>WEKY01017939.1:0-46897 GCA_013390045.1 Picathartes gymnocephalus | reverse complement strand
TATGATATATCATATTTTTGTTTTCATATTTTTATACTGTGAGGTATAATACCCCTCACATAGTGCTGTTGGCAAATATTTTTTAAGGGGTGTATGAGTTTGGTGCTAAATGTCATGAGAGTGGAACTTTATTTGTATTAATAAGATTTAGAAATACTGGCTTTAGACACTATAGTGAACAATAGAATATCATCCCAGCAAATATTTAGTAAGAAAGCCAGAGGCTAAATACTGTAAATGCCTCATAGGGAAATCCCACTGTAACACACAATCTGAACTTTTCTCTATGTCATGAAGCACCTTGCAGAAATACTGAAGGAAAAAAGAATGAGGGAAGAAGTTTATTGAAAGGAGTTCTTCTGTTCTTGTTCAGTTTTTTTAAAGTGTGGAGCACAAGGGCACTGAAATTTAAACTTCATTTAACAGAGTCCTTTTCATCATCCTCAGATTTTTCTTTTTTTCCACAAAATCTTTGAGAATGCCACATGCCCATCTTTATTTTCTCCTGCTTTTTGGGAATTTTGTGAAACATCAGCTACATCTGAGACTGTGTGATTACGTTGTTTAATGCTAACCCCCATCAATTCAGCCCTGTGCTTTGACAGAGCAGCACAAGGCAGTCAGAGACCCAGGTGTTGTCCACACTGGTTGAATGCCAATGTCATGGTCTTGACTCTCCACATGGACTCTGCCCAGCCTCCAGGGGTGGAAAGGAAGAGGTGGTAGGCCAGAAATGCGGAATAGGAGAAGTGAACATTTCTTTAACGCCGACATACAAACAAATTCTGGGAAGTCTATTAAATAGCATAAGCATGGTTTTCTTCTTGAAAGGGTGGGTAATAAAATGAGCAGAGCAGTGAAAGGAAAGACTCTTTAAATTCAACCCTAAGTTAATTCTTTCCCCTTCCCCCCACCCCAGTCCATTGCTGCTTGATTAATCATGTCTCCTGTCTGTTCCCATTCAAGAACAATCACGTTAAATTGCACATCTTTTTCACTAGTACTATTTTTAAATGCCTTTAACTATGGAGTACCTTCATGATGAATGCTGAAAACCATCAGCAAGCGAAATGGAAATCCTGTGCCAGGATATTGTCATAGTGACAATCAGGCTGCAGGACTTAATGTAACGTATTATTAATTGTGATTGTAATGTGAGGATACATAATTACTAATTCTGCAGTTTTCTTTGCCACAAATTTTGGATGGTGTATGTTTTGTGTGGCACAAGGCTAGTAGCCTACCAGAGGCAGCTGAACATATTGGTAACATGAGGAGGCTTTTCTCTGAGGATTAGGGTGGCAATTGCTGGCCCAGTTCAGATTTTATGAGAACTCAGGTTGCACTCTTAAGTGTTTTGTAAGTGTAGTTCATATCTGGAACAATAACAGTCAGGGTAGGTTGTAGTTCCCAGAATAAATCTTTAGTGGCAGCATGATTTATTTGCCTGTTTGGAATTAGCTCCATAACAACAGTCTGAAGGTTTGCAATGTAAGACTGCTGTCTAGCTTACCTGAAAAGTGTGTCCCAAATTGATTACTAGCTATTGCTAAGGTTTTTCCCTTTTTTTTCCTTCATATCATTGAGCTCAAATTATGTGTCTATACATGCTATTTCTCTCATGATTTCTCATCCGTTGCTTGACCCAAAACTTTGCATATCTTAATTATTTATTTTACAATTGCAAAACCCAGGAGACTGCTGAACCTTCCTGAAAGCTAGGTCAGCAGTTGAGGAGCCTGAAGCTTATTAAATTTCCTAGTACATTCTGGAAATTAATTGTAAGGTCAGTGCAGTGAAGAATTTGTTTTCTCTACATGTTTCTGGTAGCTATTCAGTCTGTTGTTAGGTCGGAATCTTTTGAATGAAAATCTAAAATAAATCACTGTGGTGACTGACCACACTCCTATTTGAGGACTCTGTCCAGATAAAAGAAAAAATGAAGATTGGTGTTTGACAGACTACTTTTGGCAGAATACTGCCAGTGAGAGTAAAAATAGATGTCTTGTTCTCTGAGTTTGCAGAATGTCTGTTCTTTTTGCAAAGAAGTTCAAGCTCCCAAATGTAAAAGAGAGAGAACAGCAATGCATATGCATACCAAAACAGGTAGTTGCTTGGTGGCTGCAGAGGTCATCTCAGCTGTGTGAGGAAAAGCAAGGACCTTTCTGTGCATTTTGCCTCATTGATGTGCCCTGACTGCTGGCCCTTGTTTGTTCTCTGAGTCACTGCTTTAATTGCATGATATTTTTAATTCTCATTGAATTGGTGTGGTTTTGGGGAATTAATTTATTTCAAATAGAGGAGCTGTTTTTATTCTCAGGGTGGGGAAAAAAGAGTTTGTTTTTTCTTCCTATTTTGGACAGCTAATAGATTATCCGTGGTTTTCCTCTTTGCTAGTTCAAAAGTAAATGAAGCTTTGTAGGAATACACAGAAGTTTTTCAAGACTAATATTAAAGTTACAGTAATGCCTGCAGATCCCAATTGGAGTTAAGGTCCTACAGCATCTCACACGGAATGTCTGTATGAGAGCAGCGTTATGGTAGTCATCTCCCCTGAGTGCTTAGAATACAGACTTTCCAGTTATCTAGGGTGCTTCTGCTGTTGCTAAGGAGAAATAAATCTGCTTTGGAATGACATGAGCATAGTCTGAAAATGCAGGGGTTTTTCTGTCTGCCCAACATAAGGGCAATTTAGAGAACTGTCCTGGAGGTGTACAGTGTAGGTGTCTGAACTTAGCTGAACTGATAGTAACATCCTCTTTGTTCAAGAATTGCTACTCCAAAAAGGACAAGATCAGTGGACCACCATAACTGATGTGGCCATGCCACAGTGACATGTGTCAGTGAGAGTCTGAGAATACAGCTCAGGCCCATGTGAACTTCTCTGTCCAAATTTGTGCTGCCCATTGGCTTAGAGGAAATATGTGGTAACAATTCAATTTCCCATTTTGTCAGGGGCTACTGTTCATCTGTTTTAAAGCATCCCAGTCTCATCTTTATTTAACTCCCAAACTCACGTGAGGCTTGATCAGTGTAGGACAAATCCAGAGGTGAGATCATAATAATGAGAGTAAATTGTGTTAATGACTGCTCTCCTTTATCTTCTGAAAAGCTGTAACACAAACTTTGCTGGGGGTTTGCTTTGGAGAACTCAAGAAAATGGAGTACGGATCAAACTTGTTCTTAATTGTAAGTTTCTGTTCCAGTTTGGGGGCAGGGGAAGAACAATGACAAAGTATCTTCTTCCTTTTGGTGGAAGGTAAAATACTTCAGTCTCAATCAGAGTTGAAATGCCTTGACATCGTGTTTGGGGAGTTTTTCCCCCCAAAGAGAGCACATTTCCAAAGGAGTAGCACCTTTAAAGGACATGAGGACAAAAACTGTGGAAGCATTATCCATGGTGTGTCATAACATGGATTTTGGCCAGGGAAACAAACTCTTAAGAGAAGAATGGGAGCGGAAGTGGTTTGATATACAAAACCCAGTAGGCGCGGTGTTGTAATTTTGAATAAATAGTTTCAATTTTCAGCTGGAATACTTTCACTTTGGAAAACTTGTTTCTGTTGGCAAAATACTTTACATTTTACATGAATAGCAATCTATTTTTACAAGCATGCTTTTAAATTGTTAATCCTGTTAGCTGTTACAAATTACTTACACAGAATTTTACAGCCAACTGTTGCGTGAACTTGGAGGGATTCTGAGCCCAGGGCAAGGTAGTACAACTGCCAGTCCTGCCTTCAGGTAGGAAGTTTCACAACAGGTTTTTTGATGAATTTACCAAGTTGGGTAAGTGTGGGGGTGGGGGAGGAGGGGTATGGTGTCTGGCTAGGAACCATGTTCAGAAATGTGGACACATACTGGTTTTTTCACCATTCTAGGATGTATCCTGTGTGATCCTTACTGTGATAAGTAAACAGTACTTTAGGACAATACTCCCTTATCACAGCATTTCAGTAATGAAATGAAGAATGCATGAGAGACTGATGAATTCCTCCTCTTGGAGGAGCTCTCTGCTGTGTAGATGACTATGCTGTTGATGCTTTGGTTAAGAATATGTTTGAACTTTACCACATCAGCAATGCTGTATGCAAAAAAAAACCACCTTAACTTTTATGTGATTTTTATTATCATGGCACCTTAGTGGAGCAGCTGAAACAGCAGAAAGTAAAAGGACCTGCAGTTCATAGCCCTGTCCATAAATTTGAAATAGGCAGTGCTTTGGACATGAGGTGCTGGGATGCAGGTGGTGCCTAGACTTTATGCTGATCTGTAGTGTAAGGGAGCAGTGTTCAGGTGAACAAAACAAATCATGTCTGTCATCCTAAATTAGACCACAGTGTGACATGCACACATGTAATTTTGAGGTTCTTTGACTGCAGTGAGATCTAGGTTATGCTTTCTTATTACGAGGTATTTTACAACAGTATAGGCTCATTCCTGTTCCTTGCAAAATTGTTTCTTTCTAAGTCTGTATTAGTCCACCCACATCCGACTTGCAAGGCAGCCCCACTAACAGCTGTTTCTGCATAGCTGGGAGAAGGTGCAGGATTAAAAGAAATGGAGGGGAAAGGAGAGACAGGAAAGACTCTTTCCCCATGCTGCTGCCAAATATGCTGTCACGCAAAGATGAGTATCATCATGCCTTAAATGGTTACCTGAGGATTGCTAGGTGAATTGCTTTCCCCCCAAAAAATTATAAAAGGTATGGCTTCTTGGTATTTTCCAGGCATATTGGAGCTTGTGATGCCCAGAGCTACTCTGCCTCCAGCTCTGGGTTAATGCCCTAAGCGATAGGGTACCCCACCATTTCCACTACTATACCGGAAACTTTTTAGGGGACTGTGAAGAACTAGGCAGTGAACATAGAGGCTAGATCAGATGAAGTGCAGCTGATCCCACTTATGTCTGTCATCCTCAAGGACCTCTGTGCTGGTTCTGTTTCCTCGGCAGGCACAGGCAGGGAAAGCCTGAGTTGTCCCATCTGCCAGCACGGATGGACCTTCTCTACCAGTTGTGGAAGTGGGGTTCACGTCTTGTTGCTCAATGTCAAACTGAGGTCCTTTGTCTCATGACTAGTAAAAAAAGGTCTGTCACAAAGTATGAGGTGCTGTCTTGTGTAGAATTTTGATCTTTCATGGTGGTAGGTCTATCATATATTCAAATGCTATTCTTCTACAACCTACAGTGGCTGTAAGGCAAGAAAGATTGTAAGTTCAGCCTTTTCATTTTTTTCCTTTTTTCTTGGGCTTTTTTTTTTTTTTTTTTTTAAGAGGTTAAGGGAAAGAAAAAACATGGTGAGGATGTGTGGTAAAAATAAGCATCTCTTCTTTGAACCAGAATTGTACTGACACTGTGGGTATTTCTGCATTTCAGAAAGAATGTTACCTCTGGGAAAGTTATCTGTATTTCACCTGCTGCCTCTGTGCCACCAGTCACCTCGCTCACAATTGTGTAACAGTGACCATCTCTTTTCCTTCCTTTTTCTCCCCTTCTTGCTTCTCCAGGACACAGATGGGATCAACCTGTACTACTGGTCCCTGTTTGATGGACACGCTGGATCAGGGGCAGCTGTGGTCGCTTCCAAACTGCTGCAGCACCATATCCTGGAGCAGCTGCAGGAGATCGTGGACATCCTGAGGAACACAGCTGTCCTCCCGCCCACCTGCCTGGGAGAGGAGCCTGACAACCCATCCACCAACAGCAGGACACTGACACGGGCGGCCTCCCTGCGTGGTGGTGTGGGAGCCCCGGGCTCGCCCAGCACCCCTCCAACACGCTTCTTCACTGAGAAGAAGATCCCACATGAGTGCCTGGTTATTGGGGCCATAGAAAGTGCATTCAAGGAAATGGTACGCATGTCTCAGGGCTCTGAAGTCCTTGTTGTTTACATTGAGTCACGTGACCTGGAGAAGATGGAGATTTAGGTTTTTTTTCTTTCTTTTCTTTTCTTTTCTTTTCTTTTCTTTTTTTTTCCTTTCATTGCTTTAACACCATCTGAGTGTGAACAGAAGTGTTTAAGAGCCTCAACAGCTTACTGGGTACATACTTGTGAGGCAGGAGCTCCTTCTTAACTCCCAGGTAGTACTGTGGCAATGGTTATGAATTACTTGAGTTTTCGATGTATGATACTCTTCTTTTTAATTTTCTTCTCCCCCTCCTTTTATAAGATAAGGATTAGTATTGTCTTGCAGTGCAGATTTCAGCACTGGCAGTTATCAGGCCGACTGTATGGGCATGCACTTTACAAAGCCTCGTTGCCCTACCAGAGCAACAGCAAAGGCTGCTTGATCCAATGACCCGTCGTTCACGTTGGTGTTGGAGTAGTGACTGTAGAGTGTCTGCAGCTCTTCACTGAGGAAAGTTTTGTGGGTGAGTGGGGCATGAAGTATATTCCTACCACCCACTTGACTTGTGTACAGCCTGAACAACTGTCAGGAAATCATGCCCCTATGGGAACAGAATATCCATCTATTTCCCTATGGAAGCTGTTTTTTCTCTTCTGTAGTTGATGCAGTTCCTCCACATCTTCCCCCTTCACTTCTCCATGTTACTGAAAGTCATTCTTGTCAAGCAAAGGAAAGGTTTGGCCTGCCAGCAAATACATGTGGATCAGGTCTTGGGAGGTCTGATACTGTTCTTTTTCCTTTTTTTAAAAAATTTTGTTGCTGAAGTTTTCAGAAAAGCCTCTTATTTAAAAAGGAGGATTGTAAACTATTCACTGTTTCCCAGTGGTTTTATTTATTGTCTGAAAAGAAATATCAGATCATTGTTTTTCCTGATGTATGTGAATTTTGTTTGGTACATGCATTTAATTAGAGACTACAATTGTTGTTACAAGTAATACTTCACTTCGAGTTCTGAATAACAATTATCTTTTGCTGGATTGTTCTTTCTTCCCAAGGCAGCGTGGGCAAGCAGGCCCACCAACTGGGTTTGGACTTGCAGGTGGGTGGGTCCAGGAGCAGCATTCACAGCCATGGCTTAGGCATACTTCAGCGGGGGGTATGCAGCCAGATTTACGGACTATGGCTAGTGGGCTCGGTTTCTGCTAGATGAAAAGAAAGAGAAGAATGCACGAAAAGCTGTCAGTCTAGCACACCTTTTCAGAAAGGGAGGACTAGATTACTCCCTTCTTTGTTGAGAAATGAGGGAGAAGATCACCATGCCCATCCACTACACCCTAGTGGGTTCAGAGCATGCTGAAGAGGAACTCCAATTTCATGCTTCAATTGGTGTAATTTTGAGGCCAGAAGAGTGCCAGGCTCTGAGAGCATGACGTGATTCTCTGCTGTTAAAACTGTCTCCAAATGCAGAGTACAGGCAAGATGAGAAGTGGAGTTTCATGGGACTGGACAGAGTATGGAAGGGCTGTTTCAAGTACTTTACCTTTCCTAGGAGAGCAGCATGTGCATCGCTGCCCTCCTGAATGTGTCTGAGTGAGCAGGGCTGTTATTGCACTGCTTTATTTTGACTTCACATCTCTGGTAGGTGTTCACATGGAAGACCATCTCAGCTTATGTTCAGAGATCTGACTGGTTGTGAGGGCTTTTGTGGGTAGAGTATGACAAATGCAGAAACCCTGGAAAATTCACTACAGTTATGGTGTTAAGGTATTCTTTGTATAGCTCATACTAATCTGTTCTCTCTGTTTCTAAACTGAACTAAACAGAACATCTTCCTCCCTGTGTCTTTGTTCATATGCTACAGATCCAGTATCTTAATTCTCACTTGCTTTATATTAGAGGGCTGAAGTTCATCATTGTCTTTGATAAACAAATAGCTACCACAATGCAATGTAATTTCAGCATTAAGTTTTACAGGAAATCTTATAAAAATGGTCAGCTTAAGGAAAGCAGTAGATAATTAAATTGTATCTACTTCAAGCTCTGAGGGGAATTTTGCACTTATAACTTGGCTTAGGCAAAAGAGTGTTTTCTTTCATCTATGTAAGGGAGTGATCCATAAAATCAACATTTCTGTGTCTCATCTGTGCTTGTAGTGCTTGATCTTCCTCCTGCTTCTCTTGTTCCTGCTAGCTTATACTCCTTTTAGTCTGCATGAAGGCTTTGGGCCTCTTCCACAGCACATTGTTTAATCAGCCCTTGTTTGTACTGGAATGTGATGGGTGTTGTTGAGTTGGGTTAGTGCAGTCAAGATGTGCAGCGTGTGCAAGGGTTTTGTGCCAGCAGAGTGTGTCGGTTTACCTGGCACTTGGTGAAAGCTCAAGTTTCCTGGACATGTTGGCAGACTTCTTGGTGTTTTTCCTGAAACACCCATTGCTGCAAAGGAGTCTTGTGAACCGAGTGAAAATCTTGAGTAGATAAAGATACTATTTTTTAAAGAGTCCAATCTGACAGGTTTATCTAACGATGGCTTTGTTCCCTTTTCCTGGGAGCATTTAGTATACCATTATTTTTTTTCCTGAACTTCCTTTTGAATTCTAGTTAAGGTCTCCCTGTTTTTGCTTCAAGTCTCAAATAAAATGCAATTCATGGCTTTCAAAAGGTTTTTAAAAATTATTTTTCCTTTATTTGATGTGGGGTTTTTTTGACAGTTCTTGTCTAACAGCTACATGCACTAAAACACTGTGGAAAGCCAACACAGATCAAGTCATTGCCTAACTTAGACATTTAGCAATTAAATTGTCCCCATTTTGAAGTACGTTTAAATGGTGTTTTCTGTGTTAAAACAGATTAGCAAGTTTATGCTGTGTTTTCAGATAATTTACTGCCCTGTCTAAAAAACAGTAAATGACAGTAATTCTCAGAATCACAATTGTTCCAGTTAAAAGGAAATAAATAAGCTCAAGTTCTGAAAGTGTCATAAGTCAAATCTTCTAATTTTCATCTGTTAAGTTTTAAGATGTGCATTTATAGATTCAGTTCAAAGGAGCCAGGAGGAATGCTTCCAAGTGCAATTCCATATTGGATAGAAACATCAAATTATAATCCTTTCCCTGTATTTAACCTTGTATACATATGTGATGTTGTACATATTTGCAATAAAGGTTAAGGGGAGAGAGCACCTATTCTGTGCTGAACCCCATCTAATTTTAGATGGGAAAAAAATGACACAGAATTAGTCTGTATGACTTATTGGGAGGTATACATTTGCATTCATTTTATCAGGTGCTTTTTCTAGATGGGTGCCATTTTAATTAATTGAACAGTCTTGAGAAAGTGGCATGTGTTGTACAGTTCTCTTTTTTAAAAGTTCCCCCTGATTATGTAGCCAGCAGAAGTGAGAGTTTAAATAGAATTACAGACATTTGATGTAAAGCATGCTAAGGAGTTATATGTTTATGCCTTCTGAAACCTTTTTTTTTAAGCAGATACCTAATACTGTGTGTGTAAAGCTGCTTTCTGTCATAGCAAGATTGAGATCCTGGAGGAAAGGCCACTGCTCTGAGGATAAACATAGATGAAAAGAGTGTGGGAAGAGTGTGGTCAGCAGGTTGAGGGAGGTGATCCTGCTCCTCTACTCAGCCCTAGTGAGGGCACATCTGGAGTTCTATGTCCATGTCTGGACACAGTATAACAAAGAGAAGGAGCTGCTGGAGAGGGTCCAGCAGAGGGCAACAAAGACGACTGAGGGACTGGAGCATCTCTCTTATGAGGACAGGCTGAGGGAACTGGGCTGTTTAGTCTGGAGAAGACTGAGAGAGGATCCATTAATGTACATAAATATCTCAAAGGCAGGTGTCAAGAGGATGGTGCCAGACTCTTTTCAGTGCTGCGCAGCAACAGGATGAGGAGCAATGGCCATAAACTAAACCACAGTTAAGTTTCACCTCAGCCTGAGGAAGAACTTCTTCACAGTGAGGGTAGCAAGGCACTGGAACAGGCTGCCCAGGGAGGTCACGGAGTCTCCCTGTCTGCAGACATTGCAAACCCCCCTGGTTCCTGTCGGTGGCTCTGCCTTGGCAGGGCCTCGAGCAGAGATCCCAGAGGCGCCGCCAGGTGGCAGGAGCGGCCCGCGCGGNCTGGCCGCAGCCGGCGTCGGCCGGGAAAGCCGCCCTGCTCGCCCTCACCTGCTCGGCACGTCGCGGTGTCCTCCGCAGGCTGTGCTCCGCCCTGCCGCATCCCACACCAGGGAAGGGGGACCAGGCCTGGGGCAGCCCTTGGGAGCACCTGCCACCCGCTACGGCACGGGTCCCGGCACGGAGGGCAGAGCTCCGACTAAATTAGCTGCTTCTTNGGGAAATAAAGGTTGCTCTGAAATCATTCTCCCAATGGAAAATGAGAAAAGCTTTGTATACACTGTCTAGAATGAGCCCCTTTACACTTATAAAGGCTTTAGAGGCATTTTGGGGCACTTCTGCCCGTGTTTGTACTACTTTCCCAGTACCACTGTTATACAGTATTTCATTAAAAGCCAATGTCTCTATATCAGAATGAGTTGGTGGCATTGGTGGGCTTTATTTTATTTTGCTTTATTTTCCACCCTCAAATCTTGTTGAGATGTCGGAAAGCCTTGCCCTCTTTCCTTGCTGCTGAAAAAGAAAATATCAAGCAACGTATGCAGTATTGAATCATACATAGCACTGAATGTGCTCTGACAAGTTGTGGTAGTAAATTGAAGTTCTAGATGGGAGAGCCCAACAACAGCAATGATTCAAGAAAACCCAGTACACAGATGCAGTTTAAGTCAAGGAAATTCTGAAAAAGAGGCCCTAAGGATTATCCATTTTCTCTCCTATAATAGATGCTTCTGAATTCTGCTTATTGGAAGAAATAAATTTTAATTTAGGCATTCCATCACTTGCAAAGTATATGTATGACAGAGCTGAAACCAGGTGAGGAATTGCACATTGTTTGGAGGTCTTGGAGGATATTCTGAACTGTGGAAATGAAGGTTTCATAAAATTCCTGGCAATGCTTGGAAAATCCTCTGTAGTGTTTGTAAGTTTAAATTATTTTGGTAGTTAGAAATGTCTGCTTCCTTTGAACTCTTCTTTTCAGCTTAATTTAAAAATATATAGAAACCATGGGGAGGAGAATCAGCTTCTCTACGGCAAGATTAGATAAAGAGGCATTTATAACAGGCCCATGTCTGTGACCAAAGGTTCTGCAAGATATGATTTATAGCTTGGAGGTGTTTTCCTCCTGGTCCTCACCACCACCCCCCACCCCCTCCCCCCAAAAAAAGTTCGTGAGTGCAGTAGAACCCATGTCCCTGTGGCAGCCACGTGCAGTTTGCACACACAGCTGAGGATGGCCCACTGGGACAGCACCTCGGCACTGTGTTCATGGCACAAATGGAATGTATCTGCATTCGCCAGCGAGGAGTCATCTTATTTGTGACAGACACCTCTGCCCACTGGCTCAGAACAGTGCCCAAGCACTGCAGAGCATCCCTGCTGCTGCCCCAGGTCACCTCCCCCCCTGAAATTTGTAGGAGATAAAGCATGGGACAGGGACCTCCTCCCACCTCTGCAGATTTTCAATCCAACTGCAGCTGTCATGGTTTGCATTTATTGTAGTGTTTTTCTTCAGATAAATTTAGCTCTAAAATAAAGCTCCAAATTCCATACCCCAAGGCGTGAACAATTTGAGCTGTTTGTTGCTCGGCGCAGATATGAAAATGGCTGAGGTATAGGTCTGTATGTATGCACACTCACAGAGGCAAACATATTCATAATAAAAACCAAATAAAAGTAGGCAGGGTTTAACTGGAAAAGATCTGCCAGTACTTGCAATAGCGATGTTAAGTGATGCTCCCTGTTTGAATCCTATAGTATAAGGACAGACCAGTTTGAAATGGGATTTGGTTCCGGACACAGGGGAGAAGGCTAATTTGTAGCATGTTATTACCTGAAGCTAAACTACAGACAGCAGAATTAATTCATTGGCGTGCACTTCAGTGTTTGTGTAAAATGAATGGATGAAAGTAGCTCATTTACTTACTTGCTCTATATTCTGCAAGCTTTCTTGGGGCATTGTATTGTATATATATGTATGTGTGTGTGTTTATGTATTTTTTTTTTCTTTCCAGGACTCGGACTGTTGGTGATAAGTTTAATTTGTGTTCTCTACCTCTGTTAAGCAGAAGGACTTTTTTAATATATAATATTTCTTGCACTCAGAATCAGTTTAGCATCCACTCATTCCTTATATTTCTGAAGGGTAACCTTGTTGCACGAGTGCATCTTGCTGTTGTTCCTAAACATGTATACCCCACAATCCTAGCATTCCTTTAGGGGAGCAGGTAGTTACTCGTGTTGTAACTGGGCCTCATTAATTATCTGCTGTCTATGTAAAGCACTCTCCAATTATACCACCAGCTACCTGTTGTTAAGCTTCATTTATCTTTGCCTTCATTGTGCTTTTGCCATATTCTCTTGCATCCCTGAGAGTTGCTATTTATTCCTCAGTACATGATTTTTTACAGTCTCCTGACCAGATTTTTCCCAAACATCTTTTTGTATGTAATAGGTACTCCTCAACTTTCTGTTCTTCTCCCAGCTCATGTGGCCATAGCTGCAAGAAAAGACAGCCAGCGGGACATGCAGTTTAATAAAGACTCAATTGTATTTTTTGTTTTTTAGGGGAAACTTCATTTTCTCAAACACTAATTGCAATGCTGTCTTTATAAATCTTGTTCTCTTTTCCCACAGGATTTGCAAATAGAGCGAGAGAGGACCGTGTATAACATTTCTGGAGGCTGCACAGCCCTAGTGGTGGTGTATTTATTGGGGAAGCTTTATGTGGCAAACGCTGGTGATAGCAGGTAAGTGTGTTGTCTCCCCATCTAATCCTTCACCCCAAACTCCCCAGGCCTGCTGTTACCGAATTCGTTAAATGCAGACAGCGTCACAAGAAGATTCTGTTTCTTGCCTGGACACTTAGCACTTCTCACAGAAATGAATGCAAGTGCCAGGGATAGCGTTCCAGTATCTTGAGCAGTGGTTGCAGTCAGGGAAACTGACAGGGCTTCTGGTCCCGTAGCAGTTTTTGAATGACTTGATGTTTGCAGAGAAGTGGAAAGGTGCTCAAAAGCCATTGAAACAGAAGAGGTGTTGGGTGTGTAGTAGAATTGTGTGTTGAACACTGGCAAGTTGACTGCATCCGGAACAGCTGGCAGGGCTGCATTTGTTCCATAGGAAGTCCTGTGGCTCCTGTTGCCAGGCTTAGTCTTGATAGGCTGTTTGGTTTTCAGATTTTCATGTAATTGAAGGTAATGATCAGTAAGCAAATAGCTGCTACTCTTGCCTTGGGGGAGGAGAAGAGGGACACAGGCTATCATAGTATAGGTTTTTTGCCTTGTCCTGTTCTAGCTCATGTACTTGTGCATTTCTCAGAACTGAATGCTGTTGCTCAGGAGCTGTTGCTTTGTTTTATTTTAAAGTTGGGTGCTTAAAGACTCATGATAAGAAAAGCCTTTTCTTTGTCTTCTGATGTTGGTAAAAATAGGAGCACACTAGAAATCTCTTACTTGCATTCTTTCCCCCCCGTCTAACTCTGCCCTTACCACCATTGGAGAGAGATAATGAGGCTCTTCTTGCAAGACTTCTTTTAGCAGTGCACTGCATAAACAGGACAGGGAGAAGAGTTCCCATGTGATACGAACGGCTCTTGTATTCTGTTCATTAGCAGCTGAGGAATTAAACATCTGCAAAGGTATTGAACCATGTTGTTTTTAGGTGAAGACTGCTATGGTTATGAGTTTGTGTTTAAGGTTTGTGCACACACAGTTCATGTTTGTAGTGTGTACACCCATGTACTTACAGAGACAACACTCAAAAGTTAAGGGTTTTGTAGTTTAAAGTGAAGATTTTTATTGCCTCTTGCTGCTTTACACTGTGTAGGAAGTCAGATAAATCCTTTGTGCATAAAATTCCTGTTTTTTTTGTGTTAGTGATTGTTTTTAAGATGCTATATTTGTTGTACGTGTTGCAAGTTGCTCACCCAGTTTCTATGGACAAGTGACATATTTGAATCTTCTTTTTGCATCAAATGTCAAGTGAATCCTCATGTGGTAGCTGCAAACAGGTTTGAGGTGATCACCTTCTGGTCAACAGAACTACTAACTGAACTACATTCTGTCTCTCCTGCCATTAAATCAGAAATAATCATGTTTTCTTATGCTATTGCACTTGAAATACAGTTGAGTCTCTTTGAGTTGGCTAATTTGCTTTATTGTCTCTTAAAAGTGTGCTGTGTAAAACTGGCCATGCAGGACTTACTTCAGAGTAGCCAAGATCTTTGTTCTTAAATGACTGGAACTGGCTGCTTCCAGTTCCCTCAGGGTTCCTCCTGTGCTCCCCAAGAGCAGCCTCAGCTCCACTGCAGGCCCTAATGCCCAAGGGCAAGACACTCCTGTTGGCAGTGATCTGGAGTTGGTGCCAGAGTATTGCTGTAACTGTAGTTAAACATGTTAAGTCTTCAAGAAGTTTTGCCTGTTCATGAAGTCCTCCCAGAACATCTCTTCAGAAGAAGAGGGAGAGCAAGAATCAGAAAGGAAACCATCACCAAGATTGGTTGTTGTTTGAACCAGGATTCTAATTCTCCAGGATTCCTAACATCTTATAGATAATAAAGTCCCTCCAGATTCAAAATAGTTTGGTTTTGCACTTTCCAAGTGGACCTCACAGAAAATCTCTTATATGCTGAGGAGAATTATTCCAAAATCTTTCATTTTCAGATAAATCCATTCCTAGACTTTCCTAGCTCAAAAGAAATTTTAAAGCTTTAAAGTGTAGATCAGTTGGTCTGGGTCTCTCTCCCACCAAATCCCCTCTTTCCCACTTACAGAGAGAAAACCAGCTATTGCAAAACATCTGAGTTGCTGTCATGACAAAAAGGACATTTTAGGACTAGACAAGCCACTCTGAGGTTGTCTGCCTACTGCCAGGGTGCACAGTGCTTTCCTGTATTTTGAAGAGCCCAGTTATGTAGTCAAGAAATTTTACTTGTGTTAGTTGGAAAATTATGTTCCTTTTTGCTGTCTCATGCCTTGTGTGGTCAACTTTGTGGTTTGTACAGATAAAAGGAAGGGCAGTGAGAAATACAATAAGGAAACTACTTCAAGAAATGGTTATCTGCCCTTGAGAAGGGTGGGTTTGTTTTTTCACTCAAACAGGGGACTTCCTCTTGTTGCTATTGGAACTAGATGCTGAAACCCGTCGTTCATAGTTTCTTTGAGTTCACCTACTCATTTGTGCCCTTCCCCTCTCCTCATTCTCCTCCTTCCCTCTCTGCTACCGCACTGGAAAAAGCCTGCAAATAAATCAAGTTTAGTTTCCCACAGATAGGAGTCTGTGAGAGAAGGTTTTGTACGGGAAATAAACGTTTTGGGTTCATGCAAACCTCAGTTAGACTGCCTCTTCCCAGGAGAAGGTTAGGTTTTATAATTTCAGAGACCTTCAAAACAGCAGAAGCTTTTAAAGGTGGGTTTTGAACAGCTTCTGCTGTTGGAGGATCAAGGTATGTGCAACAAACTATTACTATCACAATGAGACTAAGGAAACGTTAAGTGTGAGACTTGAATAATGATGTACTGTGTGGTGCCAGCTATACCTCAGACTTATGTCTGTGGTTTTCAGTTTATCCACCAAAGCTTCTCAAATCTAATCATTTCATGCCACGTACCCTGGCAGTGTTGTATAGCAGCTGTCCTTTTGTAGTTGATGTGTAATTACATCATGAAAAGACTTTAATTACCATATTACTAAATTACCAGCCAGCAATCCTTTCAGGTTCAGCCCTAGCTCACTTCTGTATGGACTATTAGGCTTCTCCAAGCTGAACACTTTTGGTTGGTGTAAAAGGGAGGAAAAATTGTGCTAATTGTGGGTTTTGTTATGAACTATTATTGAGCTTGATGTTATGGCATCACTAATGTCAATGATATAATTAAACTCCTGCTAACGATGCAATCACAGATCTGTAATAATTATACGTTAACTGCACATGATACCAGAACCCTACTGAAAATGAGGTGATGTATTCAGATCCTGATAAAAACAACTTGGAAGAAACTGCTTTCATTCTCTAATAGCTTGTCTGATCATTCTTGGACTCTGCCATAAATATACCTACTTGTACAGTCAAAATTCATATCTGAATATCGGCCAAAGCTTTTTCTAATGTTTATTTCTCTCTCTTTCTTCTTTTCAGTGATGAGCATAGTCCATGCAAGGTTATCTGATTAGGGACTGATAGTGCTATAGTCAGCTATCCAATATAGAGTGCTTTTTTTGGTGAGCATTGAGGTGCTGTGTTTTGCTTACCAGCATGACATATTTGCTATGAAAACTAGGCCATTGGAATAGCTGCTTTTTATTTCTTTTCTCTTTTTTTAATATGGAATAGTAAGTCTTCTCTGGTCATTGTTTTAAATAGCATTGTTCAATTCTATATTGCTAAAGTGACTTTTACTTCTGAACTGCCATAACATGCCTTGTTAATCTCAGTTCTTTTTAGTTTTATGCTCTTTATTAGGATGTTGTTTTATAGCTACTGATGAAGCAGTTGTAAAACAGGGACTTAATGTTTTTACTGATTACTGCCCAATTATTGGATAGCCTCATGCAACATAACATTTGTCCAATATCACTACAATGACTGTAATGCAATATGATCATATTAACCATGTTTGGCACGAGCATTATTCTGGCTTTTGTGTTGTCTGGAGCTGCCTGGAGACTGCAGGCCACTTCCATTTTGTGCTGTGCTTGGAGCCTTGTAGGATAGCTGTGCCTTTATCATTATACAAGAAGCAGAACATCACAAGTGGATTCGTATACACCCTGAAACCCTCACTAAATCTGCAAATGGATTCTTGGGCTTTTCTTGATTTATTGGCAGAACATGACACCAAAGCAAAGAGCCTGATGTTTTGAAGGCTTCACAGACTTGCAGTCACTGAATTTTTTGCTTTGCTTCATCAGATCTTTTTTATCATCTTTTCACCTCCTTGCTTTTGCTTCCTAGTACTTATGTTTTCAGGGCATATTCACACTCTACTTGAACATACATCCTCATGTCCAGAATAGATTTTTTCCTCCTTCTTACAAGTGTAAAATTAATGCTAAGGTATTTGGGCTTATTGAATAGTGGGAGCTCATGGAGTAAATATTTTTGTGATGGTTTTGGGTGCAGGTGAAGTAACTTCATTGGTACTTCAAGAGGCCAGGTGTGGGAGAGTGTGTTTATAACGCAGTCTTCTCCCAGTGTAAGAAAATAGTGAATTGAAAATTGAATTTGTTTACCATTTCAATTCTTTCTGGATTTGCTGCTTGTTTTGAAGCTTACTACATTTATACTTCCTCTTCTTTGTCATGGTGCTTGTCAGCTGCTTCCCTCATGGTTAGTTCTCATTATAGGAAGTCAGATTTGGGACTTAATTTGCTTTTATGAAGTAAATGAGAGCAGCATGGAAACAGCCACATATCTGCTGACTGGCAGTGTAGCTTTAATAGAATTTCTGAGAAGTCAGAATTGATGATTCTGAGCCATTTTTGTGGTTCATGGTATCTGACCTCTTCCTCAAGGCAGTTCAGCAGGGTTGTTTTTGCCAGAAGTGCTAACACTAAGTAAGGATGGAAACTAAAAAGTGTTCCAATATATTGCTATTGTAGAACTAGTTTACTTTAGTTTTTGGTGTACTGTCTAGGAAGCTTTAATTTTCTGTTTTTCATAACTACTCATCTTCTAATCTAAATGGTGTGTATTTTCCCTGTTTTCTGTGAGCAGTCTGCCTAAGCCCTCTCTGTCTGCATGTATCTGTGTCTGCATAAACAACAGTAACTGTGCTTCATACTAGACACTTAGAGGTCTCTAGAGGAAAGACTAACTTAGTTACTAAGCTTCTCCAGTCTGCAGTATTTGGAAAAGCATTCCTTTTCCTGTCTTCTCCTAAAGATGGGGCAAAGCAAGTTGCAAAACTGAACACCACACCGGGACCATGCAATCGATAGGGATTTCTCTTAATTCTCTGAAGTTCTCATTCCTCCAAATTCTCGAAAGATGCCTCCCCAGAGGCAAGAGCAACACTTACAGATTGTGTTTTGGCCAACCTATGGTACACCCTCTTTTTAAGTTATTACTAATTCTCTGACAGAATCACTTTAAAAATGTTTGATCATTTCAGGGCAACAGATAACCTAAGTCTGGTTTGCTCACAGGTCTGTGTAGTGAGGACAGACGGAATTCAAAGCAAAGCAAGTCTCTGCCATGTACATTCTTCTTCACTGACTGCAGTTTGGTAGGTGGAGAGTTCTGATCCTGACTAGCCCAAAATATTGAGAAGGATTAGCCACATTCAGGAGACATGGCCATGTCTTCTCTGTCTGTTCCTGCTGTCTCTTTTCCTTAGAATCGTGATTCGCAGGCCTGCAGAAAGCCCTTCTCCCCTTTTCCTCCCTGGTCTCTTTCCAGAGAGAAGCAGGAGCACAGGATTCATTGGAATAACAGCAGCCTCAGATACTGCAGGTTTTTGTGCTGGGTAAAGCTTTTGAAGGCATTTCAACAAACACTTAAGGCGAGGTATGAAGAAAAGGTGTTGGATCAGAAAGAAGTCATTTCACTCAAAGGGCAGTGCTAAGGAAGAGCATTTTGTAGTTATCCTGTGAATGACAAGTTCCAGGTTACTGGCATGTCATATCCAGCACTGACTCGGCAGAAATTATTAATTTGGTAGTAAATGTTTGTAGGCTTTGAAGACAAAACAAATGTCCTACTTCTTTTCCAAACTCTTGTTTTTCCTGGGAGAGCATATGCCTTAGCAATACCTGTGGCAATTAGCAGATATTGAAGCCATTCTAAACATTTTCACTGAGGGGTACATTCCGTTAAGTCTTCGGTCCTAACCACACAGACATTATCTTATTTTCCAGATAATGAGGAAGGAGAAGAATTTTGGCTCTTTGAATAAAACCAGTAAACTGTAAAGCCACAGTTCATTGGTATTGGTTTCCAGGAATAAAGAATTTTATTAACTTTAATTCTCATGGTGTTTCAGTCTTAAAAAAAAGAAATAAGCCAACAAACTCCAAACAAACTATCTTTTTAATCTGTGCCTTTGTAGCTGACCACAGAGACATACATACAAGTTTGTCACTGCAGTGTTGCAGGGCTAGGGCCAAGGCATGGAAAGCAGGCTGGGCATCTTGGTTCTCTGGCTCCCATCTGTACTTTGGGAGGAGGGCCAGAGGGAGCACCCCAGGCTTGCTTGGTGAGCACTTCAAAGTCTGCTGTCGTTCTTGCTATGTTGAAAAGGTTTTCAAGTCACCTGAATTCAGCAAGCTCAAGGCAGCCCAGGCTGTTCAGTCTTAGCAGCAGCTATGCAGTGCTGCTTGAGCCCTTCTCCTGGAACTTTTAGTGATGGCTCTGGTCACTTCTGTGTGGGTGAATGAAGCAGGGCTTGGGTAAAAATTCACCCATGAAGAGTGAGCAGAGAGCGTGAGTTGCAGTCTTTGCTTTTATGTCTCAGTCCAGCTGGTTCCAATGTCCTGCAGGTGGTACTGAGTTAAGCAGAAAAGCTGAGATCAAAGTAGATAAGACTTTAGGTGCTAAAAGTCATTCTTTCTTTGTCAATGGTATGACAGTAGAGAGATAAAAAATCTTTGCTTCTTCCATCTTACATGGACAGACATATCCCAGCCATATTACTGGCAAAATAAACACTGACTTGCACAGCAATGCCTTCATCCACTAAGCCCAGGTTTAGTTGCCATAGTAACTTGTCTTGGAGATGAATGTGATATCCTGGACAGCAGGAAAAAAGACTTTGATTCCACAGATACCGGTCCTGAGGCTCAGAGCTGGCCACAGAGATATGACTGCATTTCTTTGTTCATTTCCCTGACACGGCCTGAGTAATTGGTGGCATGTTGTTCAGCCATGTTACAGAAATGTGGTGGTCTGTCATCATTGCAACCTTGTGCTTAGTGTGTTCAGATGAAGAATACACTGAAATCATCAGGGCAAAATGAATCCTAAGAGGGCAGTTAATCTCCAACCTAAGGGTATTGGAATCAACGGTGGGCAGTTTTTGTGTGCTGGTAGTATCACTATAAACTGGTTTGTAATAGCTTTCTAGCTGCCAGCTGAAGCCCTTTCTGAAAGATTGATGTATGGAGATGTAAACCACCAGGAAAGTACACACAATTAATTACAGAGCATTTTAGTTTAGTTATTCACATTTGGAGCAGGACTAGACGATACGAGAAGTGTATAGGTAGACTTATAAAGTCACTACTAATTCAATAGCAAAAGTTACTTTCCCGATTAAATAAACAAGAACAGTACATACAGATAGCCAGTGCCATCACATTAGTGGGGGGTGGCATAACAAAAAAAATATATAATTAGCCCTAAACTGAAACACTGTTAATAAAGCCAATTGCTAATAATAACTCTATACTTAAATTTCATCAGCCAAGCAACACACTTGAGGACCTAAACAAAAGCAGGGAATTCACAGTAGAGTCCCATGGGAGTGGAACTGCAGCCCACTGAAGAGGCACTGACAACTAGAAGCATACCACTCCAGGGGTCAAAAATGATGGGGCAACATGTCTTCTCCAAGCTATCTCCTCTGTGGACAGCCTGCAAGCTCAGCATTACATTTAATTTAAAACTGTAGAGAAGCGATGCAGACACATCTGACATCATATAGTTCCATTATTGGTGACAGCCAGCTGCTTCTCATGGTTAGATGCAATATATAGGGCAGAGGGAGACTGCCAGCAATAGAAAATCCCTTTAACTGCTGCTTACTAATTTGTTAGTGAATACATGAGATGGAATACCAGATCAGTTCTAAAAGTTCTGATTTCTGTTATTTTTGGTGGCAGTAAGGAAAATCCTGACTGGCTCAGGTGCTAGTGTACATGAGAAGTAAGCCTTTCCATGGAAATCTATGTTATCCTGCTTACAGAAGCAGTTTCTGTTTGCCTATTTGTGATCCTTTATTAAAAATAATTAATTCAGTAAAATCAAACCACCAGAGTAGTGACTTTAGAGTATTTCAGCAGCCTCATTGTGCCCAGAGGCCTTCTCCAAAAGAATCACTAAATAAGCACTAGAAATACAAATATGAATGAGTCAGGTAATTGGAAACAGCATAAAGCTCTACACGTGCGTACACAGGAACAGCTCTTGTGCTTGCAGGTGCCTCTGAAAGACGACTTTCAGGGGGGTTTGCAGGGACTGGGTTTCATAATTTCTCTCTCTGCTTCTTTTCAAAGGGAGGAGGAGATTCTTACCGTGCTGAAGGAGAGGTATAGCATGCTTGGCTCCATGCTGCGGCAAAGACATGAAGAAAGGACCTTGAATGAAATGCTTGGGAATGCCCAGTCAGTGTCCTGGTGGAGGAAGGGCTTGCACTTGGCAGTTGTGCTGCTGAGATGCTAATCCTTGGAGCAGCTGGGGTGGCAGGCAGTCTGCAAAAAGCCTTAGCAGAAGTTTGGGGGTGATCTTCATTGTTCTGGCAGGAAATGCCAGAGCACGATCCTGTAGGAAATTACTTTTGCAATATTTCACCAAGGCAAGTTCTCACACCTCTTATTGGCTTGAGGGAGCTGAAGTTCCCCCAGGTGATGAATGAAAGTGTCTGAGCAGCCTGCTATAACCCACAATGTAACACGAAACTACGTTGTCACAGGAAGAGCCACAAGCAGGGAGAGTCTGCTCCCGCTTGACGTTGGTTTTGTTCGACGGAAAGAAAAATGATCCAGTGTTTCTATCCTGTCAAAACATTTCTGTGAACAGGCTCATGTTTGTGCTGAAAAATATGAAGAAATCAGGGTGGCAGAACTGTTGAGTGGCAGTAAATGGAAAATGAGGACAGAGACAATTTTCACTGGCTCTGCTCCTTCCCTAGTTTGTTGCTTGTTTTCTTCTTGATAGTGATGCCAAGAAAAAGTTGGGGCATTATCTTAGGTATTACCTAAGATAATAGTGGGAGGCAGCCAGGGTGTTTTTTCCATTGGTCTTGCTGAGGGTGTCTGCTTCCACCTGAGTTTTGTTGTGATGGATATGTCATCACTGGAACCCATTTTAATGCCAGCTAAATGTTATGTAATGGTTTGTTTCACTATCCCCAGCCTGCCTTAATTCATAAAATTAAGGAAATAATTTAAAGGCTTTGCACTATAGTTCCACGTTGTTAGTGAATACATGGGATGGAATATGAGATCAGTTCCATAGTTATTGCCAGTGTTTGTTCACCTGGTTTCTAAAAAAACATTGAGAAATGGGTCTGCGTGGAACTAAGTGAGAGTAATTCAGTTTGAAGTAAGGAAAACCAAGGTGCCAATGCTGAATGTATTAAAAGTCATCAGCAATCATAATGGCTCTGAGTTCCAGTACTTCATTTACAGAAAAGAAAAACATTTCTCATTTTAATTGTTTTATAGTCATTGTCTTTCACTTCTTAGCAATTAAGAAAAGGTAAAGAAATAAAGAAAAAGCACAACTGGTTTGAAGCTTACCAGACATTAGCACTGATCTTCCCTGGATTGTTTAAATATATGCATTTAGTTACCAAAGTAAACAAGTAACCACATAGACTGGTTTCATAGTTCTAGGATTTGCTTTTCTTTTTTCCACAACTACCTTGTGACACACCTAATTAAAATCTACTGCTTAGTTCCCCTTTGAATGTAATAAAACCCTGCCTTATTCTTTCTGTCAGTTTAATCCCTCTTTCTTCTTCATTGACACATTTCTAATACCTTTGCAGACAGGCCAGACACTTCTGCTTCATGTGTACTGAATCCACATGCTTAACACCTTTTGACAAAATGGATACAGCCTCCCTGTGGCTTTGAATTGATATATGCTGTCAAAAAGGGTTTTCTGAATGGTCTTTCTCTGTCACCTTTACCAGATTTTTATCCTGTGTTGTAGAAATGTGCAGTTTAATGTTGCATTTCAAATCATTTTTGGCTGAAAAAGTGTGTAATGGAATCAGAGTGTCCCCTGAATACTCCTAACAGTTGGAGATGTTTCTTTGTTTTGAACACTGGAATCCCAATAGACCCGTGACAGCAGTGGAATTACACTTTTGACCTTGTTCACTAAAGTGTTGCTTTCTCTGTCTGATTAAATGAGAGTAACCAACAAGAGCTTCCTCTGAAATGTATGAGTTTCCTCTATTTGTTTCTCATAAGAAATATAGAAAGGTTGCTGTGCAATTTCCAGCTGATTGTGTTTTCCACAAAAGAGAAAACAAACAAACAAAAAATAAAACTCAAAACCCTGCTTGATTCAAGGAGAGGTGGTAGTTGTAAGCCATATTAAAAATGCAAAAGCAGTTGATATATCAATATTTTCCTTAAGCCAGTGTTGTTGCTGCATCCTGAGCATCACAGCAGCAGTACAACAGAGTGGCAGATTTTTATCCTTTTGTTGCTTCACTCTCCATGTATTTTAAAAGTGGATGTATTCTAAGGCATCAAAGACAATTTCTAGGTATTGAATCTGGATATAGAAAACAACCATATACTTAATGTTCTATGTGAGTTTAGCTGATCATTACGGACTACACAGTCATGTCAATCCAAAAGATAATGCACTGTGTTCTGCAGGTGCATATGCAACCTTTTAAGCCCCTGGTGTTTCTTTTCATTTGCGACTGAGCAGACATAGCCGTAGGATTTGCCATGACTGCCAGTCCTGCCTTGTGCATTGAGCCACTGGCACATCTCTTGCTTCCCATTTAGTCATTCAGCACGTGGCTTCTCTGGATCAGAAGAACTCAAGAGACCAAAGAGATACAAAATCAGATTCTTGTTTCTCCCATTTTAGGCTACTTCAGCTGTGTTTTGGGGAATTTTTTCCCCAATATATTCCTGTTTACTGTGAATATCCCAGCTCTGGATTAGTTAACATACTTTCATTGTCATGCAGAGCATGTGAAATGCAATGGCAAGTACAATCCTGCAGTTCCTGTGGGTGGGGAGTTAGGGTTCAAAAGAGAGGAAAGGACTCAGGGAAATCTAGTTTGTTTTTAGATCAAAATAAGTGACTTACTGGCCTCTGTGACTTCGAGACTTCAGAGCAGTTTCTCACTGTAGACAATGCTGTGTGGAGAGGGCATCAGAAGATGGAGGGCAATGCTTTGAGAAGGCTGTAGATCTGTGACTCCTGATTTCCAATCCTGCCAAAAAAAGCTTTTGTTTTTTTAATTACTACTTCATTGGTGATATAAATTAATGATTGGTATGGGTCTGAAGCAACCTCATCATCAGAGAGTATTTGGTTAGTGTTGACATACTTGTTCTCTGCAAACATGAATCATCCATCTGCCTTTGGCAGGCTCGCCCTGTGGCTCTGCTATAATGTGTTTCACCAGTGTGGTGGAAATAAAAATGTCACTATTAAACATGGCAGAATCAGATGCTCTCTGGGCACCGCATCTATTCAAGGAGTTCTTGCTTCCTATGTAGTTATTTCTGACAGTTTAATAGGACAGCTGTATTCTGGCATAAAACAATATGTTCATATATCCTCAATACATGGGGAGTTAAATGCTTTCAGAACACTATTTCCTTGCATACATGTGTGGTTCATGCATGGCAGAAGCAGTAATGCTCATGTAACACCATGTTGCTGCTTAGTCCATTAGGAAGTGTAAAGTCAAAATTAATTGTCCTGCAGGACTGTCTAGAGTGGGTCTCTAAAAGCAGTTGCTGGAGCTGTTTGCAGCTGCTGCATGAGCCAGGCTCCCTCCTTGTGAGCAGTTATCGACTCTGGGCTGTTGAATTCAGGGCTCTGGAGGTTGCTTGGTGGAAAAAACCTTCAGTTGCTGCTTGGCAGCTCTGTCACTGCAAGGTCATGGAAGGGGCACTTCTGTCTCCAAACCCAATTAGGGCCTTATTCAGCACCTTTTCAATCACAGGGGAAAATCCCACTGAGCAGGGTGGCTCCTAGGCCAGGCTTTTGCACCCAGCCTCCTCAGTGAGACAGCCAACAAATGTGTCCCTTTTTGTCACTTGGGCCTTCAGAAATACCCTTTGCTGTCATGAAACAGCTAAGCAGTTAGTGCAGAAAGGTAAAGAGCCCAGTATGGGCTTATACACTCACCACAGTTGAATTTGGACCAGTGCCTTGTACATGTATGTCTGTGTCCCTCCCGTTACTCATATTTAGAGCTGTCTCATTCCTCAGATCAAATCATTTGACTCTTATAAGCAGCTGTAACTTGCAAATTGAATAAAGTCCAACTGCTGAAAACATTAATGAAAAACATAAAACTCTCTTTTACCAGGTATCAATAGTATTGCTTTAATTCCTCCCCCTCTGAAGATTTTGTGTGTGTGTGTGTGCTGGGTTGTGCTTTTCATCCCAGGTGGCTGCCAGTTCTGGTGAAAATAAGGTGAGCTATGAAAGGTTGACCTGCTCACCTCTGAATTGCTTTTTATATGATGTGAGTCCCTCAGGGCCCAATTCTACCCATAAAAGTGAGAATGACAGCTATCAACATATATAGGAAGTATGTCAATGTGCACAAAGAAAAAGATGAACTCCTTTTAAAGACCACCCTGGTCTGAGTGGTCTTTAAAATATGGATTTCCTGTGAAATGGTAATTAAAGGGGAAGCAAAGAATAATTAAAAAATTAGAAATCATCCTGATATGCTAGCAGTTATATCAATGTGTGGTTTCATATTAGCTCTTTCAGACAAGCAAAAGATCAGAAAATCCCTTATGACTCACTTAAACTAGTGTGTAAAATTTGGTTAGTGTCTGATCAGCTCCTTTGATCAGTCTAGTCTAGACTGTTGGTAGAGTACATACTCTGTACTAAACACACACCCCCCTTAAGAGGAGGCCTACTCAAGTGACTCAAATAACATATTAAAAAAGTTATATAAAATGTTCGCTGTCTGAGTAAATTAATCTGGTTCAAAGCTGAGTACCTTAGGAACTGCAAAAATAAAAGCAAAAGGGTTTGTTGCAGAAGAGAGGTGGTAGAGTTCTTAATATATAAATGACTGTCTCAGAAATGCAAAAGAAAAGTTTTCAGCAAACTTTTATTATTTTTAATTGGATAGGCATTTTTGTAACTATAATGTCATCAGATTCCCTAAAGGAGAAAAAAAAATTTTCAAAACTATGCACAAATTTTTTTTAGGAAATTAAAGAATTGCAGCTACCATGTCTGTCTCAAGTACACAACATTGGTTTTAATTAAGGGCCAGTGGGAATCTTCAGTATGTAGGCTGCACTCTTGCCACCTCTAATTTCTATTCAGGATTATTTGCAAGGACGTGCTGCAAGTCCAAGAGCAGTAAATTTTTGTTACCTGTCAAAGCAAAGCAGTCTCCCCCTCATTTCCAGAGCTTCTTCACACATCTGCCATTGTCATACCATCCTGAACCTATCTGCTCTTTGCCACATGAATCTCAGAAATGTGAACAGTTCTTTTATTCATAGATAATGCTGCTGCCTTTTGCGTACTAGCAATAGTAGATGACAATTTGGAGACAATTTTATCCACACGACTTGGAAATCTATCCAATGCCACTAATTTTAGAAATTCAGGTTTGTACCTGAGTTGGTTTTCTCAAGATGCCTGTGTTTTGAATTTAAAAGTTTAAGTTTTCAGTCTTTGTGTGCCTACCGTATTTGTTGGTTGCATTGCAGTGCCATCAGAACACCTGGCATAGAAGCAATGACAGCAAATTGATCAAAATATCAAGGGAAGTAAGCCAGCTCATAAATAGGACATCAGCGGGATGAAAACGTTACAGAAATTGGACCTTTTAAAACATAGAGAAACTGGAATCCAAGTGGCAAATACTTTTTTTAGCTACACCAAATTCTGTCTAAATTCAAATGGAGAGCTGCGACACTGCTGCTATCCAAACACTGAATTAATCATACTGATGGCTGAGAAACAGTTCCACAACAGGCATTAAAGTCTTTGGGATGATACATAGTTTATCAAAAGTGCCAGGCATTGCTCTACTTACAGAGCTGCCTAAATAATGGAAAGATAAAGGAACATGGTTCTGTAAGTGAATACATGAATGTAGAATGCAATAGAAATATTGGGTAAATTCTTCCCTCCTGTGATTTGTGTTGCAGCCAGTGACATTACACCAGGGAAAGACTGTACCATATTTTGTGTGCAACATATCAGATTGTTAAGAGACAACAGGCAGGTGTTTGATAAAATTTTCTCTCTGCCATTTGCAGAAGTGTGTGTGAAATCTTCTGGCTAATCTATAGTCATTCCATTACCTGCCATCTTTCAGCAGGTAACTAGTTAAATTTGTGTTAAATAGGATTTGCTTTGCTATTTCCATTTGCTGTTGGAGTAGAAATGTTCTGATGTGACATATGACCAATCAATAATTGGAAAGTGCTTGGATGAATCATTTGAAGCCAGTAGTTTAGACAGTGTCAGCCACAACTGGTGTTAAAACCTGCAAAGAGTTGTTCTACAATCAATGATTCTGCAGCATCTCCTCTGGATGTCTGCATTTCACTTAATAAAGATACCCTGTAGACATCAATTGAAATAATTCTTGCCTTTGTTGCTTGGATGTTTTTGTGAGCTCTAAAATGAACTTCGCTTATACAAGTATACTTTGTTACCCAGCCTAAAGGATGCATGGCAGGAATTATCCTGTTCTGCTGACAACTTCAGTAGAAAATAAATGGTTTTGTTTGACTGTAGTCTGTTGTTTTCTGGGTTTTTTACTTTTTTTTCTGTGCTGATGATGTTTTATTACTTTTACAGAGCTATAATAATCCGAAATGGCGAAGTCATTCCCATGTCTTCAGAATTCACTCCAGAAACTGAACGCCAGCGACTTCAGTATCTGGTAAGAGACCTGAGGACCAAATCGGGTGCTGCTGATGATAAGCATTGCCCAGTAATATCAAAGGCTCAGAGAAATGCTGCCGAGTTACTGGCTCAGTGAAGGATGATGTGTCCACTGAACACCAGTGACTGATCATGTATGTCTTTAAGCAATCAGCAAATGTGGAGAAAATCCTGGTGATGCAAATCTCAATGAAAAGAGTATTACCTCTTTGGCAAAGGCCATCGATTAGCATGGCTGTGCTTGTGTACCTTGTTCAGCTGCAGACCCTTCAGCAGCTCATTGGTGTTGGATTTCCAGAGCTGAGACATAGTGCTAATGAGCCACAGATGTATTTCAACCCATCCCAGTGCTTGCTCTGTGACAGTATAAAATACCACAGACTGCTCTTTGTTTGTATGTGAGTGATATTGCAGAGTTTGATTAATTTACTCTAACAATATGCTGGTAGTATTTCTGTCAGGAGAAAGATATCCAACGTAGAGGTGATCTCCATGAATATTAGTAGCTGCAGGATAGGATGGGTGATAAAAGATTAGTTTTATTTACTGTAGCAGCACCCGTAAAGCTGGGACAGGGTGACTAGCTTGGGACACATGGGACGCTTTATAGACCAAGCTGTGTTGGCTGATAAGCTGCCTGAGTAATATAAATCAAAATGTATGGTGTTATTTTTCATACATACCATACTGTTACTTTTTAAAGGTTTTGTCAATGGATAGATCAGTTGGTTGAAGTCGATTAGTTGTTTGTCAAAATGTCACTTCTCTGACATGGCTGAGAGAGTTCCTTTGTGCTTCTTCTGGTATCCTGCTTTTTCCTCTTAGAAATTTAAGCTTCAACCAAGGCAGGCTCACTCTCAGCCTTCCCTGACTCAAGGTGGACAGGCCAAGGCTAGTGGTGTTCCCCACTCTTAAGGTGTCTTCTATTTTCAGCCTGGACCAAGCACTGCAGTTTGAAACTAGACAAAATGCCAGTGTTTGACAGGTGGTGGTGGAAGGTTTTAAAGAAAAAATTGTGTTTCCTCAATTGTCACATTTAATTTTTTTTCAGTCAGATTCATTGGCTTGAAGCTGAAAATTTCAGAGGAAAATAGCACTTTGGGACTATTCATATTCAGAGAACCAAATGGAAAGGGGCCTAATAAATATTTAGAGTTCAGTTACATTTAAAATAATTTATTTGCCTCTAAATTAGAAGGTATCTAGCATCTAGGGAGTCTGCTACTTCTGTAGGAAATATGAGGTAAAACATTGCCTACAAGGGCTTTTTTTTCTCTTTTGATGTCCTTTCTGTCTTATATTTGAAACCAGTAGTTGATCTGAAAAGCATTTCTGCTGTTTCCTGTGGAAAATTCCTTTACCTTTGTTTGTCTATTTTAACTCTGTATGTATTAAATATGCCAGGTCTATGGGTATCATGTTCAAAGAGAATACATGCAAGACAGCAAGAGCGCGAAACAAAATTACAGATAATTTCAAACATAACATTCCCTAAGTAAGATTTTTACTCTAGTGTTTAAAAAAAAAGAAAAAGATGAGCCCAAATTTCTTGCAAGGTTGGCAAAAGCGTTACACTGCAAATTTTGCATCTCTTGCTGATTAGATCACAGATAGTTCCCTTACTTGTCTCTCCCCAGGTTCTGCTCTCAGTCTGTTATTCTACCATTAACATCTCTCCTCTGTTGTTCCTGTCTGAACGTTATTTACTTTCTTATTTCCACTTAAAGCAGAGTTTCTTTGTTTCAAACATGTTGCGCTGCTCTTCCTGCACAATAGGAAGAAAATCACTTAATCGCTTTAGCGTTCATATTTTACTTGCTAAATGCAGAGATACTGTTCACTATGAGGAAGTTACTGCACAAGCAAAGGGAGGGTATGGATTCACGGCTTGCAGGCTGTTCCCTGTGCAGCAGACACTGTTGGTGCAGTCATGATGAAGGAGCTTCCCTCTGCCTTCAGTGCTTGATTGCTTCAGTCACACAGGATGTTCTTTTAGGCCCTCTTTTCTGAGCCTTAATTTCTGTGTGGAAATAAATCCATGGGATGATGAGTTGTTTGGGTCATGTGATTATCTTTATATGAAGTCCTCCAGTCTAGTCCTAGACAAAACTGTGCTTCAGCTAGTACTGATTGAGTAACTGAGAGGGGAGGGAAGCAAATGTTTTCCCTGTGCTGGAAGGTTTATTGCCATGCATCCAAGAATGGCCTTGGCAGTACGCCTCTGGCATGGAAACCTGAAAAGAACAAGTTGACTGTCCAGTCATTCTGACTTTGAAGCAGCTCTGAGCCTGGTCATTTACTCCATAGGAGGGCAGTGATGGGGGCAGCATTCAGCTGCAGACTTCAGGCAGGTTGTATGGCAGAGACAGACTTCTCTGTCGGGCAACCTGTGAGAGTATTGCAGAAGGCAACCAATCATTCAGTCAGAGAGCACTTCTTAAGGTGTAAAGTGGGAAAGCTTTGCACCAGTATTCCCTTGGTCCTTCAGCTTCTGTAGAGGTTCAGTGCACCATGCTACTTCCCTTCCATGGTGGGCATTCAAAAGCCTCCTCTTCTTCTGAATTTGTGTCTCTTTTGTTTTTAGCACTGTAGCAGGAGAGCTTCACACAGCACTTGGGAAACGTCCTGACTTCCCGTATCAAGTGTATCTTGAAGGAAAAAAATCCAGTATTTAATGGGAACTGCTCTTGTATATTCAGCAGTTGTGCAGGCAGTGGCAGCCAGAAGCAATTTTTCTTTCATCTTCTGAGGAGACTATTAATTTCAGTCATGATAGTCTAAATTGCAACAGTAAATAGGATAGATTTTGTTACTTATTCCCTTGGAAAATGTGTTTAAAATGAATGGTGAATTGACCATACTGCAGATGGGCGTATTTCTATTACTTACTGAAATTGCTCTTTGGAGATGTCACGTGAGGTCAGTGTGGTGTTTGTAGCATCTTCATGTGTGCAGACAAACAGGCCCTCAAAAATTCACCAGAAATGGTGCACTGCTGCTACCAGCCCAGGTGTCGCTGTTAGTAGAGACTGAGTGGCCACCAGTGACAGTGACCACAGGTGCTATTTGTGTTTGCCACCATTCAAGCAGAGGTTCATGAGCCCAGATAGTCATGGGCTCAAAGGGGATCTATTCTTATTTTGTTGTTCAGGTGAGGATAAAAGTGACACTAACTTACCTGCTGAAGGATGCCTGCAGAACCTGAGCCTGAAGAGGAAATGCACCTAGGTCTTGTAAATGTCAAGTCAGCACTTCGATTACAAGTCAGTCAAGATGTAATTCTCTTACAGTTTATGGCTCCCTGTGTCAGCCAGTGTAGGATTGCTTCAGCTGTCTGACACAGTGGATGATGCCGTGGTAAAAGAAATGTGTGGTTCCATGGAAGGGGTCCTGGACTGTCACAAGATGAGAGACCAATTAAGAGATGGATTTGGCTTCTACTCCTTTCTTTTACCACCACGTCCTTTAATTTTAATCTCTCTTTGGTTTAAATGTGTCCCTATGATAATGGCTGAGTCATTTGCAAAACTTCTGGGTGCATTGGGCTGTGCATGCTGTTGTGAGCAGTAGTCCCATATAGAAGAATATTCTTTTGGAGAAAAGGGCACAATATGATAAAAGTATAAAGTTGTAAAGTATAGTTGGTGTAGGGTAAAGCAGCAATTCTGAAAATAGCACAGAATACAGTGAAACCACTAGTGCCAGCGACTTTCCAGTGCAGTGCCTACTGAAGGAGCTGGAAAAGGCAGTGGCAGGCCTTACTGAGATACAGATAAGATAATGCAGTGCTTCTTGCCACCTAATTAACTGGCATGCTAGTGTGTAAGTCTAGGCTTATCTTAATTTCATGTTTGCTTTTCTAATCACCAGGAAACACAACAGGAAGTAAATGGCCTTTTTAAAGAACCATGACTAGTATTTCCTTGACTGAACTCCATTTTAAACAACTAATTTTGAAGGCAATACATCCAGCCACAAAATATACCAAAAACACATGATGCAGACTATGCCAGATTTATGCCAAAAAGCTTTAATAGCTTCTGAAAGAGAAAATACAAAAAATCTTCCAGTTCCATAATGCAGAATAACAATGTTGTCTGAACATACGTCGTAAGGATATAGGAAGTGTTTGATAGCCACACTATTTGTTAAATTTTAGGTTCTCTGAATGGTGTTTCTGATCTGAGGTTCTTGCAAATTGAGACTAAACAAATTATAAAATGGAAAATACATTCCATCATCACAGGTGAAATTCTGGTAGTCAGTTCAATTACCATTTTTGTTTCTTGTTTGATCACTTGAGGGGGATTTCATGGTTCTGCTTTTATATCTGTTAGAAAGATCTGCAGATTTTTAGTGTTGCTTTTTATTTATTTTCTGGTTCTGCTGACCAGCGTGGTTTTGTTGAGGTGGGGAGAAGAGTCCTGTCTTGTACATGGAGAACAGTTCTCAGCAAACCCAACTGGCAGTTGCAGCTGAGTTTTATAGTAGAACATTCTTCTCTCTGTAGAATTACCAGTGAAGCATAAAAAAAAAAAAAAACTGTTTAAAAAGTAAAAAAATATGGAAAATTAAAAAATAAAGCAAAACACAACAAAAATCCCCATTTCTTCACATAAGAATTCAGATCACAGACATCAGAAGCTTCCAAATTGCTCTTTTTCCTCTGTTTCATTGATGCCAAAAATATTAGAATCAAGTTAAGATCCCTGGATTGTAAATCAAGCATTGAGGCTTGGCTGTGGAAGAGAAGTCTTATTTGAACATTAGCAATCCACTGGTAACTGTGCCAGCTTTATTAATCTTGTTTCAGTTGTGACCTCAGACTTTCCATCTGAGTAAATCTTTACGCATTGCAGTCTCTCCTGATCGCTTTACCTTTTCAATAAAGGAAACTCTTGTTTTTAAGTGAAAAAATGCTAAAAGCCTGTAATGTTTTTCTTCTGGACTTCTGATTCAGACTAGTAATCTCACAATCTGAAGGTTAGATAACTTCATTTTGATATCAGATGTGATTTTTTTTTTCTTTAAGTATGACCTTGTTGTGTAGGCAGGTGACAGTCTTTAGCAGGTAGTGGTTTGTAATGTTTTAATTAAGATAGGCTGTGCATTTTTAAAAGTGAACTGAATTGCACTTTCAAAACAGACTGACTTCATTGTTTACAATACCATAAACTAGAAAAAAAAAATTAAAATACCAAAAACAACCCAGCTCTTTGTTATCATACAAAGAACAAATATCACTCATATGTTGCGATGCATCAAATAATTAGGAATTTTCCATCTTTTTTGCAACTGTAATGAAAATAAATAAAATTAAAAGCTTACATGTACTTTTAAATTTAAGAAGTTCCAGAGTTCTGGAAGTATGAAAAGCCTCATGTGGACTAACACTGCTGAACCTCTCAAAAGTCACTAGTGCTTCTCAACCGTTTCTGTAATGAGGAGAGGGATCCAATTAGAGGGTCCTTGACAACAATATTTGGGTGGAGAAGGGGACCTTGGCTGACTGTAGACTGAAGGAAAAAACATGTAATTCCCTTAACTGTACAGAGAGAATTTGATGGAGTTCCTGTTCCAGGAAGGGATCGTGATGTCAAGATCACACTTGCGTGCTTGGAAGCCACCTGTTGAAAGCAGAATCCAATCTTGTTGGCTACACGGAGCAACCTTCCTCAGTCCTGTTTCAACCAAGCTTGAGGTGTTTTCTGGAAGGATGTCTGGTGACAGGAACAGGGCTGATAGAAAGTTAGTGTTGTGATGTGCTGAGCCTGATAGAGCTCCTATTAAATTGAGTGGGAGAAGACTCAACTCAAATGCAGGAAATATTTTATTGTGAACTATCTGTATGACAGATGCCAGGTAGATCAATAAGGGCTTCCAGTGCTTCCTGCTGCTTACCTTTGATGAGCACTAGATTTATGATATACACACAAACTAAACCCCAGCTCATTTCATCTCCCTTGATGGCAGCTGCTGCTGAAGATAAGAGAGACTTTATTGCCTTAACTGGCTGGATAAGGAAAAAGAGTTATCTGCAAAAAGGTTAAGAAATGCAACCTTTTTCAGTTCCCTAGTCAATTTGAATGTCTCTTTCATAAGGGCTCGCTCATAATGCAGCTTTGCAGAGGGAGAGAGAAAGGCTTGTTTATTTGAGTACTAAAGAGAAAGGAGTGAGATTTGTTTCAGAAAGAAGAAATAGAATATGTTTAGGATTAACCTATCATGTCATGTGATCTGTGTATAGATTCTATTCCAAAAATTTACACAGTGGACAAAGAGTCTCATGATGCTCTTGACTGTGGTCAGCTTTGGAGAACATGAGCCAGAGGCACAACTCCGGCAAAGAGGCCTCCCAGCATCTGCAGAGCAGTGCACCAGAAAGGACATGAGCAGCATTTGAACATTAAAACCATCAAAGACCTTAGTTGCAGTTGTGACACAAAACTGCTGCTGCTTTTCTAAAAGTCTATTTTGCATGAAGGATGTAGTTTTTCGAAACCAAGAAAATAAATTGCTCTGTAGCTTGTGTTTATTTGCAGTGTCATGTGTGACGGGGTGCATTTTTCTCGAGGTGGTGACAATTAAAGTGTGGTAGCAATGTTAGGTTTTCTCTGTTGTTGGCATAGCTGAACTGGGAGTCAAAAAGCTTTAGCTTCACTGCACGCTCAGCTCTCCAAGTCTCTCCATGGCTTTGTGTTTGATCATTCCTTTCTCTCTTGCTGACTTAAAAAAGGGCATGTGTTCTGTTTCACCCAGCTCTGCAGACTCCTTCAGGGTCAGTGGATGACGTGTAATTTACAGATCCCAAATCTTGAGGAGCAGGTAGAAGAAATAAAGGATTTTGAGGGCAAGAGGACTGCTCCCTATAAGGCTGCTGCTGGAGATCAGGCAGGCTCAGAAATGGTGTATGTGCACTGTTGGCTGAAATGGAGCACATCATTGTCCTTATGTAAAAAGAAGGTTAGAAGAGCGGGTGGAATTTGTGTGGGAAGGGTCCAGGAAGGGATGGTAATACTATCTCATTAAAAATAGATGATGTCTTGTTTTATGTGGTATCTGTGGTTTGATTTCTGCCCACAGGCTTACATGCAGCCCCACTTGCTGGGAAATGAGTTCACACATTTAGAGTTTCCACGGAGGGTGCAGCGCAAGGAAGTTGGAAAGAGGATGCTGTACCGTGACTTCAACATGACTGGATGGTAAGAATGTGTCCTCAGCATGAGGTCAGTCTTCTACCCAACCAATGCCTGCTTTGTACCTATCTTTGATAGTATAAACTGCATCAAACATGGAGGTGTAATCCTGCATACTAAAAGAAAAGGCATTTCCTTCTTGCAGATGTATCTTTCTCCTACAAGATAATGTTTAAAATAAGTTGACCTCCCTCCAGAGAGTTCATTTTAATGTGTGAGCACTCAAAGCAGAGCAAGCATATAAAGACAAAGATGTGCCAGGGGATCTTTCTGAAAGCTAAATAATTTTCCGATCTTGGAAGCAGCTTTCTATAAATTCTGGATCAGTGGGTCAGACCAAGACATTGGGCTATCATGCCTTCACATGCTGAGGAAAGCTTGCAGAAGGGAAGAGCTGCCTCCCCTACTCCATTGCAGCTGGCCCTTGATTTGGATATCCCTTGAGGAGTTGTTTTAGACACAGGCCTATCTGAACACAACCAGCCTAAAATGAAAAGGCTTGAATGAACAGCATGGACTTAAAGAAGTGAAGACAGAAAGAATGATGTGGGTTTTTTTGCTTCTGGCTAAATGTCTTCATTGTTTTTTGTTGGTTCAAGAGGCTCCTTGGAGAAGCCCTAATCTTTGCTGTTGAGAGCTCTGTGCATAACCTTTAAAGGCAAAAGCCCAATATATGCAAACGATCTTCTTTCCATGACATTTGTGTTTTAGTGTCCATAGTAAATGTCCTTTCAGAAGGAGCAAGAACAGAGCAAGAAAGCCTGTTTTAGGTTTGAAAGCCTGGATGCTCACATACAACTACAACTCTGTCTAACTTTTGATTTGTTCCATGCTTTATGGACCATAAATATAATGATGTTTTAATGGCAGAATAATAATCTAAGTTTAATATAATCTGAAGTGTTTGTGCAGAACATGTAAATCTGAGAATAACCATCATTGTCTGTCATCTTGAACAGCTGCTAGTATAATATGCAGTTTCACCCTGAGAATGATGACTTCACATTTTAAAAAGGCTACAGGCATGAGCAAAAGAATAGGAACAGAATGAGAACATTGGATCAACTGAGGACTTCGACAGCAAAACATTTGGAAGATCATGAGACACTCTCCCAAATTCTGCAGAAGGAGGGTTTTTTTATTAAACTCCCAGATGTCTCTGGAGGCACCAGTAAAGAATGGTTTCATGTAGACTTCCAAAAGCTCTTTTTCAAGATGTGACATGCCAATTGGGAGGAAAAACATGTGGGGGAGAGCTACAGAAGTATCATAGGCCAGGAACTTCCTGAGACCAGGGCAGAAACAGATTTCTGTCATCATGGTTGGAAGCAAAGAGGGTTTCTTCAGGTTCATGGGAGTTGTTTTGCATTTCCCTAGTTGGTTAGTGGTCTAGAAAGGAAATGAGTTTGGAATGGTTGAAGTTGCATTATTGGCAGGTGACATCACAGCTCTTTTCCTATTAAACAAGAATGACCATGAGGTACTGCAAACAATTAAGTGATTAATGCGAATGGGCATTACAATGATCAAATTTGGTATTGATAAATACAAAGGAAAGCATGAAGAGGAAAGAATAACTATTTATGCACACTAGAGGTTCCAAATGAAATGTCAAAAAACTCAGTGGAAGTTTTGCTTACTGCAGTATTTTTTCCAGTCCAAATCACCAGCAAAATGTTGAGATTCATACAGCAATGGACATTTTAAAAGTTAAGTGAAGAGATAATTCTGCATATTGGTTTCTACCTCACTTGTGAATGTGTGCATAGCACTTCACCTTATCCAAAATGTTTATTACGTAGTTAATACTGTTTGGCATTAGAAAAAGGAACAGAAATTCTAAATGTAGAATAATGAGTAAGGTAGAAGAGCTTTGGTAAGTCAAACTGGCAGATTTGATTCTATGTGTTGCTTTTCAGTACTGGTTTGTGAACTCTCTTAGCTCTAGCATATAGCAAAGAGGAGAAGACAGTTATTTTCCAGTTGATTTTTCTGAATTTTCTGAAGTCTAGGACACACATTGATCCAGTTAGAGATTCTAATGTGGTCAATGCAAACTGTCACCAGTTCAGTACAAATATGCTTAGCTGTGAGCCGTTATTCTGGAATAAATGCTTGAACTGTGACTTGAAAATTCAAGTCTGAATTTATTATAGTATTGTCCCGGAAAAAGGTGGCCTGTGCCAAACAGAAGCATGTGGAGACTGTGATGAGGCTACCTCTCCCTGCTGTTCCTTTTGACTTCTGGATGGAAGTGAAAAATGGGGCCTACATTATTGTCCTAATAAAAGAATTAGAATCTTTTAGTCGCTCCATATTGCACTACTAGTGCATCAGTTACCTCTTTGTTTGGTTGCCTTGGGACAATTAAATGATGAGGAAATTTCTCTATTGCCATACATTTGTGTAAAACAGAGCCCTTCTAAATAAGGATCCATTTCTTTTTGCAAGGTGTTTGTTATCCGTTGAATTGTGTGCAGTGATCTCCTAGGCAGAGCAGACACAATCAGTTTCTGTTTATCTGAAAGTCCGGGTCAATTTTAATGGTTGTGATTGTGGACAAGACATTAAATTTCCAGTTTGTTGGGCCCTCAGAGGTGACGGTTTGAGGTGGCAGTGGTTTCTTAGTAGCTGTTTTCCACTTCAATGATTTTGCTTCTGTTTTGTCCCCTTTCTAATTCCTGGATTCAGTTGATGCATCAGGACACAGTGGCCGAGGACATGTCTGTTTTGCATTTGTTTCTAAGGTCACTATTTATCATGGAGAATAAATTAGCATATATATTCCTTTTCTAGAAAATGTCAGATGGCACTTTGGCCAGTCAGAGTTTGATACACTAAAATGCTGCTGAACTTCTATCACATACAATACAGATGATCAATTGTCTGAATTGATTTTTGGTCACAAACCTCACTGTGTGTTGACATTTGCACATACATGTAGAGGGGTGCAGGTGATATTAGGAAGAAACAGCCACTCTTAATTACTTAATCCTTTCGTGAGAGAATGTAGAACACTCTCTGCTTTGATGTTTCCTCAGGAAAACAAACTGTTTTATTTTACAATTCAGGATACTTTTTGTGTTTTCTATTAGAAGCTGTATGACTTTTTTTTTTTCTTCATTTTTATCCTTCTCCTTTGCTCCAGAGCTTTTCAGATTCTCAACAATGGCTTGGCTTGCCCAGCTTGTTTGGATTACAAAAGATTATTGTCTTTGGGTCTGTTATAATGCATTTGGCCCTTTATTTTTTCTTTCTGCTTTTTCTTTCTTTTTTTTTTTTTTTTTTTTTTTTTTTTTTGCTTTAATGTGAAGTTTCCACACTGGCTTTGTCTCCACAGCCCACAGTGGTAGCACAGCTGCCAAGTTTCCCCACAGCATTAGGACAACCACTGATCCAGCAATGTGTACCGCATCACTAGTCCAGACTGCCTGTAACTGCTTTGAGATCAGCCTTTCCCTTCTCGCTCCAGCTCTCCTACCCTTCCTCCTTTCTTTGCAGTGGCAATTGCAATGAGAAATCATGCTGTATTAAACATACCTAAAATAAATCCCACACTGGTGGGAGCTGAACATGAGCTGCCCTTCCTGCACCCTTGTCCCATGTGTGTTGTGGTTGAACAATGACTGCAAAACGTAGTGTAGCTGGCAAGGCATCTTAAGAGCAGTGTGTCCTGCTGAACAAGCTTTCGAGCTGTCTTAAGCCATAATTTGCTGGCAGATACCTGCATTGCTGACAGTCTTTCACAGCTGGGTCTCTGGGCTGGAGTTTTCAAGCCCATGCCTTGCAGAGATTAAACATGTACATCCAGTGTGAACAATTTTGAAGTACTTTGCTTTGACTATAACCTAGAACCTTCCCAAACTTGGATTTCTGACTGGCTGTGTCCTTCACTGTGGCTCCTTCCAGAGTTCCCATCTCAGCCTTCTGTGGGGCTGGAGGAGCCGTACAGCACTGTGCTTAACCAAAGGCATCCAGAAGGCACTACCAGTTGGCATCAGCTCCAGTGGTTTCAAAATTAACTTTTTGCTCCTCCTTGGAACAAAAACAGTGGCTTTTCTGCTGCTTGCATTGGAGTTCTTTAAAGGCTTGTTTCCAGATCACAACTTCAGCTTTTTGACTTGATTTTAGCATGGCATAAGAGACCTAGATAACAAGTACGTTTTTTGACCTATTTGTTGGTTGCTCCCTTTGCTCTCCAGGAGAGGCAGAGCTGAGCAGCAGAGCCGATCTGCACCCCATCAGAAATGGTCGGAGGCAGTGTAGCGCCCACCACACACCATGGGCTGAAGCCCAAGGCGGCAGCGAGCAGGGGAGTTGGGCACTGTCTCTGAGCATGCCGTCTTTGCAGCAGCAGTGGAGCCCTTGCCAGCTCCATGTCCATGTGTCTAGTGAGGGGGTGCTGTGGCACATGGGGTCAGCCCCCGAGGGCCAGCCTGTGCTGGGGAATCGCCTGGCCGCATGATTTATTCCAAAGCAGGGAGGCTGGTGCCCTGAGGCGAGCGCTAAGCAAAACCCATTTTATTCTAGAGTCAATATTGTCCACTGCCTGGAAAGCTGCCAGCCTGCTCTGTGCTCGCCCTTTTCTTTCCAACAGGGAATGTCTTTCAGCCTCTAAGCATCTGATTAAAAAGCAACTTGACTTTTCAAGCCGTTCTATTTTGTTTGGGATGGATGCCTTTTGCTTTCATTGTGCAGCCCGCCTTGCCGTCTGCGGTTCAGACTACAGCTCACAAAAACCAGGCTCTCATTAATCACTTATTGGGGATCCAGAATACCCCTGTGAGAGTCAATGTACATGTTTTTCTTGGTAATGTGTGAGCAGATTTGAACAAATATTGCCAATGTGGCCGATATCTTACTCTTTATTGCTGGGCTCAATGTCCTTTGACAGCACATTCAGGTAGCCTGCCCAAGGAGTGCCTGAGCAGATTGAGAAATGGCACAGAAATGCTTTATGGAGCTGGCACCTGTGCTCTACCCTCCTTTAATATAAATTGATTTATTGAATCAAGCACAGAAGCCCTGCTACAGAAACCTCAGGCTATAGTCTCTAGAGAACCACCTAATAAAACAGCCCCAACTGACACTCCTCATTAGCTTTTCCACTGATCCCAAGGCAGTATTTAAAGTGACAGTGTCCCTCTTTTTGGCCTGAATTTATCTGCCGGCTAATGCCTGTGGGTCTAATTAGCTTAGCATTATTAGTCTTATTCAGATAAGCTGCATTTCCTAACAGCTTGATTCCAACTTGTAAAAAGTAATTGGAGGTCTGCAAACCCTGTGCTCTAACCTGCTTGATTGTGCCTTTTAGCCAAAACCATGTAATTTACAAAAAGTCATCCTTTCCCCCATTTTTTTAATTGAGCTTTTTTGTCTAGTGAAACATTCTGTGTCTCTTCTGCTGAAATCCTGGCTGTATTGTTGTGTTTGAGACCTCAGCCATATCCTTTGTACAATCACCAGGGAGAGATCAAATTTTAATTTCATAATTACTTCATGAGAAAGCAACCTTTTCCCCAGTCATGCCTAGTATTAATTTCCTTCCAGCAACTTACATTTTCATAATTTAATGATTATGGGGCACCTTTGGAGCACTGGACCTTTCTGAAGGAGAGAGAGAGGATATCATTTTTACAGCAGAAACCATCATGCGCAGTCACCTGCCTTGCTTTCTGTATCTGTGCTTTTGTCTCTCGCTGCAAGGTGGCGGGGAGCAGGAGGGGACGTGCCTCCTTGGTGCACACAACTAGAGCAGCTTGCTGGGCTGTGCCTGGGTGTCTGGGGCACAGCTCTGTGATGATGAATGGCTGTTTGCAATGTGCATGTTATGCATCTTTTCAAGCTTTGCAGCCCTCACTGCAGGAGCAGCAGGAGGTGAGAGCTGACCTGCTGTGTACAGCATGTCTCCTGACGGTGATGAATGGCTCTTTCCCCCCAGTGTGCACATGCCACAGGAGCTGAGCCAGTGTCTTTGGGGCCGGAGAAAGCAGAAACAGGAAAGTAATACTGCTACAACAAAAGAGAAAGCTTAAGTCTGGAGTAAAGCTCTGTGTAAATGGCCTCTCTGGGGCCAAATGAGAGTAGTAAGAATGAGGTTGGGCTGAGTCATGTCCTGCAAGAGCATCTCCTTCTGGAAGCAGTGCATCTAAGACCTGTCCCTGCATGGCTGTGCATCTCCACTTGGGCTTTGCCTTGGCGTGGAATCAGGTGCCGCATATGCAAGGGCAAACAAAAGGATCCCAGTCTGTTTTGTCAGAAGAAAACTAAACTGGAATGAGATAATCTTCAATCTGAAAATCCAAGCAAAAACAGCCCTTCTTCCTGATAAAGTAAAGTCTCTTTCCACTCTCATGCTTTCTCTGGTTTCCCCATCTGCATGAATTTGACATAACCTCAACTGGGTCCATAGAAGTTCTCTTTCTTTCCCTTGCTGTGTCTCACTGCTTCCTCCATCCTGCACTACAGAGATCTTTCCCAGAAGAATCTGCTTTGTGCTTCCTCCTTAACCTCAATCTCCTTTGCTTCCAGAGGGTCCCAGCTAGCAAGTGTGGAGCAGGCACTGTGAGTTTAACATGCAGCCCTTCTCCCATCTGCCTCACAACAACCTTTAAGCAAGAAATACGGCAAAATACCAATTTACAAGTGGTCTTTCTGTCCATCACAGTGCACTCCAGTGCACTCAGCCCGTAGAGTGTTAGCAGCCCACATCCCTTACCCCTCTATCTCTAGAGTAAATTGCTGACAAATCCTCCTGTTTGTCTTTTAAGAGTAGAAGAAATGAAATAAATTTTAAGAAGTGCTTAAGGCAGCAAGTTCACTGAGGGAAAAAAGAAAGACTTAGCCTGCTGAGGCTGTTGCAGAAGGTGAACCTGCTTGATGTGCAGCTGCAGTATTTGCACACAGGTTCTGTCACTCAGTAGTGGAAGATCAACGGGTCACTAGCAGTGAATGAAAGCTCTTGCTCTGTCCCTTCCAGCCTCCTGAGCACAAAAACAGTACAGGAGATTGCTTTAATACCTTAATTACATTTTTTTCCTGATTTATTGTTTTTTGGGCAAGGACCTCTCTAAACACTTGAGATACTTGACAGTTCTCTCCCTGACTTTTCTTCTACCACTTTCTTTTAATGCTTCAATAGAGGTTAATGGACTAAAAAGTCAGCCACATTCCAGGAAGTGCCTGAAAAGATTCTGATGCTTGAGTCTTTAAACTGTGCTGGCCAGAATGGATAGTTTGTTTTGCTTAGGAGTTACTTCCACAGGAATATGTGATGCTGGTGCTCTCCGAAGTCCAGACTCCATCTTAGGACTGTACACAGCAGTGAAGGCTCCCTGGAGGTCCAAGGCTCATGCACTAGTCTCATTTGACCAAGCCAGAGATCATATATGTGTACAAGTCATGCTGAGAGACTTTATTTTTTTTAATTTGTAGATTGGTAGACAGAATTGGGATTTACAAAATGAAGCATTATACACGTTCAGGTTCATAAGAAGGTGTTTCTGAATTTTCTGTGAATAAGGAGTGTTTTAAAACTTGTCTGTTTTCCTCTTTACATGAAAGAAGACCTATGAGAGTATCTTGGTTAAGGTAGATCTTCCCCCAAAAATTGTTTTGTGCCCATGTGCATGTGCATCAGTCTTTGATTTGGCCTTGCCATCATCTTTTCTCTTAACAAACATTACTGTAGTTTGTGTGCTTTTAATTATCTTCGTTTATTGTAATTTTCTTTCATTAAACTATGTGTAAGATGAGCAATAGGGGAAAAATACTGAGGCACTGAATGTAAGACCTAACCTATCTAGAGGGCATTTAGTATCAGACAGTGCTGCCTGGATTTAGAGATCCCAACTCTGCAGAAGCACAAGTGTAGGGACATTTTTTATGATTATAGCTGAGTTGAGACATAAATTGTATAATTTTCAGTGGCTCTGTGCCTAACCTGCACTTCACATCTTTTCTTCTTGATAGTAAGCATGCACTTACACTGGTTAGATGCCTGTAGTTCAACAGACAGTACAGATGAACAGTTCCTTTTTGACTGGTGGTTTAAGCTCTGTTACCCAAAGGGTGAGCTCCATTTCACTGATTGCTTGTGTGGCAGGAAAAAAAGAAGAAAGAGTTTCTGTCAAGTTTTGTGTTGCTTAAAGATAAAAACGTGATTTTCTGTTGGTATGACAAAAGAAAGTTGAGCTTGAGAAGGAGGTTATTTGGATAGCTGGGGCAGTTTTGTTGTGAGTTTGGTTATTTTGGGTGAGGGAGAGAGTTGGGCCAGGTGGAAGGGTGTATGGATGGCCCTAGGTTTGGGAGTTTTTAGAGTGGTAGCAAAGCACTACTAGAAATACACGAAATCTGCAAACCTGTCTCAGAGATGCCATTAGCCTTGGACTCAGTATGAACTAGGAGTTTTATGAAGCAGTAGTACTTTCTCTTGTTGCTTACCACAAGTAGGTTTGCTCTATGCTTCAAGCTAAAGCCCTTTGATGATGATTTTCTTTGCTCTTCCTTAGGTTTAATTCTCAGTTTACTATTTGGTGTCACAAGCAGAAATGTGAAACACAGACAAACTTTCTAAAGCAAAGTGCCATGAAAAAGCAGAACACAGAGTCTGGATTCCCCTGTCATGCACAGAACTGAACCTTCCAGGTCAGGGTAGATTGTGTTTTCAACACCATCTGTTGTGCCTGGGGATGCCAGTGCAATACTTTTCATGACCAGTAGCCTTACACAATTTGCCATGAAAGAAAATGGAATGTGGATTTTGGTTTTAGTCATCAACTTCTACTCCTAGGTGAATTTGTATGTGCTTTCAGAAGGCCAATTTTAAGAACAACTTATATGGCAGGAGAACTCATAACACATGTAAGACATTATCTAGGATTTTCTAGCATTTTGGCTCTGAAATTTGCATATGGGAGCTGACTGGTTTTTCAAGTTCTGACCCAGCAATATGCAGGTAACTTTGATAATCTTTAATTTAAGGAGTGCTAAAGCACTGCTGATGACCTCAGCACTGTAAGAAACTTCTTCTGTAGATTGTGTAGATTCCTGGTTATTTTTTCACCGTGCATTTAGAGCAGATTCCAGTTAGCTTATGAGTAACATCATGTCAGTCCTAGTTCTTTTGTTCTGACATCTCTTTTGGCTCCTGGTGCGATTTGGCCTGGTTTTCCAAAATGTTGATCCTGAGTCCAAATGTAACTTTGTGGGTGGTACATATGTCAAGGCCTAGTTCAGTATTTTTGGACAGCAGTAGCATTTCATAATTCTTTTGAAATGAAAAGAAGAAATAAAGTTAACTGAAAAAAAATGCAGCTAGATCTAGCTGGGCATGAGCTTGCCTTTTCTGCTCCCCACTGCTCCCCCTGTTTTTCCATTTGGAAAAATAGAGGCTTACGTGGCAGAAGCACTTAACAAGCTTTAGGTTCATTCAGGGCTGGAAGCAATAGCATTGCCTTGTCTTTATAACCTTTCTTGTCATGCCCTGGTGGCCACCAAAACCTCCTGGGATGTGGATGAGGAAGACAGGGAGAGGGGAGGGTTGCAACACTGTGTTAAAGCAGTGAGCTGGGCTGAATTACGCAGAGGGCTGAATAAGACCATGCTGGCACTAAAAGAGCCAAACCATCCCCTCAGGTTCTCTGCATGTGTGTTTGATATACGTACTGCTGTATTATATCTTCATATACAGTACACAACAGTATAAATTTATTACATAAAATCAAGAGAAATAGTCCAGAAAGTTGTAGCCTGTGTGAAATAAACCCACATACAAAATACGGGAGGTTTCACAGGGCATAAATTAAAATGAACTTCCTATCTTCTTTCCGTCTCCCCAGTGCAGTTGCTGAGTTGTTAGCTGAAAAGCTGTGCTTCATGCTTCTCTTGCAGCAAACCACACACTAGTATATTATTAATTCTGTTTCTCTGTTAATGCAGAACATAGGTTCTTTTCTAGAGTGTCTCAGGCTGCTTTTCAGTGTGTCTGTGCTACCTCCACTGCTTTGGTTGCAGTTCTGAGCATTGTTTTTTAAGTGCTGATAACTTTTCAGGCAATAGCAACATCAACAGAAAAAGCACATTTGAGTTGAGTTTGACACCCAAGTTCTTAGCCCAAGAGGTGACAGGCTAGGAAAAACCACAGAATAAATCACTGTAACTCTCTGGCCCTCCCTCACTTAGTTGCATAGCTTCAGGAGGTCACAGGCTAGCCAGCTGCTCTTCCTAATCTGCTGATGGAACAAGTTAGCTGCAGCGCTTGGAACATGGCCTCCCTCAACGTCCTTACACTGAGGTGTCACAGTTGAAGGCCTGAGGGACAGTGGTTTTTGTAATGGTTCCATAAAAGAAGCTAGACTCAGCAGTGGGGAGCATTCTTTTGAAGGACACTGGCCTAAATGATACTTTTTTCTCTGCTTCCTAAAGCACAGTCAGTGTGAAATGTTGTGCAGGAGAATATAGGGATAAAGAGGAGAGAGAGAAAAAAGCTTGGTCCCTGTTTTTGTCAGCTTACAGGGAAGTGTAAAGTGAAGGCTTTGGTCTTAAATATTTGTAGTTACCTTGCAGATAATGTAGTATGTGTGTAAAGAATGGGCTTATTTTTCCTTTAAAAAGGGGGCTGCAAGTAGTTAAGTCACATAATCTTAGTTTTGATTGCTATTTTAACAAATATGTACAACAATGTGAACATCCAGTAGGAATGGTTGTCTTCTCAGGCTTGTGGCTTGATTAGTCATTTGACTGATGCCCACAGTGGACTCAGCTGATACCCCTTTTCTTAGTGTCAGAGCACAACTGGTTCTATGGCAAGGCATGGTTCCGACTCCTCAAGGATGTTTTCCCAGGGCTTCCAGTACTATAGGTCCAGTTGGAAGCTTCGAAACATGTTCATGAGTAGTCGGAAATAGTAAAATTTTTGCTCTACATTCAAACCAGGATATTCAAGTTAGTGAGTAAAGCAGAGATATTTGTTGGAAATAAAGCTTCCTTTATAACAAGAGCAAAATCCATGACTGACTCCTCCTTCCCAACTAAATGCTATTCCAGGATTTAAACATCAGGGAAGTATTATCATGTTTGTTACAGTATGCTTTTTGCCTTGGTACCAGGCAGGCTTATCTGTCATAGATCTCAGCCAATCAGGCACAATATACATCACTGAGCAAGGCATTGTTCAGACTATAAACCCAGCCAATCAGATGGCAAGCCGGGAGCTTTTGAAATCCTTCTGGATAAAAGAAAGTGCCTGGAAATGAAGGCTCTCTGTTGCTGTTCACCACCGTGAGGTCGGCTCTCCCTTTCTTTGTCTCTTCCCATGGACCCCTCACGCTACACGTGGTGATCCCTATGTGATCTTATCAGCCTTCTGAAAGAAAATACACCTTTGGACTCTAATTATGGGAGCAGAGAGAGCTCGAGTGCGAGCCGTGCCACTGCCCCCGCAGCACCCTGCGCCGGGGTCTACCTCAGCGGCACAACAACAGGCATGGCCGCGGAGCGGGGCAGAGCCTCTGAGCAGAGCGGCACGCTTCCGAGTGGCGGCGCAGCAACAAGTACAGCCATAGAGTGGAGTGGGGCACACAGAGCCGGCAGCGCCACCCTGGCCGGCGACCCAGCACAGAACCGAATGACCCCAATCCCCGTGCCAGGCGAGCGGTCCACCCCGAGGCCCCCCCGCACCACTACAACCCCGCTGAGCTGGCTCCGTGAACAGCACAGCCCCGGCTCAGCCCGGAGCAACTGGCACGGGCTATACAAAGTGTCCGCCATTGACCACGTTGCCCAGACACCATGGCATTGGCCATCTTCTCCATGGGGCCTGGTTTCTCCTCCAACCCTACCACGGGGAGGGGCAATCACGCCCCCCGAACAGCTCAGGAGGGGAGTACCATGCGCTTTGACCCCGCCCCAGTG
>WEKY01017938.1:5489-21369 GCA_013390045.1 Picathartes gymnocephalus | reverse complement strand
ATATGAATAAGATTGGTAGAAATATTTCACTTGAAGTCTGGAATGAAAAGCCTCATTAAAATCATAAAGACTCTTCTGCTTAGAGATCAGAAACTATCATCTAGAAACGAATTCTTATGAAGAAATATTCCTATTAATTCCTATAAAGAAATATATCATTTTGTATTTCTAAAAAGATTACTTACAGTGTCATGTGTACCATCTGTGGCAGCTTATTTCCACATTACAGCAGGGAACCAGGAGAGTAAACTGAACATCATCTTTCCAAAAGGAAAAACTGAAATGAAGGCTGTAGATCTTCAATTGCATACTGTGGCGGCATATTTAACTGCATTTCTAAACTGGTCAAACCATTAAGACAAAAGGACTGTTCGGATGAACCAACTTTCACTTCTGTCATTCAGACAGAATGACTATAAGAAATACAATACACACAGGGAGCAGGAGGCAAGGGAAAACCTATGGCAACACTGCAGGAAATATTGCAATAATAAAGGGGTTAGGTGGTATAGACATTAAGACAAATTCTAGTGTGCTCTTTTTACTAAAACTAGGTCATTGTCAAGAAATTGCTGATGTTAGGATTTCTTGTCATGAATAATAAGAACAACTCTGCCAGAATGTGCAAGTCATAATAGACTAGGCACATAGAAAATCTTATGAATGACGGTAACATTTGAAGCTCACTGTAATGTTACTAGATATGCCCTCTAACTGATGCTATATTTAGTATCAGTTAAACTTCCTTGGCATCAAACCCACTGGTTCTCATGGAACTAGAAAGCAGAGGTGTTTTAAGTTCAGCAGAGCATGCTACTGCTGACATTCACTGGCTCTGCTGCTTCCCTGTAAGGTTCTAGGTGGAAAAAATAATCTCAAAATATGGTCAAGAGTCTGTATGACCAATTTTTACATTATTCTCACATTTTAAAACATTTAGTATAAATAAGAAGAAAAACGTGGAATACAGTATTCTAATTTATAATTACTTAAATAATAGTTTTAAAAAAAACCATATTCACAGATTTAAAAATATAGTGATTCGTTATCCATAAGGACAACGTTCATTATAAACATATAGCTTAAAAAGTGGAAGAGGGAGAAATTTCTAAGGTTTCACTAAGGTTAAAACTGTAAGTAAATTAAACATATAAAAGTTCTATCTATAAATATCATTTGGCATAAGGATGTCTGATAAATCTCATTGACTTTACATTTCCTTAACTCTTACAAAATTTTTAGTCCTATACATTTCTTAACTCCCTCACAATGTCTCCAACACCTTTTAAGCATCATAAACACAAAAGGGCAGACTACAATTTACCACATAACATACTGTAGAAGGAGACAACACAAGGGAAAGCATGTACCTGCTACTTCAGCTTTGCATCTGCCCTGTAACTCTGTCAAGAACTATGCTCCAGGTCAAGAGAAGTCCCTCAGTGGAACTCAGATCTGCTTCCTATCTTTTCTCACCTTGCTGCCTTCATCATATTGCTAATATTGTGTTTATGAACTAAAATTTGTACCTGATTTAAATAATCAACATCTTATATGAAGGCTGATTGTGATAACAAATACAATAAGTTATTGGAGGTATTAACACATCACTCATCTTGGCTACTTCACTAATATCGCAGAGACATTTTTAAAAAATGTCATCTGTTCCTCTTTCTGCTAAGGTTTGAAGAGTAGCCTCCTTCTCTTAAAAAAAAAAAAAAAGGTTACCATATGATACAAACTCTAAAAAGGATGAAATAAGGTAAAATTACTTTGCATATGGAATTCCTGGCACAGATTTTATTTTCTTCCATTCCACTGGCAATGAAGTCAAGAGTATATGGTCTCCAAACAGAATATCTGTACTTCTGGAGGCAGTGTCAAGGACACTGGAAGTGCAGATTTAGTTGTTTAAGGATTTCTAACGAGATTTATGAGTGGTTCAGCCTCTACAGAATTTTTTTTGATGTTTGTGTTCATTTTCATTTCCAGAAGCAACAAAAAGCTAGTACGTGATGGACAGAAAGGCATGAGGCTTCGAGATGGCAGCTCCTCCAGCCTGAATGCTTGTTATGACTAAGGCAAGTGATGAGAAGGGATAGGGCAAGATGAGGAAAGGATCACAATAGTTTCGCTTTCTAAAGTGAATAAAGGAGAGCAGAAAAAGAGGTTTTTTTCCTTTCTGGTTCTATTCTGACTTGGACATAGAAACTTAGCAGAGGTTTCCTGACGACACTGATTGTCAGAAAGCTAGTGACAGAAAATGTTTCTGTGAAATTGAGGTATGTGCAGATGTTGGATGATCTAAAGCAGCATCAGGCTGGTCATGGTCATCCAGAAAGACAGCCAGAGTCCAGATAGTGCCCGCTAATGTCAAGGCTGTCTACAAAGCAGTTGGTACAAACCATTGGTAAAAACTTCATTGCTTGCTTTACAGTCCATACTGGGATGTGCAATACGGTGGTTACTTTGCTACTATAAGCCAGACCAAGGTCACCACATTTACGGCATTATAACAACTTTTATCACAACACAGGTAGCAAAAGGCCGTGGCCTCTTAGCTTACTGATTTTGTCAAGAAGGAAGACAAATTCTTGTGGTTAATGCTGTATAAAAAAACTTTAAAGGTTGGTAAAATGACAAAGAAGAAACACTAAGCAAATGAGTACTGAAATCAACCCAAAAGCTTAAAAAAAAAAAAAACAAAACCAAAAAAAAAAACCCCAAACCATACATATGTAGCAGAATTTCAGCAAGTTATTCAAAACAGAAGCAAAATCTGTGAGGAGAAGTGGATGTATGTGATATTACCAATTACAATCTTCTGGCATCTAAAATCATACTATCTATATTCCTTTCTACCCTTATGTGGAAAAAAAGGCATTTGAAAACAATTATATATAGCAAACAATGTATACTACCATTTCAGTACAGTTTAAAAGTCTGATGACTACCACATGCTTCTGCACAACTGGAGTTCAGAACTCACAGATTTTACCCAAAGATATTCAAGGCTGGCATTTGGATGTACAGACAGCCTAATCCTGCACATGCATCCTGCTACTGCCATATAAAATGCTAGCTGCACTAAGTGCCAAAAATGGGGGTTTAACCCGTAAGTTTTCTCAGAATTGCCTAACACAAACTGATAGAATTGGGTTTCTTGCAAAAAGCAATTATGGCTGCCATTTTCTCTTAAAAACAGGGGCCTCCCTTATTATGTTATAGCCTAGAGATTAAGTTACATTCATCCGAAAAGTGAGAGACTGAGCTTGGGCTCCTTCTATTGCTAGAGGCAATGCAAATCTACATTACTGGCTACACAGAAGTTAGACTAAAAAAAAACATTACTTTGCAAAAGGCATGGTCATTTATTAAACCACTCCAACTTGATCAAATTCACCCCATACCCAATGTCCATCAATGAAATTGCAACGGCATGCTAACCAGAGTACTTAACATAATGTGAAGGTGTTTTACTGCTTTCTGCACAATATAATTTCTCATTCTGTCCTGACATGGAGCTTTGAGTAAATAGTCAGCATTTTGGAAGATGAGGCTGGAAAATTAGAATCTATGAAAAAACATCAGGAGGACTCCATGCACCCATAAATAATTCTAGCTAATTTTACAGTTGTTATGCTGTCCATAAGTACAAAAATGCAAAATTGTGTACTCACCTGCTCTATCAAACTTTTTTTTTTTTTTTAATGCATAAAGGGAAGAAAAGGAAAATAAATAAAATAAATCAAGAAAATGTATCCAAGACAGAATATATTTTCAGTAAAACACCATTAATCTTCCTTAAATGCACGCTGGATGTAGCAGCTATGTCTTAGCTATTTTCTGATTAATCAAGACCAAGAAGCCATCTAGCCAGTCACTGCTAGTGGCCAAAACCAAAGGCAGAGAAGAAAACAGAGATAACATTAAGCAGGAAAAGAATGGGAGGAAGATATGAGCAATCCCTGGTATGGACAAAGGCTGGGGGATGAACAGATCAAGGGCAGCCCTGCAGAGAAGGATTTGGGGGTGCTGGTGGGTGAGACACTGGACATTAGACAGCAATGGGCACTTGCTGCCCAGAATTCAACCATATCCTGGGCTGCATCAAAAGAAACATGGCCAGGAGGGGAAGGGGAAGGGGAAAAGGAAGAGGAAAAGAAAGGGGAATGGGACTTCCCTGCAAATCATTAGAACTGATGAATCTGTAAAAAGTTGTGCCTAAATGTCGTTTTAATCTTGCCACAGGTTGGTGTTACCAGGGAGAAATAATCCAATAGATACTAAGCTAAAATAATTTTAAAACCCTACCAAAATCAGGTAAACAAAGAGACTGTTGGTATAAAAAAGACATATTCTTTCCATAATCAATACAACAATTTAACAAATGCTGTTATGGAAGAAATAGAAGTATATTAATAGATACATACCTGCGGTGGGTTGCCCCTGACTGGACGCCAGTCACCCGAAGTCACTCTATCTCTTACCTCCTCACCTGGGAAGGTGAGATAAATTTAATGAAAGTCTCATGGGCTGAGATAAGGATAGGGAGAGATTACTCACCAGTTAACTGTCATGGGCAAAACAAACTCGAGTTGGGAAAATTAGCTTAATTTATTACCAATCATATCAGAGTAATGTAATGAGAAATAAAGCCAAATCTTAGAAACACCTTCCCCCACACACTTTCCTTCTTCCTGGGCTCAGCTCTACTCTCAGGTTCCCTAACTGCTCTCACAGCAGCCTAGTGGGACAAGCAATAGGGGCTGCAGTCAGTTCATCACATATCTCTGCTACTCCATTCTCCTCAGAGGAAGGACTCCTCACACTCTTCCCCTGCTCCAGAAGGGGTCACTCCCATGGGATACAGTCTATCAGGAACCGCCTGCTCCAGCATGGGTTCCCTGCAGGGTCACAGGTCCTGTAAGTGAAGCTGCTCCAGTGTGGCCTTCTCTCTCCATGGGGACACAGGTCCTGCCAGGAGCCTGCTCCAGCATGGGCTTCACATGGAGTCACAGCCTCCTTTGGGCATCCACCTGCATCACTGTGGGGTCCTCCACAGGCTGCAGGTGGATCCCAGCTCCACCATGGACCCCCGTGGGCTGCAGGGGCACAGCTGCCTCGCCATGGTCTCCACCACGAGTTGCAGGGGAGTCTCTGCTCTGATGTCTGAAGCACCTCCTCCCCCTCCTTCTTTATTGACCTTGGTGTCTGTAGAGTTGTTTTTCTCACATTCTCACCTCTCTCTGCCAGCTGCTGTTGCACAGCATTTTTTCCCCCTACTTCTTATATATATTATCCTAGAGGTGCTACCACTGTCCCCAGTGGGCTCGGCCTTGGCCAGTGGTGGGTCCATCTCGGAGCCAGGTGGCTCTGACTCAACTGGACACGGGGGAAGCTTCTGGCAGCTTCTCACAGGAGTCACTCCTGTACCCCTGTGCTACCAAAACCTTGCCATGCAAAGCCAGTACAAAATCTTTATTAAAAATCATGCTGTTTAACATAAGAATGTTAGGCTAAACCCATGTCACTGTTACTGTGCCCAAATGCTCCCTGTCACGAAGCTGCAGCGACTGTGACAGGATGATCTGAACCCATTCCCCAGACCCCACATACCGTTCGAGAAGTTGCCTGTGATCCACACCAGGTAATGTATTTCCCGTCTAACTCCCCGCTGCCTGGAAGGAGAGGCGTCACTATTCCCTGTTTGCCCCGAGCTGTGAGCCGAGGGCGTGAGGGCGGTGGGCGCTGGGCGGCTGCGGGCGAGCGGCCGCTGCTGGACAGCTCCCTCGGGGGAGGGCAGGCTCATCACACAGCCTTTTTGCCATTTCACCTTTTGGATGCATCCTACTCTAAATAATGCAGAGATACACTTCTGTTTTTGTACTTATTTGCGGAAAATAAAAAGCCAGAGCACTTGGTCTCTACCCGCTTTTGCAGGACAGGAGGGAAGCAGTGGATCTCCTCAGCAATTCATGAAGGCTGGTAATGTGAATGAAGTGCACTATCTACAGGCAACATCTGTACCTTCTTTCAAGCTTATGTTTGATAACAACTACCATTTTCACGTGCAAGCAAGGTATGACCTCTTCCCAGTCTCTGCTACTTGAGATTTTCTGAGCTCATTGTAAGAAAAGAGAAAAAATAAAGCTAAATAATTTCGCAAACAAAAAAGACCTCAATTCTGAACTTGTAAGAGAGTCTAAAATCACTGACAGTTGTGACTGAAGGAAATACACAGTTTATCGCTTTTCAAACAAATTGATGTGTAGTCCTGAAACAGTCCTATATGTCAAATGGCAAGCTGGAGACAGGGAATTGACTGTAAAACCAACATGTCAGTGCAGTTCCAGTAAATGCTAACAATAATATCTTCAAAAAGTGCACAGACATATATGCATGTTTATAGAGAAATTATATATAGGCGTTTTAAAGATGCCAGTGCATATTTCAAATATCTATTAAAAATAGCATCTGATGAAAATTACCTTTAATGTTCTGTAATTAAATACAATACCTAGACATCCAGAAAGAAGTAGACAGATACAAAAGGATTTACCAATCTTTCTGTTCATATAAAGTTAAAGACTGACAATTATATCAGAGTACTTAAAAGGAAGTCAGAGAATAAAACTGCAGTATTCCATCACCATGCTATTTAACCTGCCAGGATATAGATAAAGGAAAAAAACAATGCAGAGTATTTTAGATGTTCCTCTAACATCCTTTATCTTAACTTTAAACTCTAGCTTTCCTAATTTGTTTACTAAACTGTTATGTTTAAGATTTAAAATTAAATTCTTCTATTTTGTCTTCACTTAAGAAAGCTATTTTTACATATTTTTATGTTCAGGAATACTTGTTTTCATTTATTCACACATACTTGAGACTAAATAATCTATGACCTAACTGTTTGTTTTCTGAACTTTTATAAGAGGACAAATATCCATCATGAAGGATGCAAAGCACTCTCTCACAAGACCAAAGCAACAGTGCATGAAATTGAACTCAAAAAGAGCCTCCATTCGGTGTGACTTCTTGGCTGACACAATTTAGATATTTATAGCTTTACGAATATGCCACTGGAAAAGAACTTGAACCTTTTCCTAGCTAGGAAGGATTAATGAACATGTGCACCTGGTAATTACAGCACTCCATCTTTCTCAAAGCCCTCACACTGCCTCAATGGCAGAAACTGTAATGAAAAACCATTGAAAATATCAATCTGCAATTCCATAAGTCATTTAATTATTAAAATACATAATCTCTTTTCATACTTTCTATGAACTATGCTAATAGTGGTATGCAAAAAATCATACTTTCTACTTCATGATATTACCTGGAACACCTCCTTTAAAATGAAAAATTCACCTGATATCATCCTGGGCTTTAACTTAACTCTAGACTCAGACTGGAAAATGCATGGTAATGACTGTCAAATACTTCCGTAAGAAACAGCAGAAAATAATATACCAGCCCGGGATAACACATGCAATTCTAAGAAGAATGATTTCCTTTCAGAATAAATTAACTAGAAAATAAATGTTTAAAGATTGGGGAAAACAAGCATTCTGTACTTTTTCTCTCAAAGAAGGTTTTCAGAGTTATTGTCAGGTGGAAACTTTTTAACAAGTAATGCATGCTGCCACAAACATTTGTCTAATATGCATACCACTAGAAATCTACAGTAGCAGGGGTACTGTTTGTTTGTTAAAACACTACCTGAATAAACTTGAAAAACACTATGTACTTCATGTTCTATTTTGAGATTAAAAAATACTGAAAGAACTTGGAAAATATTACAAAACAAAAGCCACTTTATCATCAAAGTAGTAAACGCCCGAATAGTCTATGAGCATCAATATTCAAATTTTCTCATGATATTCTGACATTTGATATAATATTAACCTGAAACAGCCAGATACATGAAGGGATGAAGCAGACCATCCAAAAGTAAAAACAGCATTACTAATACAGGTTATTTTAAGCAGAAAGCCTCAACTGCTTTACAAGTGAAATTAAATTTTAAAATACATTTTAGTGAAGTCCTTAGCTGTTACAATATTTGAATGAAAGTCACTTATAACCTAAATGCACAGACATCTATATGACTCTAAAAGTAGTCTTTTTAAAGATATTTAAGCACAGTGTGAGATCTGAGCATTAAAAAAATGGCCTTTTATTGTTAAAACATACTGTTCCTTGGTGGATTATAGAAAAAGAAAAGGCTCCAATAGAGATAAGTGTGCATGAAATGCTCTCTCAAGAGTATTCAACCAAACTGACTGCAATAAGGGGACTTCAAAAAGCAGCAAGAGAAGAGATGTTCAAAGCACCTTGCAGCTTTGGGCTGCTGGCCTCTTCTGCTGTTTTTAATACAGTTAGGTTTAACTTGGAGCGGATAAATAATTGACAGAGGTATTTTCAGACAGCTTTGATCACCGCACCATTTGTCACCAGCTCCAAAGTAGTCACTGCGATAACACTTAATCTGGGGCTTCTTATTTCAAGTACAAAAGCATCCCCTCCCACCTACTGCTCACAGACTCCTGCATCAGACCAGGAGACTTAAGATGCAGCCTGCACAGCACTAACACGCCACGCTCTCCACCGGCAGATTCCTTCTCCAGCACGCCTATTTTCGCATCCTTACCTTTAAAAGGCTGCCCAGAACCCGCTAAGTTCCCCCAGACGGTTTTAGTTCAGAGCATCCAGCAGTGCATCCGCACAAAGCTTTGCCATTGCTAGTGTGAAGAGAAAGAGCTGCCGGGATGCTGAATGGCACATCAGCCAACTTTGTGTGTATCCGCGGCTCCCTGAAAAAGCTGGACTGAAATTCCCCTCGCCTGCGGATTGGATTCAACAGCACACTCTAACTGTGGGAGAGACCAAGGATTTAGCAGGGAAAAAGGGAGAAGCGGGAGGGGGAAGAGAGGGCACATCTGAAAAGAAAAATCCTGTCCTGGATACTGGAAAAGTCTTGGCTGTGAAATACAAGCTTCTCTTCAGAGTCCCACAAATACTTGCAAAACTACTCTTCTGTAATGTTTTCATTGCACTGTGTACCATAGGATGCCATCAGTCTAACAGCTGATATTTCAATATAGAATGTGTTAACTATTTGCCTAACTCATATATTAGGGAATAACATGAGCATTTCAGCCTTCGTGATAAAATCACAAAAAGAAAGCACAATATGTGAATAAAACTAATTTTATATCTAGTTAAGACTACAATTTTCCTAATTTTCTGCAGACAGTTTGTGTACTCTTTCAGATACAACTAACTGTAAAAAAAAGCGATTTCTTTCTTCCCAGTTACATACAGATATTGAAGTTCCCATATAATGGGCCATCAGTGTAGACTGTTTCACCTGCATTACTTATCCAGTCCTTGTAGAAAATCTCTAACACTAAGTCCCAGCTTTACATGTTATGTGCTACAGTCAGTCTAGAGTGAATCAGAGTTTGTAGAGATGCTACTGGCACATTACACCTGCTTTAAATTTTCTTTACCAGAACAATGCTTACACTATTCTGATGAATCTGTCTAAAATGAAACATTTTCATCTGTTATAGCTAATGATGTAGACATGATACACAATAAAAATTAAACTTTATGTATCTAGGACGACTGGGTTGGGTTTTTTCCGCAAATGTGGCCTTTGCCATTTTTGGAATAACATACGATCCATGTTTTATCATACAGTCTTTCTCAGACCATAGTAGTGTACAAATTTATTTCCGCTTGCTGACAATGAAAATACCATTTTCTAGTGGCTCTACTCTTTTGGCACTGGCACAGCAATTTGAGAGAAGTAAAAGTGCCAGGAAGATAAGAGGCCAGATGTACCACAGAGGTGATGAACTCATCTGCCAAAAAAAATATATATTTTTGGCATATAGTTTAAATAGCACAGTTTATTTCAAAGAGTACCTTTTTTAGTGAGGTTGGGTGAGGAGGAACACCTCAATGCCCTCAAAGGTCATAGGACCCATTAAAACAAATAAGCCACGTAATAAAGGTCAAGCAGGAAAAAGGACCACAAAGGTAAAGGACATGGCTCACAACTATATCTATTCAGTGTATTTTTTTTCTCTACAAACAATCTGTCTAATTGTTAAGGAGTTCACATGCTAAATTTCATTACCAATTATGAGGCGTTAAATTGGCCTGTATAGGTTTTTCAGCTCCTATCGACCTCATCAAACAGCTGTGATTTCTAAGCAATCAGTCTCTAATGAGTTTAGAAACAATAAAGAGAAGTTAAAATACCAGATGTATTTCATTTCTCTTTAAAGAAAAAATTAACTCTCTTAATATGTACATCTTCAAAACTTTAATATGTACAAAATGTTTCTTGGTTTTGCATTTTTGGCTAATGCGGGGAGGAATCATCCTTTAGTGACTGAAAAGGAAAAACAATACTTATGTTCTGCCCGTGTCTTTTTAATATAGTTAGTGCCTTATCAGCACTCAAACACACTCCTGTGAACAGCTCTGGAAAACTACCTATAATGCTGAAATACCTTAGCTCTCTTTCAATCTTGTCTTGGCTTTATTGTCTTATAATGCAAACATCTGTAATGTACTGAAAATTATATTGCAAATTTTAAAAGCAGGTAAAACCTGTGCACCTAATGAAAGGAACATCTCAGAGAAAGAGCTGAAATGCACAATGTAGCTATTAATTGCAAGGGAAAAAATGCTAGACACCCATCACAAGTAAAGCTTACAATAGTGCTAGGATATTTTACCTTGAAGAAGAAGATTTTTGTCAGTACTTGTTAAGTTAGTTAAGATTACCTCAACAAATAGATTAATAAATAAGTTTCTATATTAAATACTTAAATACATTAATTGAAGGGTAGAATACAGGCTCATTGAAGGGGTTATGAAAAGAAGATAATTCTTAGCTGCAAGTTCAGTGATTAAAGTATTTAGCATTTAAGGGCAGTCAGTCCATCATCCTTCCTGTGCACAAAGCTCACTGAAAGCAAAAGAGCCTTTACAAAAGACACTTTAAATGGTTTGTTTGTTTATGTTTGATGACTTTTTAAGTAAGCAGGAAACCAGATAACCTCTTTGCAAACAATTCATTATGTAGCTGCTACAGTTCTAAAGCACTATTTCAGGAATTCAGGAATCATATTGCACACACATTTCACGTGCACTTAGCAGTCTCTTTTGTGTCCTATGCAGAAGTATTGCACACACACATTAAATATACACTTGTCGTTCCTTTTGACTGTAGCGTACAAGGACCGAACGTAAAGAAACCTCCTGGCGAAAAGATTCAAGTGTTAATCCCAATTTTGATTTACACTATACCCTGAAGTAGCTTTACTTTTCCCCCTGACATTTTGCAGCCTTTCAGCGAAGCTAACACTCCCCATCTCCCCAATCACTGTTCTTTCAGAAAACCAGAGGACTAGACCCTGGAAAACAAAAGTCACTAAAATGACCCCACTGATTGCAGCTATCAAGGAGTTACACAGAGATAAAATAGTTTCTAAGTTATCTAAGCTTGAGTGTGTGGAGAACAAACTTTGACTTAGCAAATGAATAGGAATTCAACAGAGAGATGTGGCTGTGTTTGCCATGAACTCTTCTACAACAGTCAGGAGGCTGCATATTTAAACAGATGTAGATAATCCACAGCAGATTCTAGATAATGTGGAAAACATTTCATCTGAATGTGAAAGGAAGCACATCAGTGTAGAGGGTCCATATCAGAGCGTTTTGTGGCCAGACAAATCCCGGAAGAATTCCCTCATTGCTCTTGGATCATCATTTAGAACATCTCTGTAAGGAATGTACAAGTGACCTTGCCCTGATTACTGACACTGATGTTTGTGACCATACTGGAGATTATATTCCGCACATTAAACACAAGTCTGTAGTGTGATTTGGGTAGTCAAAACCAGAAGTCATGAAAACTCTCGGGAAAAAGAGTAAATGTTACTAAATGAGATTGCCAGATCTATCAGCTTTCAAATTTTTGATTCAATGTCCTGCTGAGCCTGACATCTTTTGGCCAGACAAGTATCATAATAGGAATGTAGAAGAAAAAACAATTTCAGCAGCATTAAAAGGACTGTATCTCAAAGACAGTGTTCTTTTTTTTTTTTGCAAAAACAGCACAGAAAGGGACAGACAGAGGGGCACTTTATAGATAGGTATTTTATTCATCTAGGTTATTTCCAGGAGGTATTAAGAATCCACAGGTAAAGGAGACATAGAGGATCTAAAAAGGGCTCCTTTCCATTACCAGTTTTCTATTCTTACTGCTAAAAATGTTGCCATTTTGGCTTTAAGCACTCTTGTGATTACTTGGCCATAGATTCTTGAAAACAGAAATTTCACAAAAGATTCAGTCACACTTGAAGTTGCCATAGTTTATAGGCTATTGTAGCATGTAGGATAATGGTAATATTACCATTAAGAATTCTACAACCCTCAGGGCTCATAACCCTCTTTATCCTTTATGCTTTTAGAACTTAAGTTCATGTTTTCTACTTCCCATGACTGTGAGAATTCAGGCACTAACATTGTTAGGGAAAAAGGCCCTGCTGCTGCAGTACACAATCAAGTACTGCAAGTATTACAAAGACACAACTAAGAAAAAAAAAGTAATTTAAGAGCAAAAGAATGAAAAAGATAACTTTCAGTTAGCCCTGAAAAGGTGAACATCCTCTCACAGCACTTGTCCCTGTTCAGCATTGTATAACACATCTGCAGGAGGTAGTGATTCCCCATCCCTTCCTCCCATGTGTGCCAAGAAAACTCAGGAGGCAAGCTCCTTTTTATTGGCTTTTTTTACAGACTGGCTACCTACTATGAAGTAGATATTTCCAGTTTTCAGCTATTAGGCAAGAAAAGGCCTAGTTATAATCCATTATAAGCTTTCCTGACAATGCAGGTTTTTTTGAACCTTGAGCAGGAGGTGCTAAAGAGGAACAGGATTTACTATGAACTCCTGATTTACTCACCTCTACTCCTGTTTTCATATTGCTAATTTTAAGTGACTTTTGTGTGGAGGAAAGCCAACACATTAACCGTAGGCTTTGTACACCCTCCTTTAGAACTACACCTGTATCTACCAGCTGTATCAGATCATCCAGATGACATTAGAGACTTACTAGATACCATTTTAAAAAATGTGCTTAAATTACATGGAGACTTTTGCTTTGTACCATTTGTCAAGACCTGTTTCACAGTTCTACCACACTGTGTGTCTCCAGGGTAGAAGTCCTTGCATAGTAGGTGAGACATTCTGCAGGTGTTCATGAAGTTAAAATAAGTCAAAAGACTCAAAAAGTCAAAAGACTCAAAAACTCTCATGGGTGAGCTCTCTTGTTGAGTCACTCAAAAGTACAATTTGTTTTGCTGATTTCACCTTTCATTTTTCTTTTTAAATAGCAGAGGTTTCAAGCAAACTGTTTTGTTACTGTCAGGGAAAACACCTTCGATTACAGATACCTGGTTTTCTTAAAATTATATTAAAAAGAGTATATTAAGGTATATTAGTGTAACCTACCCATAAAATGTTATTAGCAAAGTTCTAAAGGGATAGAGATGTAAGAAATTCCTTAACACTGACAAAATCAAAGTTGAACACAGAAAGGAGTGGAAACTGCTCTTTCACCTGTAACAAAAAATACTGCCTGTAACTGCTCGGGCACCTGCTGTGCTATCAGCACTGTAGATCTTTCTGCCAATATACGGCCTGTTCCTTCTGATGGGGCTGCCATCCCTGTCCTCAGCTCTTGGCATGTGCACAGATTACTTCTGGATGCACTAGTGAGTTTATCTCTAAAATTTGCTTTGACTAACGCATTAGAAAAAACATATTGCAATATCAGGCAATGCTTTTCCTTTCCAGGCAAATTAATTAATTTGCCAGAAGCCCATGTTTGGAGTCCTACGGATGTAAAGGGAACAGGGATGCTTGAGACACGTTCTCTCTGTTGGTATCACCAATACTGATCACCTGCCTTGCTGAAAAAGAGACTGTTCACCTGACAGTTACCAGGGAGGAGAAGGAATTCTCATCCTGCAGTTCACATCATCACATCTCAGTCAGATGGACTGGGCTTGTCCACACAGGACATCAGACGTGAGATTTTATAGATGAATAGATTTTTAGCAAAAAAATTATTAAAAGATGGCAGTTTGCCATGATAATAATTGCTTTATTCTCATCATCCAACAAATATAAGAAAACGCTTAGTTTTTATCTTCAAATTATAATTCTCATTATTACCATTGAGAGAAAAAATGTCAATAATTGTTTTGCTGCTTAGCATTTTTAAACCAATTGCCATATATCTTGAAAAAAATTATGAGGTGCATTACAGGAAGGTTGTCAGCTACATTAAACACTGTGAATAGTTTCAGTAGCTCTAATATATAAATTTATATATATCATCCTACCACTAAAAAGCACATTTTAAAACTAATATTTGATTTTGCTTCTTCTGCACATCTTGTGGTTCCATTCAAGATGAAATTTAGCATGAGAAATTGCCCTGTGATGAAAAAGAACATCATTCAAAGTGTGCACACCAGTTAGAAAGATTAATTTATTCTACTTCAAAGAAATACATGTTCTATTTAGACTTGTATTTTATCACACTGGGTTTGAATCTTAAATATTCATTTTGATTATGTATTATTTCACTGATTTATTCCCTCATTAATTCAACCCTATAGTAATGTGATCAACTTCAATGGATATATTTAAACTGTTACATACATCTTATCTTTTTGTGCTACACCAAATTTCTCCATCAAAATAGTTAATTAAGGAAGAAAATCAAATTTTTCTTAATCTCATACTAATGCATAATTTTTTCCTTGAAAAAAAATACAACTTAATTATGAAAATGAATCCATGAATTATATGAAGACATGTGAGTAATATTAGAAATGAGCATAGCAAATGAAAAGTCGACACCGTATTCATGTTTGATTTAATGCATCAAAAGTGAAGCAAGAGTGTGTCTAGAGAGCTCGCTGGTCATATCATCTGACAGATATGTAATACCCTAATGAGTGCTGATAAGAAGATAAAATGAGATATATCTGTTTTTCTACTTAATGCTTTGTGAAGTCTGTTTGTATGTATTCATGTCGGTGTCTCAGATACAAAGGCAATGTAGTACAAAAGAACTTGGGAGCTCCAAATTTTTTCTCCTCAACAAACTTCTTTTTCTGAGACTTAGAGCAGAATCATTTATTCTATTTCTGATTTTCAAAGAATCTGAAGGAGTCAAGTTCTCTTATCTCGGTGGAATTGATGATCCTTTAGCCCCTTGTTTCTCGGATGACTTTGAAAATCCTACGTCCTTTCCCTGATTATCTGCCTATTGAAGAGAACATAAAATTTACTTATCTGGGGTATCCGATATGAAAAATGTGCACACATCGCTGAAAGATGACGGTGATGTGAATATGATCAAAGGGAAACATGGGGTTAGATCCAGGAATAAGGCAGTGATAATTTAACTGCCTTCAGCAGAGGTAAGATTGATTTTAAAAAAACCCTGCTTTTTTACTAGCAAAAAAAGGAGGAGAGTACAAGGCTTATAGTGAATACAATGTCATTCAACTCACAGACATTTAAGTCAATGATGACAAATTCCTTTCTTTTTTTCTTTTTTCTTTTTCTTTTTTTACCCTTTCTTTCTTCTGTTTCTTTTCTGACTCAGACACCAACAACAGCAAGACAATAAAAGCAGCTACAGCATCTCCACATTTTCATGAGCACAAAGTACTATCATGTTCTATTTGTGTCGTAGCTGTGGCCAGTGTGACAGGCTGGAATACTACAAGGATAGGCCATCACTGAAAAGTGGTATTTTATTTCACAAAA
>WEKY01017933.1:34707-59324 GCA_013390045.1 Picathartes gymnocephalus | reverse complement strand
TGACAGGACGAGGGGGAATGGTTCCAAACTGACAGAGAGTGGGTCTAGAGTAGGTGTTGGGAAAAAAGTCTTTACTGTGAGGGTGGTGAGTCACTGGAAGAGGCTGCTCGGAGAAGTCATGGGTATCCCTTTCCTGCAACTGCTCAAGGTCAGGTTGGAGTGGGCTCTGAGCAACGTGGTATGGTGAAAGATGTCCCTGCTACTGACATAAGCTGTACATAACCACTGGCTTCACTCTGAAATATTGTACGCCAGCCCACTGCCTGTTCACAGAACTGTCCATGCCTTCCTTCACTCCTGGAATTATGACTTAATGCTTCCTTTACAGTTTCTAAGCCTAGAGCTTAATTTAACATGCAAGATTCTTTTATATTGAAGGACTACCCTTAACCATGAGCAATATTTTGTCATTTGTTTTCCAGGTAGCATTTCCAAATTCTGCAAATGAAATGATTAAAACTAAGAAATAGGTCACAACCTTGGCAACCATCTGATGTGAGACAGTGTAATCTGCTAGCACACTGGTTGTCATGGAAACTGACACTATTGGATTTTTCCTTCAACGCAACCTGTTTTATGCATAAATTATTAGCATATTATTAACATATTAAATCTAAGGCACTGGCACTTCAAAGCAGACCACCCATGTGTTTTCTGTGTGTCCATGAGTAACTTAAACACATTTGTATTGGCATTGAGGGGGGGGCTCATCAGTTGGGGACTCTGACAGAGGAAAGAGTTTTTCGAATGGACAGTACAGGCTGGTGCTTTTGAGAAGACATCTCAGGCTCAATCCCATTTACCTAATGACCCACCCAAGAGTTTTTTATTGCAATGCTCATTTGCTTTGCTTTTTTTTCACTGTCAATCATCTCAGACTTAAAAGTTTGTTTGATGTAATACCAACTTTATAAGATATATTGAAAATTTATGTATGATTTGTTTTACTTTCATCTCAGCTGGAATAAAAACAATATCTTTTGGCCTCTTTGAGAGAAAGCAAACAATTCTTTCACTCCTGCTGAGCCCTTTATTTCTTCTCCACCCCTTCCCCAAAGATTCAGGAGTTAAAATTCCTTTTTCAAACTCAAGGACTCAACTCAGCTCTTACTCCCATCTTGCTCAATTAGCAAATTACTAACCGGTAGCCTGTCTTCCTGTGTTGGCTTCCTTCATCTATTCTGTATTAGTCAGCAGTACTTATCGGTTGCAAAGAAGTAGCATTTCTGAATGACAAAAGATTCACTTAATAATTTCTTTTTTATATTTTCGCCAGCCTGAAGCTGTGTGTGTAGTAACTTCAACTGTAGGAAAAATCCAGAGGCATGAAATGAGACCATTAACCTGTTGCGAAAGTACAACTGTCATACAGCATACCATCTGAGCTGACATCCATGTCTCTTTCTTCTGTAAAAAACATCTTGCCCTTACGAAAAAATTTGAAAGTTGAGAACAAAGAACTGAACAATGAACTGAATTTCATCTGTAAACCTTTGAAAAGAGACAGGGTGACAGCCCATCACTTCTTCCTTCCTGCAGCCCCTTGGTATGGCAATAACACCTCATGATCTGGAAGTTTTTTCTCATAGTGCTCATAAACCAGTTTGCCTTCCCAATAGGAATTGTCTTTCCCATTATTCACAGAAGTCAAATTTGAGCTGTAAGGGAAATTTACTATAAAATGTATGTCAGGAGACAGAGGAGGGGTTAGTCTAAGTCACAAAGTGGAACATGAATATACTTGTAGGCACAAGGAAAAATTCATGTGAAATTTATGGGTGATTCACAAATTACGCAAGTAATTTTTCTCAGTGGAAATGGAAAACCAGAAATTCTTGGATTTCTGGATCATATTTCTATGTTTTCTCTTAAAAAGTTTTGTAAAGTCAGTACAGAGACCAAAGAAAGTCTATCTTTCTCAAATGTCTACTGTCTCATTCTGCAAAATCAGCTGTACAAGTTTGGTTCTCACATTATACACCCTTTGGACATGGCTAATTTACAGAAATTTCATTCACTATCATACTTAAATATAATTCCTTATCTTGAATATATTACAAGATGTGTCTCTTCATGTCACCCATTTCCTATGCATGATCTCAAGCACCTACCTGTACTACTGCTGGTATCAGAGGGAATATTCTGTATTGACAAGTTTCATCAAAACTTTCTCTTCTTCCACAATACTTTGGTACAAATGATAAATGTGTATTAGTCAGAATAAAAGCTTCTTCCTACGAGAATTATTATTCCTTTTTTAAAAAAGAAAACTCAGAACACACATTCTCTTGTTATTCATCATAATGATTAAATTAGGTAAATGTGTCTGCTTTTTTGCTATGAAATTTTAATGGTCACTTTTTCTGAATTCTCTCTAAAATGCCAAATATTAAGGCTTGTATAAATAAGATTTCTCTTTGGTCTCTGTTGAATGTATTGGATCTACTTTGACTGCATATCAGGTAATATGTGAGGGGGTTTATTTCGGTTTTTTATTTGTTTCTTCATTTTTTAACCCCCAATAATCTAATGAATAGCTGTTTAAAAGTTCCAGTTGTTGAAGCTAAAGACTATTTGTTTATTTTTCTCAATGAGAAGACAAGAATCCTCTTTTCCCTTATTTTATTTTATCTCTGAAGTTACAGGAGCATGTTGCCTTCATTTCTAGGATTTCCAGTAAATCACTACAACTCAAAATCATGCAGAAGCAGCAATTCTAGAAACTGTGTTAATGAAGTGAAACAGGATTTCCTATAATCTTTTGATATGTTACTATGGCATTTCCCGATATTGATTTTTCCAATGTAATTAACAAAGGTGAAAAGAGTGTTACTGCAGAATCAACAAAATGTCCAGATTCTGTTTGTGATCCCGAAATACGAGATTGTCTTCTCCGTGGTTACATTTAGAAATGGCCAAAAAGAACAAGAATAATCAGGCTTCAAACTATAGTTTTGTAAGCATTTTGGGAACCCTTTTTTCCAATCCATCCTGTAAAATACGTCATGGGGCCAATTTTCTGAAAAAAGGGGCTCTGAGGGGCTTATCGTTTCAAGATCTTAGTCTTGGCAAAGCAAGTACAGATACATTAAATAAACAACTGTATTTTAGTACTTATTGAGATGCCTCTTAGCTAGATTATTGTGTAGCTTCTCAAGGGTAACTCCCTTTAGATCTAATCTCCATAGAAAGTAATCCATCATAAACAAACACACGGAGGCACAGGCCATTGTCATAACAAAAGAATACAGTTTTGTTTGTGTTTCTTTTTTTTTGTTTTCCCACCATTCTCACAGTAGCTTTCAAAGCTTTCTTTATTGTCATTTTGTTTTATCAACATTGATCAGAGACCCTGGTGGCAAGCCAGAACTAAGAGGATTGATCTCAGGTTCAAGTAAGAGAGAATTAGAAATGGGTAACACACGATGTATTTACAGGGATAATTCCTAAGTTTTTTTCAGTTTACTTAACTGCTTTTGGTAGGTTATTGTAGATGGCTATTCCTGTGCATTTCAGAGGGGGAAACTTTGGTTTCATTTGTTTTTAATAATTTGAGAAGGTGGTATATAAGAAATTCAACTTATATCAAACCTATATCAAAAAGCAAGAAGACAACTCTCAAACTTAATAATTGCTTTTGTAAAAGAGTAAAGAGATGAGTTCTTGAATGGCTTTCTGTTCCTGAAGTTATTATCCTTGATGAACTCTTACTCTCTGTAACTTCAGACCCTTCCACTAAAATATTCTTAGTCACCTGTCACTTTTTCTGCTATTCCATACTTTTCCCACCAGATGGTAGGCAATAAAAGCAGGAAACAGAAGCTTATCTGTTACTGTATACTCAAAAGGAATCAAACAAAATTAAATAAAGTGCAACTGTGAAACAATTCTCCATATGCTGGTCTGCTTTTTATGCTTGCAACTAAAAAGCAGCACTGGAAGAGATCTGGTCAGTGCTTGCAGGTAGTAGATTAATGGCATAAGTAAGGCCTACATAAGCATATGCTACATATGTTATTGCATATTGAAAAGATGCTATTGTGTCTCCTGTTGTTCTCTAGTTGTAAACAAAACTAATTATTATCAGGATATGCATTTTCTGTCAATTCCTTTAAGGAAAACCATTTATTCCACTTATCCTGCTGTAACCAGATAAATGAAATTGTCTCTCCAATGTGTAAATTTTTTCTCCTGCCTTGTTAGTGCTGTCTTGTACATGAAGTACTCATTTAGTTGCAAAAACCAATTATCATTCCTGTCTGGATACATTAAGAATTTTCCTACAAGTCTTTTTCTCTCTATCACATTTTAAGCAACACTGTACATGAATTATTCATATTGCCCATCTTGCAGGCAGGTTTTTTTATTATTAAATTCGATCATAATAATAGTTATTACCACAGTCATGGCAGTTTTATGAGTATTCTTCAATGCCATTACCTGGAAAGTTTTCAATCAAGACATATAAAAGATGCAAATCAATTTCCATAATAAAATTAAACTGTACCATCTACTCTTTCATCCTTGCAATAGAGTTGATTGACAACTTCTCCCTGATAGTTGCAGCTGATAACTTGCAGGCATAGTAATGGAGAATGGCAGATTCTTTTGCTCTAATATCCTAAGAAATTCAGTATTTCTCTTGTCTTGTCAGTATTTAATGCTCACGTCTTCATGCAAACACAGTGTTCAAGATGCAAACCTTCAGTTTACAAATATTCCTCCCAAACAAGAGAATTATTTCTCTCTGGCAATATAAGATTTGCCTGTTACTAACCAAAGGCAGTGCTGAATAAATGAAATTATTTAATGAATTTTGGGAACAAATTAAACTTTTGTTGTGTTCTGAGTCATGCTGTTCTCCACAAAGGGATTTTTTCCCAAGGAGAATGTTTTCCAGGTGATGCTCCTAACTTCATCCTGCACCTTTTTTTGTCTTTCTCTCTTACTTGTTTTAGCACTGCTTTATCACAGGCTTTAATGACCACCTGATGGTTCTTCTTTGATCCCTTTCTGTGCAAGCACTTGATAACTTGTTCCTACTTGCTTGTTTGTTTACCACTTCTGTTTCTCTGTTTGCTCCCCATTTAACATTTCCTTGTGCTTTAGATCAAAGATCTAAATAAAACATAAAATGTCCACTGGTGCTGGTATTAACTGTTGTATAATTTTGCCTTTACTCTGATGGCGAATTAAATCTTGATAAAAGTTTCAAATCAGGACCCTTGAACTTCAGATCCATTTACATCAATTGCAAGGCAGAGCAATGCATTCATATTCAGGAAGTTACTTTAGAATGATATTGGAGTAATTAAGATGAGAATATAAGCAGCATTAATAGGGATAAATATGTCTTGTCTCTTCAATTAGGCTTCAAGTAAAACCAAACAATACAAAACATGAATCAACCCTAATACCTTGGGAAATAAAGTGATTGCCATTTAGATCAAGAAAAAATTTATTTTCATGATACAAATTCGGACAATTCTATACATTATGTAAAGGTTAATGTTCCCATTGAAGTTTCTGGATGGCGTCTCTTCAAAGGAAACTCCTGGAGTAGAGACACTCTTGTTCTATTACAGTATAAAATCTTTATACTCCTAAGAACTTCCTCTTTCATGTTCAAAAACACTTAAAAAGATAGATTACATCACACTTCAAGAAAATAAATCATGCAAGACTGCACTGATGTCTGTTATGTAATTCAATTTATTACGGCAAGGCTTCAGAATTAATGAGTGAATTACAATTTTTCCCATAAGCAATTTTTTATTTCTGCTAAGGTCATGTTAGGACTATTATTGTTATTTTTGAAGATGCATGATGAAAAATTAAATAAACAGGGCCTTTTCCATATAAATTTTCTATTTAGTTGTTGTCTAGATTGCCATTTAAATTATTCACCAGTTTTTAATGTTACCTGCTTATTATGGCATCTGCCAAAATCAATTTCTGCTGAGAAATAATTGCTCTCTTCATTTGCAACGTATCCTGAGAAGTTTGTTGATTTCTATCCAACTGACGTATAGCTAAAGATTAGTCCTCTGCAACAGAATTTTAATTTCTGTTTTCACAACTCTCTCTCCCCATGACCATTTTACTGGTTAGAATAATAGCTTATTACATCAAGTTTTCAAAAAAATATTCTAACTCAGAATATAACATTTGGAATTGATAGTAGCACTATAGCCCATGTGTAAAACATGCAGTTCACGTGTACAAAGAGACATTAAAAAAAATGCTGTCATTATTGCTTTGGGATAAACTGCCTTCTATACCACAAATCACCAGAAACTCCTGGAGGTGTTGGATGGCACTTTCCAAAGAGCTAGAAGTTCATGTGGAATTTGGTTCTCTTTGCCTTTGAAAGAAACAAGTCCCTTGCAAATGACAGAAAACAAATTGCAATCTATTTACTAAAAGCTTACTTTCCTTAAGTTTAGATTTTGAAACTTTTCTTCTATGTTGCCTGAATGCAATATAGAACAAGAAAATTCAAGATACGCCTTTTCAGTCTGTCCACCCAATCTGATATGCTCAAAGCTCTTTTTCGAACCGCATAAGTACGGTACATTTATCCTTCATTGCCTCATCTGAAACATGCAAACTCTCCTAGCTGTGTTATACACCACCTAAAATTGTATCAGTGGGTATCAATGGTAACCAGTCACAGTTCAGCCAAATTCTTTTCTGTCCCTATGCACGTTGTTGCAGCTCCATCGGAAATCTGTCAAGTCCATGTTTGTTACTGAGAGCTTTATAAAATACCAGTCAGAAATCACTGGTAATTTACTTTTCTTCTTAAATAAATTTGTTCATTTCCTGCCAGGAAACTTAAATTTAAATGAAATCAATGATTTTCCCAGCATTTTTTCTTAACTGTGTTGTCAGAGAAAGGAAAACTGTGTCTGAAGTCTGCATGGGGAGGGTGTTTTTATAATACACAGTGACCTCAGCATCTGTGTTGTCACCACACATCCTTACATAATTTCAACAGGTACAGTGCATTACCCTGTTACATTTTGGTTCTCAAGAGGCCTTGTCATGTTCACTTTAATCATATTGTCTGTCTGAGACCTGTCCATATCTATCTATCTATCTATCTATCTATCTATCTGACCATCCTTGTATCTATCTGAAGCTGGATAGAAGCCTAAATAGAAGGTAAGGTTTGCCACAATCTGAAAATTCAACACAGGAAAGGTTGAATTAACTTAATTACTTAGAAATTTATTTCTTTGGAAAAATAAGAAGTAGAAAGAAGCTGGCCCTATTTGTGACATTGGATTCTAATGAAATAGTTCAACTACCATCCTAAATTGTGCTGGCTTTTCTAAAACACTATAATCACAGAAAGAATGCTCTTCTAAATGGAATCATCTTGAGTTAAAAATTGGATTTTAAACTGAATTATTTTAATGTAATTTTTTTGTAATATATTCATTGTTTGGTGAAAGATAACTTGAGATCACACATGTTTTCTGAGGCTCTGCCTTGTTCTTTAAAGCCAGCAACCATTTTCCATGGCCCAGTTTCTAACTACTGCCATATAAATTCTTACACACCAGGTAGGTAAAAATGTGAAGAGGAGACTAAATAGTCTGCTCAGGAATTTATGACTCAATTTTGGTTTACCTATATGGGCTTTTTCTCCCATATGTCATTGAATATATTCATTTTAAGTTTTGTATTTGCAGCTGAACTCCCTTTGACTGATCTACTGTAATTGAGATTCCAAGCAGATAGAGACCTCCTGTGGTTGCTTGTCTGAACCATTCCTTCTGATCCTGATTCCCACTATTTCCAAATCATTATTTCACTTTTTCTATTAAAACTTGATATGACTAACAATATAGTTTTCAGAACTAGACTCATTTCTCATGAATGACAGATATCTCTTTATTTCTGCTATGAATATTGTAAAAGAGGAAAAAATTAGAGATCTTGAAGTAGTTGCATGATATCAAAAATTGCACTTTGCTTTATAATAGTACTGCTTTGTAGTTATCCATCAGTCTTCAAACACTAATCAATTTTAAGTTATTACAAGGTTTATAATGGAATATATCATTTGCACTTCTCTTATCTTCCCTGGAATTCATTCAAGTAGATTTTTTTTTTTAATTTAAACTCTCTAACAGCGATTCTTTCACTCTGACTTATTAACCAGAAAGGTTTGCCCTCATCTTAAAATAGAGTGACAATGGTTATGTCTTCCTGCTCTTACCATCCATTTCACTGTTCCATTTTTAAAGCGGAATAGACCACACCTTTTGATAGATTTCAAAGGAAAGCCTCAGAGAAATATTTTTTGAAGATTAAAGGGTTGGAATTACAAATGAGTAAATGTCATTTGATTTAATAAACCTGGTCTGAGGGAAAGAGCCTGAGTCCCAAGCAGTGCAATATCCTGAGAAAATCCTTTACAACCAGCTGGGGCGAAGCAAATGAAAATGCTGAATTTGAACTTTTGAATATAAGTGTTCAGCATTGAGGCTACAACTCAAACCAGTCCTACATTAGATCTAATGTGAATCTTACATTATTCTTTGGAAGAGAAAGGTGTTCATATATGGGGGAAATCTGGCAGTAGGTTGTTGGTTGTGTGCTTTTTTGGGTGTAGAGATAGAAGGCAGAAGAAAATGGAAAGAATAAAGGTCTGGGTAAAAGAGCAAAACAGGGTGTCTCAGTCTGCACATTATGCAATGAAATGTACACCAGTTATGTGGGGAATCAAGTGCATTTTATTGCTCTTAAGTGGGGTGCTAATGTAATTAAAAGGAGTAACTTAATTACCGTAACAAGCTGGATTGTATATGTTTGGAAAAATAAATATCAAATTTAGGATAAATTTTGCAAATCTCAGATGATAAGTTATGGCTACAGCCAGCCAGGGACTTCCAAACCTCAGCACTGCATGGAATTACCTTTAATCACCACTGCTTAAACACTGATCTTCAAAATCTATCCTTATATCTGCCCCTAAAACTAGAGATGCCAGTGTTTCTGCTGGTAAAGTTGCTAAACATCTTCTGAGGCTGAGTTGGTTGGCACCTGAGCCCAAACAGGAATTTCTGCCTGGCTGTTTCCACCTGGGTGTTGTTTGTGAGATTTGACATAGTAGGAGTGATCAGGGTAAACCAGCTGGATTTCATGTTGCAGCAAACACAGCCAAGGTGAGATGTTTCAAGCTGGATTGTTTTATGAACATGATTTACATGGGAGCCTCATGGATTAATCACTTATATAAGGCATTGGTGGCATTTACTTCTAAGTTTCCTGCTGCTTGGTTTAAACAGGTTTTCTTAACTTCCAAGTGCTCCAGTCAGTTGTTTCTGGAGACCTTTTTGTCCAATAAACATTCAGCTACCTGAAGTGAAAAGCAAGGGTTCTGGTGGGAGGGAATGGCAATGACTGATAATGAAATCTTGCATGGCATGTTTGCTGGGACTATTTACTCCACTATAAAGACGGAGAGCTTTGTAAGAAATTTCAGCTCTCACTCCAAAACAGGCATGTTTGAGAACATTTCCCATGTCTGGTAGGAAAATGCTCTTTCATAAGTATTAGATTAAGATATTCTTACAACTTTTGTTCCCCTTTTACTGGGAAAAAAAAACAAAAAAGAACAAAAACAAAAAACAAAAAAACAAAAAACAAACCAAAAAAAAAAAAACCACAACAACAACAACAAAAAAAAAAGAGGACAGTATCTTGCAAGTTCTATTATTAATTCTTACTTATTGTCTTCAGGATCAATTTAAGGAAAATATTCACCTGAACCAATTAATCCGAGGAAAAGAATTCTAAGGAAATCCAACTGGCAGTAGATTTTTCAAATTTTTTTTGTATTTTGTCAATTTTCCTTTAGGACAGAAAGCAATTACTTCTTATTTCTTTGTTCATTTACTAAGAAAATTGGGTGATTTTGTGTCCATGTGTGTGTGCATTGAGCAGAGCACTTGGTTTCTAGAATAAGTTCAGCTAATAATAAAATGGGTCTTTTTTTGAACCTTGAAATACTGAAACATTTGAAGTTTTCTTGGCTTTCTCATTTTACTGCTGTGTTGACTTGGTCTCGGACTCAATGTCCTCACAGAGAAGTATATGATGAAGTTAGGGTATGTATGAGAAATCTATATTAAAAATAATTAGATCCTATTCTAATTAGTATAATTAACATTATGAAAAATAGGGTTTAAATTCTATAATTGTTAGTATAAAAATACATGAATCTTCCCAAGTCGTTTGAGTGCTTTTGTACAGTAAAAGATCATTCATCTTCAAATAAGAAAATAAGTTTTTCTTGGGTCCTTTTTATTACTTTATGACAAAGTTAAAACTCTAAAACACTTTAAAGAGAGACAATAAAAAAGAAGAAATCTTGAAAGAATAATCTGGCAACTGTCCTTAAAAAAGAATAACTTTTACTAAATGTCCTCTGAATTTAGAGTTTTCTTGTAGAATAAAGTGAACAGGTTTTACAGGAAGACTGGACTTGTTAATTCATGAGACATTTCAGAATACACTCTACAACATCTCTGCACTTGATGACATGGTTATTGGTTTCATTTACACTGGAAAGAAAACTTGTTTTCAAGGATTTTTCCCCCTGCAATATGTCGTCCTCCATGGGAATTCACAGTTGGTACTTCCAGAAAGAGATATGGTGCTGCTTTTCTCTCAGCCTCCCCACAGTGTGAAGGTGTGTGGTTTTATAGGGGCCTCAGTCCTTCTAGCCCAGTCAGATGTTGCAGGACCTTAAAGGTCGAAGTTTTAGAGAACACTGCAGCTACTCTGAGGCATCAGTTCCCTTTCCTCTCACCCAAAAGAGATGTGAGAGGTTTTGTTGCCCAGACCAAAAGAATGATGAAAATCCTACAACTCTCAAACAGTTCCAGGACACATCATTTTCTTTATTAATAAGAGGAAAATGGGTGACTAAGGGGGTGACTAATGGTGACTAAGAGGCAGACACTACTTTATGAATCTCCATGAACTTTCTTGGAGGAAGAGACTGTGCATGTCTCGGGCTCTATTTCCATAGTCACCCCTCTCTTAGACCTATATCAAAAACCTTTTTGGACTACCAAATGCTGGTAGCTTTTAGCAGCTTTTCAGTTTACTGAGAATTTAATTCTTGCTTTAGTCAAGCCCCAGAGGAAATGCTTGAATTTTACGGTTTGTGTTTGTTTGTTTGTTTGTTTTTAAATATTAATTGAGTTTTTACTAGAAAAGTCAGCTGTGCTACAAATCTTGTAAGAGAGTGTATCCTCGTGAGAACCCTAGCCCAGTTCTGTAAAATTCAGGTTTGTACAGTGTAAATATAAAATCTCATGTGTATTCTCTGAACCAGAATAAACCTGTGGTACTCAACTTTGTACTTCTGCAGAGAGGCTTCCAATGAGGATGTTATACTGTAACACAGCAATGGTCAGTCATTTTGGACCCTGTTAAGAGAGAAATTTCTGGTTACTCAGCATGAGTGGTAGGCATTAAAATGTTTTATTAAACACTGTTTAATGACAAATCTGGAGTACTGATACAAACAATATTTTCATTTCAGTTATTTTTATTCATCAGATATGGTGAATCTTGAGGAAGATTAAAAAACATAAGGTATCTGTTGTGCTGAGACATCATGAGAAGCTGTAGAATTAAAATTGTTTTACTTCAGGTATCCCACTGAATGTGCTTGACAGTTTGGTCCATTATCATTTTGGTTGTAAAATGTGTGTGTGGTACAATGGAACCAAAAGATAGATATTGCACCGTGTACACACAGGGTAAAAAATTTTCTGAGCATCCACCCCAAGCTAATTTTGGAGCTCAGGATGGTTTTCTTTGTTTTCATGAGGCTGCAAACTAAGCTGCCGATTTCTTGGGCTTGCTTAGAATACAGCGTTGTTGAAGTTTTCTTGCAGCATCTTGGACTTGTCTGTCTAGAAGGGAACACCCGAAGGGTCGCAATTAAAAATGCGGGTGAAAGGCGTGGAAAACTAGAGGAAGGTTCTTGGAGCTGGGGGGAAGGAGGGCTTTATGCGGGGCAGGGAGGGCGGTGTGGTTGCGGTGCCTCTGCTGAGCGGCGAGCTGCCGCCGCCCCTTTCCCGGGGCCTGCGCGCCCCCTGCCGGCCGCTCCCGCACCCGCAGCCCGCCGAGCGGCCCCTTCCCCGAGTACCAAAATCGCTCCATCCATTACCAAATTGGTTATTGAACCTTATAACAGGCAATGATGAAACAAAAACACTTTCTGTCGGGCTACAGACACATTCATAAGGAAAGCGATCATTCTTTGTCCAGCCCTGCGGGTTTTTTTTATATATTGATCTTAAACCACTGCAGATTTCACTGTTCATTTTTTCCTAGTCAATTTAATTTGTACTGAATCAGTGTTACATCTGCAGAAAAACATTACTAACATTTTCTATAATTTTTCATGAAGTGAGGATTTTCTTCATATGTTTTATTATGTAATTTTAAGGAAATATGTCCTGCACCATCTGTGTCATTTTAAGTGCTCTCTGGTCATTGCACTGGAGTCATAACTGTCCTCTTATGCCTTTTGTCAAGTATTATCTGGAGAACTGTGTATTTGTTTAAAGAGGGTGTTTTTATTTTTCACCCTGTTTCTGAGCCTTCCTGCCCTTTACCCTCACTTATAGCATATTATTCTAATGTGTGAAAGCCAGATAACTGTGAAATTATAGCAGAGTATTTGGGTATTTTCCTAACACAGGAGATTACAACTAATTCTCCATTAGCACACAGAGTATTCCAGGTGTATGCAAATACACACCTATCTAAACTGGTCATTCAATGTCACATTTGAACACATTCTTAGAATCTGTTTTCTAAATCCTTTTGTAATAACAAAAGAAAGCTGTAAGTCATTCCCATTTCCAATTTTTTCTTCTTTAAAATTAAATTAATTACTACACTTGCTATCTATACCTATAAAACACACTAAAGAAACACAAATAACTGTAAAAGATCAAGCTTTTGGCTCCCCTGAAGCCTAATACCTAATCTGAACCTTTCCTTCTCCATCTTAAGGTCATTTCTTATGCTTTCACTTGAGACATGGTAGAAGAGGCCATCCCCACCTGGTTACACTCTCCCTTCAGGCAGTTGTAGAGAACAATGCGGTCTTCCCTAAGCTTCCTCTTCCCCAGACTAAACACCCCCAGATCCTTACAATATTAGTAATACCAGTAATGATCTGCCACAGATATTAGCATCCATTAATAAACCTCCCTTTCGCTTTTCAGATTGTCTCAGTTTTGTCACCACTGTAAAATGTATCTTTCTTCTTGGTCAATGTAGCAAACATTTTGGTAGTGCTTGTGAAGCCTTCACACACCCATGAACGAACACACACACACACACACACACAGACATCATAGTGACTCGGTTTGTGTTGATTTGCTTGCCTTTAATGCTGGGTATTTTATCAGGCCTCTTTACTAGCAGTGTTGCAGATTTCCTACCACACTTTACAATCAGAACACTTTCGACTTTCATAAACTTAAGTTTGAATTCAGTGACTTCCTTTTCTCAGTAAATCCTTACTAATCTGTCAAGATGAACCAGTAATATTCCTTCAAGTCCCAGAATATCTGTATCAAGCTCGCACATAACCAGCCAGTTTTGCTCTTCTGTAAGGCACAAGTCTTCCAATGTTTACATCTTTCCTTTTGGATGGCTGTTTTTTTCCCCTTCTTAATAGTATAAATCATACATATTAAGTTTTTATCTTGGATGTTGAATGTCTTCAATAGCTGCCTAGACAGCATCCCTTGACAAAATTAAGCAAGAAATCATAAATCATCAAGGACTCCAAACAAACTGCTGTCAATATTAGGGTTGCCTCATGGTGACGAGTCTTTCAGTTGAGTTCTCTTGGTTGAGAATAAAGGATGAAATATGTTAAACGTCTCTTCTTCACTTCTGCTGCTCCAGACAGCTCCTAGAGAATCTATTCACTGCTCTGTTTTTCCCCTCAGAGGATTGCCACTGACCCATTTTAGGCCAGATGTCATATGGGTTTCAAATGTTGTCAAAGGCTTACAAAATATGTAAAAGAACTGCTTTACAATGCATGGAGTTACATGGAGCTTAACCATTAAACAGTCACTAGTACAAGAAATGAGACTCATTCAGTTCTGACTAATAACAATTACTCACTTTTGCTCTAAGATGTTCCATGGCATGACCTGCCTCTTTTCTAATGGAAATTTTTCCATGGTTTTACTGTTCCCCATAATGTTCTCTCACTGAACCTCTATTAGTAATATAATACAGCTGCATTCCCCTGTCACTTTCTCTTTTGTGTGATCTGTATAATACAGCATACATGTAGTGCAAGAAAAAAATCTCTTTTGTTGTTTACCTGGACCGGTGGGAAGTGTCCTTGCCCATGGCAGGGGGAGTGGACTAGATGAGTTTTAAGGCCCAAACTCTTCTATGATTTGTCTTATTTCTCCACATCACACAATTGATCATTTTCTCGCTCTACATAGCAGAAAAGTCTACTGAGAAAGTAGTAGATGTTAACATCACTGTTGTCTTAATAACTAAAGAACATGAAAATGTATTAATGTTTGTATTAAAATCTGTTTCCCAAATTCTGCTCATGAGAGTCCATATATCTTTAAGACACTCCAGATTTAGGTCTCATGCCCGAAAAACACTGTTTTATTAACATATATATTTTCTATGGAAAGTACATGTGGCCTCATTTGCAATGCCCTACACTAGTTTTTTTTATTGATACTGAAATTCTGATAGCAACCTATTTTAAATTGAAGAATAATGATTTCCTCTCCATATTTACGCATCATTTCATACATACATGTATCATACTATAATATCTCTTTTAAGCTCCAAGAAACTTTTTGTTTTAACATCCAAGAATACAAGAAAGTAACTCATTAGAGCAATATTGGCATAACACTGGGCAGACCCTTTCCCATCATACTAGATGTGTATTCAAAAGCACATTTCAATTATTAACCACAAGATGGCTCAATAGGAGAAGGAAATGTAGCTTTTTTACATCACAAAACCACACCATTTCTGCATTTTAAAACTGAGCAGAATCTTGGCTCCTCAATGAGCGAGGTTTGATTGCATCCAGTTCACTCCATAATTAAAACACAGAAACACTGTATTGTTAACCCAGTTTGATAAATTGCAGCCATGGCTTTTAGTTTCCTTCACTATAAAGTTAAAAAATGTAAAGTTTTTTGCGGATCTGAGGAAAAACAGAAAAATTATGGAAGGAATCAAACTTTTAAACACAAAACTTCATTGCAAAACTGCTGCATGTTGCAGAGACTGAATAAGTCCTCACTTCTCATCAATGAAATATTTTCAATTACTCTAAGTAAATCAGGCTTACATTCTTATTAATGTGACATAAATTGCTAATACATGGAGTTCCGATCATTCAGTAGTCAACATTAAGACGTAAACAATGTTTATCCCCCTCTCAGTTTTTTCTTTACTACTACTTTACCAGTTATCCATGATTTTACTGCAGATGCTGTTGCCTGTAGAATCACTTAATATCAATATAGAATGCAATTTTACTTTCTTCACTTATAGAACAGATGCTTATAAACTCTTATTTTGGTTGAAAAGGGACTTCTTCAAACTCATGCATAATGCTGGAGAGGTTTCTTCCCATTTCTTAGTGACAGAAGCAGAATCATCACAAAGGGGATAGAATCACCTTGTTCGGAGCAGCTCATTTCGCTAAAACTGAGAGATCCAGAAGTATCAGCTCCTGCATGGTACTCTATTAAGATTAGTAGGGAACACCAGTATTTTCTCTTAAGAAGAAGTAGGCTGATTCAATGTGAAGGTGTTTGTGGATAACCTGGGAGATGCATATGCCTGCATGCCTACTCCTACATTGGTGAGCCATAAGACTATCCACCCATGGCCACACTTACTCCAGCTGTGCCCTTTGCCCCCAAAATGATGGAAAGCATGTTGTCAGACAGCATGCTCCAAAGCTGATTTCACGTTACTCCATTTTTCCTGTGCAAAACACTGCAAGCACTGTGGAGACCCCCTCGATCCACATTAAATCAATTCTAGGAGGTAGCCCTCCTAAACCTCTGTGAGAACATGGAGCACATGGAAATGTGGTTCTTGAAGCAAGAATAAGTTCTGCTCCCTGGTTATTGAAGATTATGAATACATATCTAGGAATGAACTGAGTATGTCAGAAGGAATATGCTTAAATATTTAGACCTTTTCTAGTGTGAAGTAGTAACTGCAATGAAAAAAGGAAAAAGCATAGATTCCCAAGGATAAAAGAAAAAAGAGTGGGAATGAAGGAGTGATGTCATACCCTCCTCCTCTCTTTAAAGTTTGCCTGCTTTCCTCCTCACATCAAAGTCCTTTCAAGGCAGATGTGATTATTTTCATCATATCTCCTCAGAATTTCAAAGCTCTCTTTGACCTTTCTTGTATATTAGCTGATGACTTTGCCTGCTACCTGCATGTCCTTTGGGAAACAGCCCATCTGTAGTGTGCATACAGTTCTTGCACCTTGGTTTGGTCTCCTAGTTAGCCTTGGAGAAGGCCAGGAATGTGATCCTACATTCAGCTCATGAGGAAGGGGAGAAGAAAGTGAGAAGAACATATTTGCTTTTTGCTCACTGAAGAGGTCCCAAGGAGTAGGAGAAAGGATAAGAAGCTTCATGGGAATTTTGTGAGTAGTAGCTGCAGCTCAAGCAGGAGAAAAATTTATAAAGGTTATGGAAGAAGGAGGCAGAAGAGAGCCGGCGGATTAGACCCCGGTGTTATGGAAATCAACCTTTTCATCTTCTGAGTTACTTTTTCCTCCCACATCTGACTCAGCAGCTGCTGCCTGGGAGCACAGTTTTGCAGCACTAAAGAGGCAGAAGGTCTCCAGAAAGCATTTTAGCAGCTCCCACCACTTCCACAGATTATCCTGTACCTCTGTCAGTCTGCTTTCCAGACACTCAAATTCCTGTCAGCCTGCAGGGTGCTCACTGTTCTGCTACCAGCTCCACAGACAACTCCTCTCTTTTTTTTCTGGTTGGACTTTTTTTACAGGACCCTCTGACCAGACACTGAGCTGAACAATTGTCTGGTCAAGTCCTGCAACCTTATCAACTAAATTTGTCAGCGTGATTGTTCTCATCTCTCTGTGTCTATTTGTGATGCTTCAAGCTGGACTAGCTGGGAGAGTAGGACAAGATTTGGGGACCAGCTATTGGAGACACTCTTTGTGTGAGTCTATCTGTGTGTGTGTGAGTCTGTGTGTGTTAGTATGTGACACTAACAAACTTCAAGTTGATCTAGCTGGAGTTTTAGGCTTAGGACTTTAGGGGCTGGACACTGAAGAGACCATAGGTTTCAGACAGATGACCGGAGAGGCTCAAATAAAATCTCCTGGTGAGCTCTGAATCTCATCAGCCAGAAGACAGAGAAGAATTGGGCCGTTTGTACTGTTCAGTATTACATGAGTATATCCATATTTGTGTATATGTAATGCCTGTACAAGAACTGTAGTGCTGTCTGTGTTTATCTCTAGATGGTTGATCATGCTTATGTGTAACAGAGGACACAGAAAGAGCGCTGTTGGCACAAACTTTGCAGGAATGGTTGTAAGATGCAGGTTTGCAGGTGTCTTCTGCAGAGACAGGGCTGCATACTCTTCTGGTTTCTCATGTTTTCCAGCCCTGGCAAGTCACTTCAGGAGTGTGAATGAGAGTTATCCCTCCAGCCAAAGACCTCTCATGTGCTCAAGGAACAAGTACATAGCTTCAAAACAAGATTTCAAGGATGCTGCCATCATTGTGCTGAGTTCTGTGCTGTGTACCTGGAAACAGTCATCTATCACACACAGAGGTTAGCAACCCCTGATACTGCCAACAGCCCCTATTCCTGGAATTTTTTAAATGATGAAGTGAATAGTGTCAACATGGCAGAAACATACGGAAAAAAAATTAATCATATTAAACATTATTAAAAGTTCATATGAACATTAAGATGTTCAGTGAGATCAGGGGAGAGACAGCAAAATCATGCATTCAGACAGCAGAAATAGGATTCTGAAAAACCATGAGAGATGAATGAGAGAGGAGTAACAGAGTCAGAAGGATGAGCTGAAGTCTGGCAGCAGAGGGCAAGCAGAAAGACTGTCACAGCCTCTGTGCCTCTATATCACTTTAGAAACATTCCAAGTTGTTGTGAGACCTCTAGATTGATCAGGAGCTGTCTGCTGCTCACTTTGGAGGGTCTTGGAGGAGCATGAGTCACACTGGCTCAGAGTCCTTTGGAGAACAACTCCCAATTTAGTTCCCCATGGAAAGAACGTAGCTCTCCTGCCTTAAAAACACCCTGAGGACTTGGCCCTGAACCCAGTAAATACAGACTTTCAGGGCTTCAAAACTAAGCTGCTGCTCTAAGCCAGGTTGCTAATGAAGGCACAACTTAATGCAGTTTATTCTTTCCCTCTAAAACTAGTGGGGCCAGTATCTGTCACCCTTAAGGAATCAACACATCAACCGATAAAGAAAAATGATAAAATAAAAGTGTGCAAGGGCAAGAAGCTGCACGTATATTCCTTCTGCCAGTGATGACTCACATCAGCGCCCCGAGCGCGCGGTGCGTGGGCATTACCATCCTGCCACACGAACCACAGATATTCAGGAGACAGACTTTCTCAATGAGTTTCTAGCCTCCTTACCTTTGTCATCTGAGGATGGCTCCATACATATTTTATGAGTTTGGATGTTGTCTTTTCTAGCTAAGCCAAAATAAGTTGCAAACTCTGATAACAATGGAAAAGAAAAAGTGAAATCAATCCCTTTTAAATATATTTTCTTGCAGTCATTACTTGAATATTGATTTTTAGTGAGATCTTCCAGAACAGTACATTTTGATCTGCCTATTCTTAACTGCCATGACTGAGGTAGAATACGTTTAAAACCCAGATTTATCTCATTAAATGGGGTTTAGATGCTTTATAGGATGTGCTCTGTTAAAGTTGAAAAAGGTCATACATTCAGAAAAAAATGAGAGGAACTTGTTCTAAATTATAGACATTACAACTTATTAATAATATGAATTATTTGAATTAATATAAAAGTACTTACAAAAAGGTATTTGATATTTCAAACAGTTTCTAAAGGTCTTTAAAGAGTCGTCATTTTCTAGTCTGGATGCTTGTAAATAGTTTTCAACTTTGAACTAAAGCAATTGCTGAAATTAATGATAAGGTTTAAGTGTATAATGGAAAATTTTAAAATTTGTTTCCTTCAATTATATAAATGTCCTCATTATTCATGCCTCAAAACACCACCCCCCACCTTTCAGATACCATTAGAGCAATCTATATGTAATACTCAAGATATCTTATGCTTCAGTCATCCATTGTATATTAAATGCATATTTGTACCTGGAAACCATTGTCTCTAACAAAGGAAAATAAACATTTTAAGTAACTAAATAAATAAATAAATAAACCGAACAGAAAGCCAAAAAATTCATAATGCCATCTCAGGGTAATTTTAATTACGTTGTCCAAAAGGAGAAAATGATATTTTTTCTTAATAAGATGATGAAAAAAAATTAAAATCTAATACAGTCCAAATAACATTGCTGGCATAGTTAGGGCTATGATTTTGATTAATTGATTAGTGTCTTGGATCAAATTGAGTGTCAGAGCTCTGCTCAAGGGAACGCCATGTTTTGGTTTTCATGTGCTCAGAGAAGGAGGACTTCATAGGTCATTATGTCCTTGAATGCATCCAGAGCAGCAAAGGCAAAAAGGCTGGTGCAAGGGCTAGAAGGAATGTCAGACAACTCTGAGTTTGCCTAATTTGGAGAGAAGAAGGCTGAGGGAGACCTCATTGCTCTCTGCAACTTCCCGAGGAGGTGATGTGGAGGTGCTGATCTCTTCTCCCTGGAATCTAGTGGCAGGACACACGGGAATGGTTCAAAGCTGCACCAGAGGAAGTTTAGACTGGACATTAGGAAGGACTCCTTTACCAAGAGGGTGGTCAAATGCTGGAACAGGATTCCTAAGGAGATGGTCAATGCCTCAAGCTTAAGCTCAGCTTTTACTTTTCCAACCCCATCCCTGCATGCCCTGGCAATGCCCTTGGAGCTCTCAATGGCTATTTGTCCACATTTCCATCTTTGATGCACCTTTCTTTTGGTTTTGAGCAGGTTCAGAAGCTCAGAAGTGGTCATTTGCTCTGGCTACTCCCCTTACCTCTAAAGGGGATGAACTGTTTTTGTGCTTCCAGGTGTGTATTCTTGAAAAACTCCCAGCAGAGACTGGCTCTTTGATTCTCCATGGAAATTTCCCATGGAATCCCTCCCAGAGTTGAAGTTTGTGCTCCTAAAATCTAAGACCTTTTTCTTAGTACTAACCCACAGCATGTTCAGCAGGATTGCAAACTCCACAGTATTTTTATCATTGCATCCAAGGCTATTGAGCTATTAAGAGCTTTAAATACACAAAAAAAAATAAATTCTCTGCTTTTTTGTGTTATGTATTTCTTTTTATTTATGGAGGTTGCAAATCTAGGGTCTGTTCAGCCTGAAGAATAGAAAGCTCTGGGTGATATGATCAATGCATATAAACATTTGATGGGAGGAAATGAAGAAGAAGGAATCATGGTCTTCTGTATCCTGTGATAGAACAAAAGGCAACTGGAACAAATTAAAACATATGAAAATCCCTCAGAACACAACAAAACACTGTTTTGTTATGAGACTGGTCAAACATGGGATCATGTTTCCTGACTGGACTTGGTGTTGAGTGTTCTGCTCTAGTTGGCTCTGATTGAGCAGGAGGGTTGGGATAGATATTATCAAAAGGTCCTTCCTGATATAGAGGATCCTGTGATTCTGTGATTCGGAGCTATATTTATCTCCTTCTTTGAGAATTTGCTAGTACACTATTTGAAAGAAGATCTTTAATGTACTGGTTTTGGCTGGGATAGAGTCAATTTTCTTCACCATGGCTAGTATGGGATTACATCTTGGATAGTTTTGTCTAGGAAGTTTTCGAGGATAATTTTCATATGTTTCATTAAGTCAGTGAGAACAGTTCAGCCAATAATAAACACTTTAAAAAAATCAAATTCATTGTATTAACAACTATAAAATTATGAACTGGTTTTTAATGAAAATATATTCAAAATTATTTACAGGTTTATAATGATCAAAAGACAATTATTTGTAACTTCTGTAATTCAACTAGCTGTGAGTTCAAGAGAAAAAGATTAGATTATTTTGTATAGGAAAGCTATAATTTCTTAGTCATAAAAAAACTTAATATCTGTCAGGGTTTATTTTGTACCATATTCACCCTCAATTTTCTAGGGTTTGAATGGTTAGTAATTGTAAATGTTCAGAAGCACATTTAAATGGAAAATGTAATGCCTCACAGATGTTTAGCTGTTGATGTTTTTCCCTTTTTGTTTTGGGCTGGGTTTTTGGTCCTTTTTTCTTTTCGCTAAATACTCCAGTTATTCAGTTTTATTCCTTCTTTCCTGAGTTAGCATAACTCTGATGCATGGTGTAATGAGTATATTGTTTGGTTAAAATTTACTTATAAAGCATAGAGTTAAATGAATTCCAAAGGAGGTAAACAGCAGCTTTTCTATGATTCCACAGAAGTTAATTTTGTTTTTCTATTACAATTCTTACCATAATACCGGCATATTCCCACTTGTAATATTTTTATCAGCTAGAAGTGAATCGTATATATTCCAGCCTAGTTTAACACAGTTACTGATTTTCAAGGACTATGAGCTAATCTCTATCTCATTAAAATATTGTAAAGCATGAGGAATAAATGAAATTCATTTGAAGTATTCATCCATGAATTCTTAATTGCTTTAGCTTGACTAAAGCCTGGCTGGTGTCTAAATGAGCTTAAGAACAGGCTTTTAACAAGATCTATCAGCCAGAGTTAATTTTTGGCTCTCTTCATGCCACAGGTCTGGAAATTTTTGCTGGGAGGTAGTTGTCTCCCTGCCCAACAGCTGATCATCTGGGTCATGAGCAGGCCGATATTACCACAAATAGGAGAAAGAGAATAAGCATCATATGAGCTGTAGAAGCGTAGAGACAAGCAGGGTCTTCCAACAGCAGAGCCTGTTACCTTGAGAAGGTAATTTCAGATATGAAAGGTGCATAGCAGTAGATGAATGCAAAAACGTCCCATGGCTTGGAAAGTTCTTGTTTATGAATTTTGAATGGTAAAATGGTAAAATTGTAGATAAGCAGGGGAAAAAAGGATTTTTAATATCAAGTATTCTACTTTGGAATTCTCTGTTTTTCATTGAATCTTTGCCTGATTACAGTTCAGAGCAGAAAGCTAAAACAAAATTAAAATAGTAAATCGTGGACTAGGTGTGAGCAGCAGGTTTCTGGGTCCTTGAGATTGTGAGGAAAAAAAAAAACAGTTAGAATTGACCAGATATTAAAGTTCTCATTAAAATCTGAAACCAAAAATAATGTTTGCCCCTGCTGCACTCTACGCCTTCTCCTTGTTTCTCTTAGCATTTATTGCTGACCATGATGTCATATGGCATGGAGCATCCCTGTCATCTGTTTGGGCCAGCTGTCCTGGCTGTGTCCCTTCCCAGGCTCTTGCTCACCCAAAGCCTACTGCCCTTTGCAGAGGAGTTTGCCAGCACTGCTCAGCAGTAGCCAAAACCTTTGTGTGTAATCAACTTCCTTCCAATTATAGTTACAAAACACAACACTGTGAGAGCTGCTATGGGGAAAACTAACTCCTACCAGCCAGACCCAATACACTCATGTTGCTTCTACTCATTCCTGCAAATATTTTTTCTAACCACATTTCTTCTCTTTTTATTTCCTTTATTTCCTGTTATGATATTTTGAATTTAAAAAATTTTAAAAATCACCTCCCTCTGAAAGAGTGAAAATGTATGTCTATTTCCTTTGTTGAGAAAGTCTTCCCTTAGGAAACAGGAGAGAGTTTTTTCAGAAGTCAGTATTGTACTCAACCATTACATGTCAAAACGAAATTGCAGGGTGTTGAGAAAGGTGACAGGAGAACAAACAGATCAGCAGTCTGCATACAAGGTGTTCATCAAATTTCCTGAATCCTCTAGGGCCTCCAAATCACATAAAATGACTGTGGCTAAGAGCTGAATATACTCATTTTTGGAAAGCAGACTCTTCTGACATTGTTTCCAGCTTGTTCCATGTGAGACTTCTGGTAGGAGTTGAAATGTTTAATTGTTGCTGTTGCTATAGTTTTCTCATTATTTAATACATCCATCTTAATTTCTGGTTACTTAAAGCATCTCTCTTCACATTTTGGCTGTAGTAGAATATTCTTTAACAGCATCTGTCATCAGCTCTTAAACAAGCAATCCCTGAAATATGCTTTAGCACATTTTCAGTTGAGTTTCTCCTGTGCATAATGAAAGAATATTACTCAAACTGAAATAGAATTAATATTATACAGACTGAAATATCAGTTAAGCACACTTTTAACCATGATCCTGAGGCCTCTTGCACTTGATGCTCTGTGCAAATGTAAAATTCTTTTCCTTCAAATTTCTAATACTTATGTTTGGTTGTATGTTAGCAGAGATAAGTACTGTACTAACTTTTGGCCCCTCAGACAACCATCAGGTCAGTCAGTGGGTCAGGCAGAGCAGGCAGCACCTTAGATTACGTTTGCTCACTGTTGAGTTCACTCTGAGCAAGAAGGCAACAGAAAAGCAAGAAAAGTTGAAAATTTGACAGACACTGCAAGTTCAAGATATTCTGGTATGGGTAACTTTATGTCCATAAACACACTGAGGCCCCATCAAAATCTTTCATATTTTGTCTTTTGCACTTTCTCAAAAATATTTTCAGTGCTGACAATAAATTCCTAATGTATTAATGGAAAGCAAACTATGAACCCAGTCATAACTGCCCCCTCATAGGGCTATTTTCTTCATTTTATTACACCTCATGGCTCTCTCACTGCAGCTTTTTGAGCTATATATTTGAATAATGGAAGAATACAGAAATAAAATCAAAATAGATAGACTTAACAGCAATAAATACCTACCTTTTCATCTGGTTTTGTAAAAAAATTATTTCAGACAGCTTAGAAAGTCCCTTAAAGTCTTTTAATTTCATTCATTCCCTCTTTCAGGTTTTCCTTAGAAGGACAAGAATATTTTTTCTTAACTTGACTATTAATTTAGAAAAGTATTGATTTATTACAAGTATAGTAAAGTGAGAAATATTAGAGAAATTTCATTTTCTCTTTAAAAATATATTATCATTGTCTGGTTACTATTCTATTTACATGAAATAATTTCACTGACAAAAAGAGGATTTCTAGAGGAGTTCTCTATTTTTTGTTCAAGCATTGATATCACAACAGTTTCCTACTCCTTAAACTTTTACTTGGCATATCTATACTAATTACCTAAAAGCCAGCGTCGATAACAGGGCTCAAATAAATAGCAGCAAGAAGCGAAATTTAGAGGAAATTTTTTCCTTTCAGAATTTTGTTAAGATTTTCTTCTTCCACAAAATAACTGAGAAAATAAATTGTGGGAAAAAAGAAATAGTCA
>WEKY01017933.1:11393-32992 GCA_013390045.1 Picathartes gymnocephalus | reverse complement strand
ACCAGAAAGCACATACCTTCTATATAGCAACTGACAACATTAAAATGAAAGGGCTGGTCAAGGGATTTAAATGGAATAAATGGGAAACCTTTCAAAATAGAAAGAACATGTAATCAAAGTCTTAATAAATAAAAAGTTTAATTTAGTTGAGGGATTATATATGCCTTTCCAGAAATTAAATTATATCTATTGGGATTTATTTTTAGCCCTGATGATATATGAGATTTTCATGTCCCTGACATCCAAGCCTGTGCTCCCCATCCTGTGGCTGATGCTTAAATACACTGATTTCAAGGCTCTCGGGTACTGCTCACGGTCTTTATTTTACTTCCAAATTCACTCACTTCACTTTTTTAAAAGAGGAGGTTTTTTTGGGTTTTTGGGGTTTTTTTAGAGAGGGAGAAATACATGTCTTTTGTGTGAAAACTGATCTGTTAGACCTTTATAGAGAAAACTTTCATGTTCAAACATCTCATAGCATGTAGCTGAAAGAAGAATCCCATTTCTCCCAAGAATAATACAAAATGTGAAATCATTAGATCTTGTAAAGTCAGCATTTCTGTTCATGCTGAAATAGCTAGATATACATTATAGGAAACCACATAGGCAAAGATGAAAAGCTAAGATGTATTCAGGATTGAACAATGGCTGAGTACGGATTTTCAAGGTCTTATTAAAACACCTATTTTCTACTCTGCTCACATTTTAGGAAATTAGTTCTGAAAACTTTCAACTAATCACATAGGTTTTTTTTTTTTTCATTGCCAGTTTTCTAAAGCTACACTTTGGTTTAGCTTTGCAACAGCTGAAAGCTGGTAGAAAGCAACTTTTTCTCTCTAAGTCACAGTTTTGATGCCACAGTTCAGTAATAAGTGAAGCTATTTTTTCATACATACTGTCTTTATTTCCATTCTATCTCAACATTGCACACACTGTTTTCTTCAAACACGTTCATAACAAAACAAGTCCACCTAAAGCACTGCAGTCGCTTACTCTGAGATACCACATTCCTCCAGGAAGCAAAGATGATCAGCCTTTGCTATGCAGACCAATAGGTAAATCATTTATATTTCCTGATCCACTGTACCAGCTGGGTATCATTGGACACAACTGGTATTACTTGGGCTATTTTGAATATCAGCCAGACACACACAGATGAAGGATGATTGCTTAGAATTTTAAGAGATGAGCTAAGCAGTTTAAGAGAAGCAGCCTCCTTATTCACCATTTCCCTGTGCAGCAATGCCTTTTTCTTCCCTCTGTTGCATCAGAAAATCAAACCAAACCCATAAAACCCCCACCCTCTCAGATTCAAATAGATTATATTTTTGAGTCAGTAGTAAGACATTTTAAACTCTGAAATGCTGAATCTTAAATAGCCATCTTTGGGACATTTTACACAATACTGCATGTCCTGAATGAAACCTTTGTTAGGATGATCTAGTTGGTATTTATTTATAGTGCTTCCCATGTCTAGAGGCTCAAAGCAACTCAGGATTACCTATACTAAATATTTTATTTTTCTCTAGCTAGAAATATGTTACTTCAAATATGCATCCCTTCAAAACTTGTGTGACTGCGTGAAGAGAATATTAATTGTTTTTTTATAGGAGTGGTGTCTCAAAAACAAAGCAGTAACAGACACATTTAAAGCTTCAGCACAAACACAAGAGATTGTATGAACACAGAGATTGATCTACTCTATTTTCTTTCATTAAACATGTTCCTCTAGGTCCCTTCTAGGAAAAATAATGTGGAGACAACTTCTGATGTAAAGTGAATAAAATGAGGATTTTAGGCTTCACAGCCATAAATCTGGTTTATCTGAAGAGTAGTATAATCAATTTTAAAACTTAAAGAAAAAAATACTCCCATATTTCTTCAGTCAAAGTGTATTTATATAGCAGGAATGAATAAAAAAACCTTAAATAACTTTAGTATAGATTTATTCTATGTCAGTTCTTTGAGAAATTTAGAAGAAAAACAGCAATGAGGAGCACACCATCATTTTATCTTCAGTTACAGATTACAGATAGTTTTCTTAACCTGGGATTCAAAACAAAACATATTTTCTTGTTAACTAAAGTACCCTAATAAGACATATATGTAGCCAGTGAAAAAATATTGGGCTTTTTTCTCACCAGCCAGCCCACAAGCAAAATGAGGTGTTTAGTCCTGTAGGCAGGCAAAGTGGATATATATTCCGAATTTTCCTCCAGACAAATACATTGTGTTTTTCTCCAAATCTGCTAAGAAATCCTTCTATAACTCCTTTTCACATTCAGCCTGCTGTGTACAGCATGTAAGACTAGGAGAAAACATTTTTTTAGCATCTTTCCCTCCTTTAATACTGTTATTTAAAGAAATACTATGATTGAAGTGCAATAGCCTCACAATCTTCCCCATCAACTTTGTCACCACATACTATAAGGAATACGCCAAAACAAAATTAACTTTACCGATTTGTTTAGTTTACATTCTCTGTAATTCAGTTGTAACTGAGATGTGGACTACTACATATCCAAATTCAGAATGCTGTTGCCAGAATCACTGAATTTATCTGCTACAGTACCATAAATTAAAAAATAATATAAATTAAATTTAATTTCAAAATAAAATTACCAATAGACCTAACTGTAGCACCAGACACAATTGTAGCGTAATTTTTCTATTTTATTGTCCTCTTCACTGTAAAGTCGTTATTCCACATGGGAAAGAGAAAATCCTCTTTTGCCTCAGTCATGAATACTGAATTTGGGGTTTATTTTATTAGTTTGACAGTCACAATCCACTTCAGGTATATAAGCATGCTACTCTCATATTTCATGCCAGTTTAAATATGACTCTGCAACTGAAAATATAGATAAAAATGTGTAAATCCCCTTGGTTCCTGGCTTTTCCTGTGTGCCTCTTCAGGCAGTCTAATATTCTCTTGAATTCCATGGGAGTGTCTACATCTATACATCTAACTCTTAACTTCAATGAACTCTGGGGTTAATGCCAAGTACTGTAGTCTAGTAAAATCTGATGAAATTAACTTTCTGTGTAAGAGGGTGACAAAACCCACTCCTATTTGAAAAGGTTCAACCTGACAGCAGATGTTGCTTTAACCTAGAATGTTTTTGCTTCTTTGCATTGCTTGGAAAAGAAAAATATGCTTGTTTGGACAGTACAGACACTCTCTACTACCTTATGTCCTTGTTTTCCCCATCTTCTCTCCTATATATGGGCAAAACTAAAGAATGTCCAGACATTTTTTAATGACCATGGATAAATCTTGTCTCAGAAGCTGTCAGACGACAGAAAGCTACTCTATGCACTTTCAGTAACAAGCTGTCTCCAGCATTTTTAAATTCTGAATAGCTTATCCCATTTAAATGCTATTTTAATCCAAAATATTTTGCATAATCCCATTGGATCATAAGACAGATGTTTCTTCTTCACACAACCAACTAATTACATTCAGACAACAAACATCCAGAAATATTCAATGTGTATCTATAAAAAGCCAGTCCTTATCACCTTACATCACTGTGATGAGGTTTGCATTTTATGTTGTGTACCTGCTTAGAAGAATACATTCCAACATCAATATTTTTCTAAAAGCTATTTATATGCCAAAGACTTTTCAGACTGAAAAATTACTAGTTGAGTGGGTCTTTCTTGTCTTTCTTTTTCCCACAAGTCATCTGCAGATAAATGTACAAAGATGGTGTCTGTTATGAAATGTACCCTCTGTTGATGGTCCATAATTCAAAGTTATTGAATCACACTGATTCAAATAACACAGTGCTGATACCAATAACAGCAGAAGAAGATAAAAATCCCTGTCAAAGGAAATAGATATTTAATTTGGTTTTGGCCTGGTTTCATAAGGGAAATATGTTTTTGCTATCAAACTGTCCATCAACAAGCCAGTCATAAAAGTTCAAGTAATTTTGGTCATATTCAGCCAAATTTTTCTATCAAAGGTTAGCAGTTGAAGGAAGGATGTTAAATTATCCAAGGTGGGGCTGGCAGAGCTGTCATGATACATGCCACCTAAAAGCAGCTGGCCAGAGAACCAGTGTTGTCATGCTGGTGACAGAGCTCTAAGAAAACAAAATTGAGCTCCATGTTGTACAGTTAGGGCATATCATAAGATCTGTGCAAAAGGAAGTCTTGGGGAAAGTGGGGCACGCTGAATACATATCTGAATGAAAGGAAGCTTTTCTGATCCAGAAGTGACTCAGTGATCTGGGAGGGTTAAAATTTCTTCAGCTGAAGTAATCACAGATGTTTAACATGTAGTTACACTTGAAAGGCTGAAAAATCTTTTGCAGTGAAGTTCCCTTTAGGCCTCTGAACACGTGACTGAATTGTTTACATAAGACTACTGAAAATTAGATTATAACAATACAAAAATACCAGCAGAGATATTTAAATTATTTTCTACAGTTTTCTTTAGCATTCATTTTGGATTAGAGAACAATACCTGTTAAGCATAGCCATGATTATTAGTGAGAGTGGTTTTTATAGCAGTAGATTCCCAAAGTGTTTTCTCTTCAAACATATCTATTTAATAATGTCTGGTGAGTCCACTGACTGCCTCTTCTCTCCACTCTAAATAGGGGAATTTTTAAAATTATTCTGAAAATAACTCAGAATTTAAAAAAAATCTCTAAATGGGATGTTTCTCTCTATCTTGTGGTAAAAATTCCAGCAAACCTTATTCAGGATAACCCAGGCAATTAACAATTTAGCATGTGAAAATTTTTGGAATCATTTTGATAATCAAAACACGCAGCAAAATCTATAGCAGGGATCTGCATGTGATGCATTTATTTTCTTCCCACTGATGAAACCAACTTTTTGTGATAGCATGTATCTGTTAATCTTAGTTGCATACAAGGGACAAAAAATGTGTCAGGTAGGTCTCCACTGTATCACCCCAAGCATGGAAAAGTCCTTGAAGCACAATGTGTGTTAGACACTGAATGTGTGAAAGGTCAGAATCATTAAGCAAAACACTCTGGTTTAGTTTAGAAAAGGATTCCTGGAGCCACTTCTGGCCTGAGGAAAAAAACCCTCCATTTGAAAGATTCCTATACACTCTGCTTTCTCAAATTGATTTAAACTTCCCTTAAAACACAGAGTAATCAAGCCTTGGAACTTTTCCAACTGCCTTTAAAAGATTTTTGCTATCCATTTCATATCACGGAAACTCCCCAGCTGAAGGCAAGATCCCTAATGAGTGTGGGTGCTTGTTATGTTTTCATTTTATAGATATTGAACCCAGAAGGATTCCATTTCTCTCCTGCTGCATTCTCTAGGCATTTGCAACTGCCCATTGCGTCCCTGTTCACATATTTCAGCTGGTAATATAATCCTGAGCTGATGCTAAGCACTTGCATGCCTTTACCCACAGTGCAAAGTCAATTATTTTCATGGATCCTCACAGGGCACATATGCTCTATTACAGTTTTGTGAGTTTACTTGCTCACATAAAGCTTAATACAGCAAGTTTTGTGTGTTAAAGGTTGTATATAAAGTATCCCCTAAGAGTGATGTTTTTGTTGAGTAGGTGGATGCTAGGGCTAGATAGCTCTTGATGAGTATATGTTTAATGTCAGACGACTTTTAAAGGTGCCTTCCAACCCAATCAATTCTATAATTCCATAACTCTATGATACGTGTCAGAAAGTTGATTCAAGATATAAGATACTATCTCAAATACTTTGTCAAGACTGAATCAGAGCTGCTGTCAGTTAAGTGTCTGGATAGAGACAAAACTTGTGCAAGACACACACAGAAGTCTGCTGACCAACAAGCACAGACCATAGCACAGCATCAAAAAAGAAATACAATTAACAAAAAATTTGGGAAATCTACATTTTCTTAAAAATTGAAACACGCCCAGAGTAAGGCTGGGATTCTAATTAAAATTTGCAATGAAATCCTACAATAATTTAGAATGAATGGGAATTTTAGAAGTTATCTGGTCCACCCTCCAACATGCATGTTTGAAGGTCCCAGTTTGCTGCAAGGCCAACCATGATGATTCAACTGCAGCATCAGAGCCTGAAGTTTTGAAATGTCCAAGGATGCAGTTTCCACAAGTTCTCTGGGCACTTATTCCAATGTTTCGTTACCCCAACATGAGAAGCAAAATTCAAAATTTCATCTTCTACAAGCAGAAATTAAGGACTTCTACTAGGTCATAGCGCACATACTCCATAAATTTCTTATATATGGTTTTATTCACAGAAGGAACTAACTTCATGGTAAAATTCTGTGTCCATATTTTGCTACAAAGTCTTCTTTTTTCTATGAAAACATAACTTTCTCTACAAATACAATTTAGAAAGCTTTTCACATTATGAAAAGATTTCCTGGAGAAATAAACAGTGATATTGCTGTTCTATGCAATGAAAATAATAATTCTTTCCGTGGATCCTTAAAGAACTATTTAAAAATCTCCACCATATCTGGAATATAAATGCAGCATAATATTTGATGAAATTTTATAGAACCTGTTTGAAACCTGATCGACAGTACAAACAGTGAAAGGAATTTCTCCTAAATTGTAGTTTGTTTTTATGATGTTAATTATTCAACAAAATTATTACTGATTTTTTATTAGAAAATGGTATTTAAGCAGGAGAAAAAATCAGACACAGTGAATAGGGATTCCTTAAAATGTTTATGGCCCTTAAAAAATGCGTGTATGCCTCTGACCAAGACTAGCTAATGCGTTTCATTTTGCGCTCAGAAATATCAACAATAAATTTTTAGATCTACACTAATTATTCTGTGTCTGTTACTTCAAAGACAAAATAAATAGTGGATGGTTCCTCTGACAGTAATTAGGTTTATTTATGTATTTATTTATTAATAAACAGCACAGAAACTTTGGATACTCCTTAGCACATTTTTTATTGCAAAGTGAGTGATATTTAAGTATTTAATTCAATAGTTAGCCATTAGTTCTCCAACCTCCAATCTACCTAGGGAAAATCTTTATGCTAAAGGACTGAGCATAATATGAGGAGAAAGTTTCCTCACAATTGAGGAGGACTGTGAGCCCATGGAACCAGGATCAGCTGTGGTCCCTTGGAGGGACGAGCCCTAGGGCAAGGACCAAGCCCCTAGCTGTGGTGACAAGGAAGGCCTCTCCCAGGACACACTGAAGTTCTAAATGTACCCCAGTTCTGCCTCCCCGATGGGTTCTCTATCTCCCTGCCCCTTTTCTCCCCTACAGGGTCAGGTTCCAGATTTTTCTCTCTTCCTCAGTTCCCCACTGGTCCCTGTCCCCTAGCCACTCGTTCCCTGTCCTCCCGTTGGCCCACACACCCTGACCCCTCCTGTGTGCCACCCCTGAGCCCTCAGATTATTGGCCCGGATGCTCTCTCCGCCCCTACCTTCCCTATATAAAACGCCTGTACGCCCCTAGTTTCGGATTCTCTGTTCCTGGTCCCTTCAGTGCGTGGAGCCAATATAACCCACTGGACTTCCCCCCACTGGAACCCCTCCTGCCTCCGTTGCCTTTATTCAACATCCAGCCATGCGAGTTGGCACGCACCCCCCGCCCGACTGGAGCGTCTTCTCCCGTGGAGACCCGTGCAGAAAGGTAGCGGTGCTGAGCCGCCTGCGCCCGCGCCGCTACACACAATAGCTAGAATCCTTGCTTAGATTTACCAGCTGACACAAGGAAATTATTTAAGGAATTAATTACTTCAGAATAGATCACTAATTACGAGATGTAATTACTTACAAAAATTCCAAGGAATTCAAAGTTTTAAAGTATGCAAAACTCTACCAGTTATTTTTCTATATATCCTTTGTCTTCTACACATTCTTGGTCAAAGACATTTGTATCAGTTGAAATCAAAGCTTTTGTCTGCAACAGAGATAATTTCGTGATTTCACAATTGACTTTAAGAAATCAGAATAAAAATATCTTTTCAGAGGACAGTGGGGGCTAAGATGTGTCAGACCTGTGAGAGTTAGGATATTTGTGAGTTTAGACATTTATCTCTGAGTATTTGGAATTGGAAAATATGATTTTGACTGGCTGATAAACATAGAAGTAAAAAAATCAATATTTACAATTCCTTTGTTACCATGACAACTATATAACTAGCTACAGTGAATTATATTGTTGTAAGACCAAGAAACATTTTAATTGGTAGAGTTGTTTTTAAATTATACACAAACCATTAAGCAACAAGACAGTGGACAAATGATCCTGTTGTTGATTCCAGGACCCTCAGAAGAGGTAATGAGACCTGATACGGCTAAAAAATCAAAACTTGCTGTTCAGATATTTTCTGAGGATGATCATGCTGGTAGCACTAGCTGAAATGAAAGAAAAGCCTGAGCTCAGACTCGGTGCACACATGGCAGCTTTGTGACCTGAAAGGGGCACAGGAAAAACTTGAGCTACTGTCACAGAAATGGTTTGTACTTGGGCACAAAAGGTGTTGCTTGCCAAATAAGATTAGCAAATCACAAAATCACAGGGTTTGGATTGGAAGGAACCTTAAGGACCAATCTAGTTCCAACCCCCTGCCATGGGCAGGGACACCTTCCACCAGACTAGGCTGCCCAAAGCCCCATCCAACCTGGCCTCAAATAATTCCAGGGAACAAATAAAGATAAGTTTTGTCTAACTTCAGAAATTACTATTTACCTTAACCTAATTAAAAATATTTTCTAAAAAGCAATAAAACAGTAGCTATATGTTAGGTAAGATTCTGTCACAGCCACCGACCACAAATGAAAACCCTTCAGCAATATGGCTTAATCATTGTCATCTCCTATAACCTCTCTCTTTTGTCAGGCCTGACTTGGCACTATGTGTGATCTCAGTGCATATCTGTATTCCCTACCTGTTCAATCTTTATTTTCCACAGGATTCACTAACTATCAGTTCTGCCTTTCTATGGGAAATTAGGTGAGCATGACTTTATTTGATTTTGAGGACTAGGAAAAAAAAAAAGAAAGAGGTTCAAAATTTCATATGAAGTGAAACAAAAAAAATGACAGAAGTTCTGAACATTCAGTGTAGTAATTATTTTGGCTTTAATTATGTATACAACAATAAGAAATAATAAACAAAAAAGTACTAAAAATAAAACCCAGAACATTTCACTTTAAATAAAGTCATTATTAAATATTTAAATCTTGTTTAAGTACCTAGTAAAAAAGCATTTTTTCAGCTATTTTCAGCAAATGAATAAAAAAAAAATCCCAGCATTTGAAAATAAAACTATATAGTCTATAATTCTTGAAGCATAAGCTGCAGTTTTCTATCTCTTGAAATAAATAAACTCTGTATAAAGAAATATCAATATGTGCTTATTCTTATCTATTTCTTGCTAAACAAATTCTTAGAGCAAAGAATGAGAGCATATTTGGGTTTGATTCTTTTAAAAGAAAATGAGAAATAGCATGTAGAAGAAATGTAATGAAGAATTGATAATTTACATCTCTAGAAGAAACCACTGGTCTCTTCTTTACTGCAAGGGAGGGTTTCTGTACCAAGTTTGAGTTGGCATAAAATACTGGCTTGACTTAAAAGAAATAATTAAATTTTCCTTCACTAGAAAACTTTATTACATTTTTTTTGCCTTGAGTGGAAGAGTCTAAAAATATTGACTTAAATTAGTTTGCCAAAACCAACACAGCTTTAAAGGAAACTAGATTTATATTTCCTTATGTCAAAGAATTCTTTGTTAAGCAGTTAGTTCTGTTCCCTAATATTGTTCATTTCACAGTCTTTGTCCACTGTTTCCAGTAATGCAAACTACCAATGACTTTGTGTCCTGATTTTTGCTACAGATACATGAAGGGATAACAAAGGATTTTAGAGTTATTTTACTCAACTTTACTCCTAGTTTTACTGTGACAACCACCATTCATAAAAGTTATGCTGTCTTTGAAAAAAATCTGATAATAATTGTCATTTAAATATTGTTGGTGTGGTATTATCAAGCAGACTGCTCAGAACTTTGCTTAATCTTCTAGTAATAAAATCTTGTTGGCTGTAAACAAAAATATCTCAATAATAAGCATAATCTGTCCTTTGAGACTGTTGGAGATATATAAAAGGTATAAATCTTTGTATGCTCTTCTCAGCAGATCATCAGCTGCTGTTTGTAGGAGTATTCAGTGGAAAGTGTTTTTGATCTCTGGAAGATGCTTCTGATACCATGAAAAACACCTTGCATTCTCCTCCTGACAGGAACTTGGACAAAACTGCATACAAGGCCAGAGTAAAAACTCCTAATTAGTGTATCATTATATCCAACATTCAATACGAGCAACCTACGTGTGACAAACAGTTAATTGATGCTGAATTTATTAACAGAGATGCAGAACCTAGTTTGAATTGTCTGTAGAAAGGGTGTCAGACAAGTAGTCTTGTAAACAGTGAGGTAAATAAGAAGGAATGCACCCTTGTTTGCAAAGAAGGTAAAGACTATCCTGGGCTGCTTTAGGCAAAGTATTGCCAGCAGCTGTGGGGAGGTGATCCTTCTTTTTTTAGCACTGGCCCGTCCACATCTGGAGTATTGCTGCCAGTTCTGAGCTTCTCAGTTCAAGAGAGGTGTGGACATGCTGGATAAGGTACAGAGAAAGGCCACAAAGATGATTAAGGGACTGGAGCATCTGGCACATGAGGAAAGGCTGAATAAGCTGAGACTCTAGCCTTGAGAGGAGAAGGCTCAGGGGGATCTTGTTAATGTGCATAAATACCTGGTGGGAGGGAATGAAGGAGGAGGAGCCAGGCTCTTTTCAGAGATCCCCAGGGACAAGACCAGAGATTATGGGTTCAAAATTAAACACAGGAGGGCCCTTTCTGAACATGAGGAAACACTTTTTAACTGTGAAGGGGACCTAGCTCTGACACAGGTTGCCCAGAGAGATTGTGAAGTCGCCATCCTCAAAGATAGTAAAAATCCACCTAGACAGGGTCCCAGGAAACTGGCTGTGCTTGAGCAGGGGTCCTGATTGAGTAGGGAAGTTTAGCAGGTGACCTCAGATGTTGCTTCCAACCTCAGTCTTTCTGTGATTCTTTGATTCAATGAAAGATTTGGCAAACTGTCTGGAAGCCTTTTGTTAAGAAGGCGTCCCAGTAATGAAGTAGGAATCTACTATCCAAAACTTAATTGTTTTGTCTTGGGTCTCTTATCTGATTTATTAGATGGAATAGTTTTCCTTTTCCTCCTAGACTGCTATTTAATATCTGCAGTAACTCCAGAAATATTTGCTGCATGCAATGAACAAATAGGCCACAATTACCAAATCTCCTTTATAAACATTTATCCAGGCAACTGCTATCTCCACAGATTATCATAGTTTACTATGAAGTCGTTCTGCCATAACACTGCAAGAACATTTCATCAGTGTGGGATGTAAAATGTAATAGTTCACTCACTCAACCATACTTTATTACATCTCCACTCTGCAGTTTGCAGTTATTTCAATTTGTTTTAATGGCAAATTGAAAACTTTGGCTTCATCTCCTAGGACAATTTCCATTCACTTCCAATAGGATGTTTCCTCCCAAAATACTGTTAGATTTTTTAAAACTTACACTTCTGTGGTAGCCTTCCCTGTTTTGATAAAATATGCCGGAAACAGCAAACAAAGGCTCTTTCATCTAACACTTTCTTTGCTTGTCATTACCTAATCAGGCAATGTCCTTACTGGGTTGAAAGAAATATAAGTCAAATGTATTTTATTCATGTTATTAAATCTTCTAGGGGGTGGGTCTTCTTCCTGTCTGCCTTTTATAATTTTTTTATTTGTTTGTTCTGTTTCTGTTTTTTTAAGAACTTTGAGGAATTGGAGGAAATTCCTACTGGAGAGCTGAATAGGGGAGATACTCCAAGGTATTAATCTATGCAGCCTATGTACTTCTGCATAAATTGTTTGTTGATGTACCAAGAACATCATATAAATGTATCTGAGAAAACTGAAATAAGTATAACAGTGGGGATGCAATAAAATACAAGAAAAATCTACAGAGAATTTGATTTAAATCAAAATTATTCAATCAATAATCATCCATCTTGTGAAGTTCTCCAACTGTTTTACACACTACTTATAGCATTTATTGTGTGTAATGGTAATTTTTATCTCAACATTGCATTAAAGTGCTGTATCTCCTCCATCACTGCCTCCTTATGCCAGTAAATTAAGTTATTCTCATAGTCATGTGCCTTCTCTGAAAGACTAAGGACATTCTTCAAGTTGACAATATATTATTAATTATACTTAAGATTTATTCATTGTGGTTTGTGTTGCATTATCTTTTTTTTTTTAATTTCTAAAATGCTTTATCAATACCAAACATGAATTCAGACCACACTAGAGATAACTGAGGCTGAAGATTGACCATTAATAATTATGTCTGGGGACTGGAATGACTTCTGAGGAAAGATTATGCACTTAAAGAGATTGTTTTTTATTTTAACCACTGGCATTTCAGTTCATTTCAAGCCATAAAAATAAAAGATCAGTATTAATATAAGTGTTAATATATTTATTCCTGTCTTCCACAGTATCTGGGATATAAATATGTAACAATTCACAGCACTCTTTTTTCTAGTTCTCGAGTGAATATAAATACATACTGCACTTTTTAGCAATAAATTATCACATTAATTTACTCTTCCTAATGCACCCAGGATGCCATTGGCCTTCTTGGCCACCAGGACACACTGCTGGCTCATGGACAGCTTGTTGTCCACCAGGACCCCCAGCTCCTTGTCTGCACATCTGCTCCCCAGCAGGTCAGCCCCCAGCCTGTGCAGGTGCCTGAGGTTATTCCTCCCCAGGAGCAGGACCCTGCACTTGCCTTTGCTGAAGTTCAGACAGTTCCTCTCTGCCCCTCTCTCCAGCCTGTCAAGGTCCTTCTGAAGGGCTGCACAGCTCTCTGGGGCATCAGCCACTCCTCCCAGCTTTGTGTCAAACTCACTGAGCAGGCACTCTGTGCCTTCATCCAAGTCACTGATAAGTTAAATAATACTCATCCCAGTATTGAACCTTGGGTGTTACCACAAGTGACAGGCCTCCAACCAGACACTGTGTGCCACTGATTATGGCTGTCTGGGACCTGCCATTCATCCAGTTCTCAATCCATCTCACTGTACATTCACTCAGTCAATATTTCTTGAGTTTGTCTATGACGATGTTGTGACAGTGTTGAAAGCCTTGCTGAAGTCAAGGTAGAAAATATCCACTGCTCTCCCCTCATCCATTCAGGCAGTTGTTTCATCATAGAAGGCCATCAGGTTGGTCAGGTATGATTTACCCTTCTTGAATCCGTGCTGACTACTGCTAATCAATTTCTTGTCAGCCATGTGTATAGAGATTGAATCCACAATGAGGCAGTCCATCAGTTTCCAGGGACTGAGGTGAGGCTGACTGGCCTGTGGTTCCCTGGGTCCTCCTTCTTGCCCTGATGACGCCTGAGATGATACATGCTTTATTCCAGTCCTCAAGCACCTCTCCTGATTGCCACAACCTTTCATGAGTAGCCTTGCTATGGTGTCTGCCAGGTCTCTCAGCACTCATGGATACATCCCATTAGGGCCTTGTGGATGTCAGTTTTGCCTCGGTGTTCTCTAAGCCAATCCTCCTTGATGAAGGGAAAGTCTCCATTGAACATTCCTTTACCTTGATCTTCTGGGTGAGAGATTCCTGAGGGCTGGTCTTGTCAGTGAGAATCAGCACAAAGAAGGCTTTCAGTAACTCTGCCTCTTCCACGTCCTCTCTTACCAGGGTGGCCCCTCCATTTAGAAGTGGGCCCACATTTTCTTTGTTTTCCTAAGGTTATTAATATATTTGAGGAACACACAATGAAATGGGCTGCTGGAGATCACTACGCAGGCCAATAATTTCGTTCTGCTTGCAAACTTCAGTGTTGGAGGAGCAGTCCTTTTTCTCAGTAACATTTTATACCTTCTGCTGCCCATAGTTGTTTGTCTCTGCCCTCACATGGTTCTTCCACAGATGTCATTTTTACAATGCCTTGTGCTGGAATAAAAAAAATCCAAGAAATACAAAAATAAAAAAGCTCACTGTCTTTTTATTACAATTATTTACCATGTACAGGTACCATTTTAATTTTGAAAACAAATTTTCTCACATATGATTACAATTATCTACAACGTGCAGGTATCATTTTAATTTTGAAAACAAATTATCTCACATATGATTAAAATATACTTCCTAGCTTTTTTTTTGCTTTTAGGATAATAGTATTTATTTTATGTTTAAAGCTGCTAGAGGACTTCTATTTTTGTTTAGGGTGCTTTTTGCACAGTTGGCTTTCTTGTGTTACTTCTGAAGAGATGATTGTCATCTCTCCATCCTTTTAAAACCAGTGAAATAATAGAGGTATGTTATTTATTGTTATAATTATTTCTAAAGAAAAAAGTCTTGCTTTGAGGAAAATGTAGCTAAATATATTAATTTCTTCAGTCAACATAACAAAGCATTCAATTTACAAAATTGTACACTCCATCAGCCCAAAGGAAACTTGAATCTACTTCAGTTCTCTCTGAAGCCAATTACAACGATGACTGAAACTGTGAGCCTGTTGATATGCCAGAGGTTCCCCTCCAGTTTCTGCAACAAACTACTGGCATATATGGTTTTTCATGATACTTTTGAAGTGATTTAACATACTTGGTCTTCTTTACATTTTACTTCATCCCAACAACAGGAGTAACAGGTAAATGAGAATAAATTTAAATTACAGCCTCTCAGTTTCAACCACTGAGAATTAATCTACTATATTTAATGCTACAATCATATCTTTGACTATAACATTATTTATTTTTCAATATTATCCTGACAAATGAAAAGTTTCAACATTTGCCAATCTAATTCTTTTGATGTCCAACGTAATTAATATGGATTTCTTATTTGTAGAGCACTGTAAGTGTAGCACTAATTTCTTTTAGACTAGAAAATTGCTACTAATAATCTTAAGAAGATAAAACCTTCAGGAAATGAGCTAGAACTTAATCTAGTGTGCATAAACCTGTAGCACACAACAGGGGCATATTCGTGAAATTAAGTAGTCCTCTGGCTATTAGAAAGAATCAATATCTGGTTATGTCCATTCTCCCGGTCTCTACTTTTTTTCCTCAGTATTTTAATATCTGAGATTCTCCACAAATAAAACTCCTTCTTTGATACCTTATGTACATGTACTAAACTTCGCAAATCTTTCATTGGAAGCCAGTCTTTTGTTTTCCCCAGTCATCCTGCTGCTTTCTCTGAGATATCCTCCCTACTATATTCTTAAGATTTTGTGACAATACTGACTTGAAGAATGAGTAAGGATTTCAGCTGAGTATGGCTCTGAAGAGGAAGCAGAGTGCTTTTTATGTCACTGTTGTAGTTCAGTGGCTCATTCCCTCTAAAATAAACATTGCAAAGGCAGCGATAATTGTTGATGGTTACTCTTCTTTAGACCATCACTGCTATTTGTAGGAGAGTATATCTTATGCTTCAGCTGAAATATCTATTTCTGATTTTCAAAAAAGGAGCCAAAATGTCAGATAGATAGGATATAAACTTCTGAGTATTCCCTTACTATAAAAGTCTGTTAAAAAATTCCCAGATTCTGTGTTAATATTTTTAATTTTTTTTAATTTCTAGCAGACTCCTGAGTGTCACATGACCCCAAGAGAATGAGATCCAGGCATTTAAACACCTTGCAATCTTTTAAAAGTGTGTATGGGTATTCCAGTGGGAATTCAGAGCTTTAAAGAATCTGAAGTATAGCAAATAGGGGCTGCCGAGGCCTACTAAAATATCTTTTCCTAAGCATGTGTCTGACATCTCTGAACCTCTGCTTCTGCTCCGTGGTGATCCTTTAATGGTTCTGTGAGAAAGACCATGATACAATCTGTTCAAAATAACTGAAAAAAAAATACTTGGCATATTTACTTTTTACTCTGGGTAAAGCAAACGCAATACTTTCGTTTCCTAATATAAATGGTATTATATTTGCAGTTGTTTGATCATATGATTGTCTGAATTTTATCAAATTATCATTGCAGTCATTTGTTTGGAGACACGTGCAAAGCACCTACTACACAGAAAATATATTTTAATAATATGCTAATAAAAATCCCAAAATATAGGCTCTCAAGCTATGTTACTATGCTCCAGAAATTGTCAGCACCTCAGTAATGAAAAGAACACTATTTTGATGAAATGTTCACAAAACATTCTACATCTTATTCTATTAATTTACATTGTTGCTTCACTGGTATTCTCCTTTTAGATAGTTAACTTGAATAGTGGTATTGAATGCCATTTACATCAAGACGTGATGATAACAATAATAGTGAAAAATGCTTTTGAGTGAGCTTATTGTCAAGAGGCTGATGTGATATTCTAAAGCCACTATCCGTATTTTATTAGCTGAGGTTATCAACTGAATCACTATGAAATGCTAAGACCTCTACACCTTTTTGCCCTCAAAATCTTTCAGTATTTTTCATTTCGGCCAGAGGATTAAGGACTACATTCCTGCTGCATCAGGAAAATGAAAAAAAAGGACTTAAAATTCCCCTGTTATTGTTGTAACACAGGTGGATTGCTATCCTCAGCAATGACAGAGAAAGAATGGCGTAGCCAGTGTGTGGATATTCTCGCATGTATATATATTATTTATGAGTGTGATAAAAGATACTGTTCACACACAAGAGGTTTTTGTATTTATTCTAACTATAATTTCATTTTACACTTTCCATTTTATTTGTTTGCAGTATCTTTCTATTTCTTCAAAATATTCTAGTTGTCATGTCTTCTGGATTAAATGTCTTTGCTTTATTCCTGGTTTGCAGTGAAATGGAGATAGTGGTGTTTATGAAATTCCCAACAACATCTGAATAAGATACAAAATGCACTAGCATGAAATACACTAATAGAGACACAAAGTAAGAAATATTAATATGAAATGCTAGTTGGCATTAAAATGCTATTCATCTCTTATATCAATAATTCCCTCCATAATAGATAGGACATTGAACTGGAACCAGTTGAATACTTTTTAGGTCCTTCTGTACAATTTTAACGAAGAAAATAAGCAGTGAATTTTCCAGATATGTAATTTAGTTTTGTATTTTCAATGTAAAACTCTAAGAATCCAAGCTTTGATGTCAGTTGATGAACAACTACATTTTCAATGAAATTTTGAAGACTCAAAGCAGCAGTTTCAAAGGAGATGAGTAAGGCACCTTTTGAAAATGATACGACTAGAAAGCAGTCTTGACATGTGAAGATGGAAGAGTTAGTTTTTACCCACAATAAATCAGTCTAATTTTTCATTGATTATGAACTATATTAATTTTTCAATTATTTTCCTTTGCACACAACCTGAAAATGGCCTACCAAGTAATGATTTATACACTGTAAAACTATGATATAGCATAATAAAGACCAAAACTTGAATTATTGTATTAATATTCCTAATGCAAAATCAGATTTTACATTAGGCAGCACAGAATTAAGCAAGTGGTCTAAGGGCTGCTCTGTCAGAAAGCTATTGAGTGTCCATGTTTCAATCATGAAAACAAATAAATATGGAAATATTTGCCTTCCACACTGAATTAATCCTCACCAAATTTTCAAAGTCCTACAGGCATTAGGATTCTCCTAGTTACTTAATTTTCCAGAAGTTGCAAAGTCTTCTCATTTAGGTGCCTGCCTCCATTAGCATCCCTCAAAAAGCCTAGAGTGTATTTTCCATTTTGATTGCTTGGTTGCTGTCTGTTTGCATACAGACATATGTGAGAGATCATTTGATAAAATGGAGTTACTTGAATATATGGAAAAAAATTCACATAACTGTGGAACATTTTAAAGCAAACTCAGACATGTCAAGCTGCCATTTCTTTGTCTCACGCAGTTTTGTTTGTAGTCAGCAGAGTATCGCTGATGCATTTTGTTGTAAAACACTGACATGTGATTGAGATGTTTTGTAACAGCAGAGTTTTCTTCCAATTTCCTGTGACCGCAACACTGTAGATTGCCCAATAGCAATAACTCAGGTGAATACTGCAGAGGATCCCCTACAGATTCTATATTCAAATCCAATTATCAGGACCCAGCAGAGCTGAAATATGTCCCCTAGGGGAAGGTAACCAGCTGCATACCGTCCATTTAGCCACTGCAGATGCAGTTCTGGCATTTTCCTTTAAACTTCTTCACCTAATGTTTATGTCTCCATGTCTGCTGCAGGCTGACCTCTCACACTAAGCCAGCACAGCTCAAATGAACAGAACCTCATATCTGAGACCTAACTGTGCTCAACTCAGCATGGATACAACTCTTTATAGTGCACAGCCTCTGAAGTATAAACTCACTGAGATTAAAGAAAAAACAAACTAAAAAAGAAATCACTTCAAAGGGCAACTCCTTTGTGTATTACATGCAGCACAGAAAATGTGTATATTTTAATTTAAATTCAACTAAAAAATGCGTAATAAATTTAAAAGATAAATCTCTTGATTTACAGTCTTTCATTCCCACATTAAAGTATCACTACAGAAGACAAAGGAAGAAGATGTTTTTATAATGAGCTGGACAGATAATGTAGTCATTTTCTCAAATGGTGAATTTCATCATTTCCCAAAGTGTTATAATCATCAGGTTTTTTCAGATACTGGACTTATTGCTTACATGCAAATGGAAAGCATATTCTTCATTTATGCTTCATGTCTCTTCAGATAAGGACAGCATTGTGGAACCAATTCTGTGAGATGGATAAAAAATTTAGTGCTATTTACAGCTGTTACCCAGGATTCCTCTCTTTGAAATAGTCCTGATTAATTTAGACCAAGGCAGAATGAAAAATTACAATCCAAATATGTTTTAGGTAAGTGTATGCAAAAAAAAATTTACATTATAATCTGCATTAACCCAAGGTTTTTATCTTTCAGACATCTTTCAGATACCTTAAGCTTTATATGTGTCTACAGAACAACCCTTTACAGAAGCTTTTCATTCGTTTCATACATTTAGTATAAGACAGCTATGGCAATCTGATCTTCACAATTTTATTACTAAGATATTTGTTATACAAGAGCTAGAACTAAAACAAGATGATTTTTCCTTCAGTTCTTAAGCCACAGGTAGGAGTGGAGGGAGGTGAAGCAAGAACATTTTTCTCCAGCGCTTGCCATTTGAGCCAACTGGGCTTGAATAAAAGGTATTGTGTCCCCTATGAAAAACCATTCTACTTTTTTATCTTTTACTCCATAAAATATTAGAACAGTCTCTGGCTTTTAGATATCTGTAAGCAAAGTCCCTGCTGATTACAGAAAGACTGGTACAGTCCATATCCAGTTCTTTACTGAAGTTTTTTCCTCTATCTATATCTGGTTTTCACTGAAACAGGATGTCTTCTCATATTCATTTTTAGTTGGTTTTCTGATAATCAACAGTAGATGCTTTCAATCCTCATTACTGCTGTACCATTGTTCACAACTGTAATATTTGCAAACCTAAAAATTATCCCAGATTTCATCTTCTTTATCCCCTTTCACTGTAGGATTATATCCTATTCATATATTTGGTGAAGGTTGTCGTGTTAAAACAATTAGGTGTATGACTCTGTTGCTATCATGAAACAAGACTAGATTCTTCCAAAGAGGTGATTCCCACTGATGGATGTAGACCTTCGTTACATAAGAGCTAGGATGTGAGACTAGATAAACCAATAAGTTCAGTGATTACTTTCAAAGATCCATTGTCATATCACCGACTTTCAGATATTTGTCTCTGTCAGCTCATCTTGGTTCTCAAAGCCTCCAGAACCACCCATGTATACATAAGACCTGTGAGAGTCCTCAGAAGATGGTATGTTGGACCTGCTAGAACTTGCTGGGATGCTTCATCTAAGCCAAGGAGTTTTGGTGGACCTTCTTCACCTAACATAATTTTTGTTACAAGTAATTTTTATCTCTGTACCAGCACACGATAATGTTTTATGCCCAAAACAGGGACTTTGAGAGGACTACATCTCATAGAGCTTACAGTTTTTGAACATACACTGGACTGGGAGAAACAGGAAATTAGGGAAATATTGATAACCCAGCTCTACTCCTAATTTTTCTGTTTCCTTAGCATGGAATTGGGACTTATATCTTTAACTGGCGCTTTCTCCAATCTTGGGTAGCGCAAAACTTATTTCTGGGTCAAAGGACTGAAATTTCTGAATACCCTCAGTTACTGCACTCTTTAATTGACTGAACAGGAAGCATACAGAACTAAGCAAAAAGGTTCAGAAGTTGGAATCCAACCCAGAATATTTCAGAGCAATTTCTAATCAATAAAATTTGTTTTTCCACTGTCTTTTTTTCTCAATAATTATTCCTAATTGACTCACACATCCCTTCAAGCTCAACCATGTGTGAAAATGTTCTGCAGAATTTTGGAATCTCCTGCAGAAGAATATTAATATTAATAACTTTGAGTTTGGGAGCTATCTAGGATATAGAAAATGAAAATGTCATTGTGTGGCTAATCACTAAACTGTCTGCTTATTCCTAACTATGGGCCAGTGGCAATTGACTCTTTTAAGAAGATAGATAAATCTAAATCAGGCATTTTTTCTGAGCTTAGAAGAAATTTTCCCAGATAGTTCTTGAAATGAAAATTGGACTATGAGTTTTGTGTGCTCATCTTGTGCTGCTAAAATTCAGTTGATATTGTTGAATTCATCTGCACCTTTTAATACAAACAGTTTTACTATAGGTTTGAACTGTTGCATCTGATTAGCTAAACAGCAAAGATAGGTGAAAGGTTTTGTGGAGGTCTTTCTTTATCAGTGAAGGTAATCAATATAAAGTACAGACCAAAATAGCATCCTGGCCTTCATTCAGATCTTTGATTCATTAATTTCTTCCCCTAAATAACACCTACTGGCTAAATAGAGAAATACAACAAAAATAATAATAAAAAGAAACAGACTGTGTATTCAGGCAGCTTAAACACAAATAATCTTGGCTTTGGCAAGCTAGTGCTAAAGACAAAAAATAAAGATAATAAATCTTAAACAGAATGTGTCCAAGAAATTATGAGTAAAGAAGCTTCAATCTTGAGAGATGTGCAAGGTACACATGCGCTTGGGACTGTCTACAATTCCTTCAATCACATGCCTCTTTCTAAGCTTTTAAATACACAGAGACAAAAAATATTCTCTAGTAAACAGGATTGAGTAACAGATAAATTTGATTTCATGTTCAGTTTATACAGTCAAATGCACAAGAAATTATCCTCATAAACAGATTATGCTGTCATTGGATGTGAAATTGTTAAAATTAAAATGTGAAGATCATTCAAATACAGAAGAAATCCATCCATTACATGTAGCTAAAGAAAACAGTACAGCACTTTGTCACCAGAAGTCAGTACCAGAATTCAAAATCACTGCACTTGCATCAGTAATATTTCACCTTTCTCTGAAAAATATGTACATAAACATTCCCATACACATATGTCTGAATTGACAAATTGGTCTGATATTTAGCAAAGTAATGGAGGCACGGAAGTAAAGAATTAGTACTGCCTCAAAAAAAAAAAAA
>WEKY01017931.1:1214-105668 GCA_013390045.1 Picathartes gymnocephalus | reverse complement strand
CGGGCGGGGCGGCCGCGGGTGGTGGCGGTGCTCGCCCGGGGCACGGAGCGCTGGACTGGGCTTAAAGGGGCCGCGGGTCAGCACCCCGGGCAGCGGCGCCGTCCCCGTGCGGCCGGAGGATGGGTGTCCCCCGCACGCCGCGCTGTGCGGAGCGGGCATCCAGGGGCACCCACGCCCAGCACCCAGCCCGGTCCGCGCCGGCAGCCACCGGCATGAAATGCAGACGCTGGAGCGCGGGGCTCTGCGGAGCACGGAGAGTTGTGTGCCCGGGTGGCCGAGCAGCCCTCCTGCCTGCACGGCGCTGGGCTGGACTGCGGTAGTTACAGAGCACCCCTCGCGCATCGAGCAGGCCCTGTGGCACACAAAATCCACCTAAGGGAGAAATTGTGCCCAACCTGCTCCGTGGTACAACGACCAGAGCCACAGCACAGCCCTTGCCCCACGAAGCTGTGCAACACCTGCACACAGCTGCCTGCCCCGACCTTCAGAGACTGACACGAGACCTCACACGCACCTTGCCACACCACACAGCGAGCTGCAAGCACTCTGGAGCACATCTGCTCTCCAGCATACAGCAATACACAGAGAAACCCATCACTCCAAGACAGTGACAGCCCATACCTTTCAAGATGTGGTACAGTGAAGCTACACAAACTGCAAAATGGGATGTGAGGCTCTGCAGCACTCCCCAAACACCTGCTATTCTGCAAAGTACGCTTTTCTGTACTACTTGGTAACCAAGTAGTGCTCCCTATATCTTACCTACCACTAGACCACATACAACATAGTACAAATACTCAACACCATTGGAATCATAGCAGATCAATCTTCCCACAGAGATGTGTATTACTGAAAATCACTGCAAAGCAAAGGCAGTATAAAAATACCTCTAAACCACAGCATGACATCACACAGCACACGGGGACTATTACTTCAGTAAAACTACCCCACCAATTCACATTAATATTCAAATAGGCAGTCCAAGCTCTGTGCTGTGTGACATAACCAAATGACAGTACCAGAGATGTTGCAGTGGAAGTGGGCCAGAGCAGCATCAGCTGAAGGTTAGAATGAATAGAGAAGTTTTGGGATGAGATAAGGACAGAGCCACATAAACTCCAGCAAATGGAAAGTTCATCCTGGTTCCTTAGGAACAGGCACAAGTGGCATGTGGGACCAATGCAGGTGGTAAACAATTCCTCCTTGCCTTTTCAAACCCACAGGTGTCTGCCACCAGCCCGCAGCGTTTCAGAGCAAATCACAGGGAGATAATCTATTAAGCCATATACAGAACTGCTTTCCCTGGGTGTGTATGTGTGTTTGCATGTGCAAGTGAACTTTTTTTTTTTTGCAAGTGAGCTTTTGAGTCATAGAAAAATTACTTTCTTTTTCCCTCCAGGAGCACAGAAGCAATATAAAGAAACAGGAATGTTCAGTTTCTTCAGAAAACACCATGGGTAAGGTAGCATAGCTTGTAGGCCAGAAACACCTCCAGAGCAGCTAGGACAGTGCTGGGGGCAGCTGAAGGGTTCCCTGCAGTCAGCCCGTGTGATCATTTCAGACACAGCACTGTGTCCCTGACAGCTCAGCCCCAAGCCTGGCTCCCAATAGCAGAGCAGAGCTCAGTGGTTTATTATGGATCAGCATCACTGTAAAGCATTCATCATGCTAAATGGGCATTCCTGCCAACTACTGGAAGGACCAGCAAGTCAGATAGGCTACAAAAGTGATTCACATGAAAAATAGTCAAGGAGGAGAAAAAGGGAAGTCATGGTATAACTCCTAGTCAGTTCTGTAAGCTGGGTTTGTAAGGAGGGAGCAACAGGGATACCTGGGGTAGGGAGCATCAGCTCCTCACATGCTTTCTTTGCTCCTGAGAAATGGTAAGAGGGAGCAGTCCCACACAGCAGCCTCAGAGCTGAATAAGCAGGAGCAGGAGGCAGGAGGAATTCAGGGCACTCCTCTACTTCAGCTGCTGATGTGCTGGTGGGAAGCCTGGGTCCCTATGCATGTACGGTTTTGGTTACTTAGGTTAATGATTGACTGTGAATGTAAAGGCTTCTCTCTCTCATTCTCTCTTCCTTTCTCCCTCTCTGTTTATAAGCAAGTCTGACACACTGAGGAAAAAGTGTGGTATGATTTTCTTTTTCTCAAGTCCTGTAAAGTGCAGGTGATATGCACTGTAACTGGAGTTGGATAGAGCTTGTTGACAGAGAAATGTGTTGTGTTAGATCAACTGGTAAGTTTGAAAAAAATTGAAACACTTTTTTCCCCAACACCATACCTGAAGCATAAGCAACAGGTTTCAAAGTGTCTGTGATTAGACTATAAGGACCTATAGCTGTTCCAGAAAGAAATAAAAGATTGTCTTTAAATGTGTGTGCTTACTGAGATTGTATTTAATTATCACACATCAACAAGGGGGAGTGAGGAAAGGTTGCAGAGAAATCGCCAGTGTGTTTACTGTCTGCCAGTGTTTGTTTGAAAGTTATGCATGGTATTGCTAATAAGACATTATTGTGTTCTTGGTGAACTACACATTTGTTTATGCTGAAACAGTCTGAAAGTCTTTGAAGCCATCTGGTAATAATTAACACCTACATATCAAGGTTTTACCTGTAACTACCCCTAGGACCTCAGTCTGCACAACTTTCTGAAAAGAAACCCTTTCTTTTTATCAGAGAGTTGGCAATGATATTGTTTTCCTCAGGGATGGGGACCACTTTTCCAAAACTAAGTTTCCCCAATGCAGGTAACAATGTGGCAAGAAAAGCTGTCAGATTGGCATATTGGCTAAGAAGCCAATTATGGGTGGACCAGGAGTGTTGAACTGCAATTCAAAGAAAACACTTCTTAAGAAACTACAGCGTGAGTTGCAATATGGTGAAAGAGAGAAGAGGGTAATTCTTACATATCAGATCCCTACATCATTTACTCCTGAGTGAAATCATCAGGAATCATGACTAAAAAATACTTTCCTGGAAAAAGAAATACCTCATGGACCTCTGTGAGCTGAAGGCTTCCAAATCCCAAAGCTCCAAAGCCACTTCTTGTTGGGCACACAAAACCTCTAAGAACCACGTCATCATTATCTCATCCCTATGTCCAATTTAAACTTATTCTGACTAAAACACAGCAACTTTTAAAACTGACTAATAATGAGGTCTTATTTTTACTATACTTTTGTGCATTTAAGAGGAGCTGCCTGCTCGGTTCTGTGACAGAAATCTAAACCATATTTCGTTCAAAGTAGATCATCATCCAGCTAATGCTGTAAGCAGCATAAACTGGCTTTGCCCCGCAGAGGAGGACTTCTGCTCCCTCCTGGCCCCAGCTGTTTGTTCCCATCCATTTTCTTTCATGTGCCAGCACTCACAGTTGTAGGTCTGTGCATTGAGATGCTGTGGAAATTAATTTTTTTGCCAGATTAGCTTTCAGCCAAATCAATTCTGCAGAAACCAGAAAATCAGGAGAAATCAGAGCTCAGTTCTGTAATGGGGTTTAAAGCTTATGCTGGCCTGAGGGAGAACATGGCACAGCAAGACAGCAGCCTTTTTCTTTTGATTTATGTCAGGTTACAGTACTTTGCAGGCAGCCTGGTTTTGAGTTTCAGACACAAATACATATCCATGATATAATATTCATAACATTCAGGTATCAGTTTCATGAGAGGGGATGAGCAGATTTAACAACTCATTGTCACTGAGGGTTTCTACTCCTGCCTTCCTCCCTTTCCATCATCCTTTCCCACCTGATCCTTCTTGGATATCTCCATGAGCCATTTCAGTGCATCAGTCTGGTAGAAAACTAACACAGGAAAAAGGAAAACATTGTTTTCTGCTTTGTTGGCAAGGAAAGGCCATGCAGGGAAGGTTCTGACACATCCCAGAGCAGGCTAGAGGGCGAGGGAAGGGCCCAACAGCTGGGAGCAGGAAGGGCAGTGAATAAGACCTTCACTTTCATCAACCACAGGTAAGTTCTTTGCCCAAATGACTGCCTTAGCTAATTTATTGCATTTTTGATGTGAGTTTGTCCTACAACTGAGTGGTCTGACATCCTCTCTGACTCCTCTCCACACAGGCTGCAGGCTGTCAGATCTGTACACTCAGTTCCTGAGCTCCTGAGCATTAATGGGAAACTCTGCAGACACTATACAAGGTGCTGACCAGGTATAAGCTCACTTTACAACATCGTCATCCCTTATGCTGGGTCAACTCTCCTCCTGAAAGCACAGGGCTCGCATCTGACCTGTGATGTTTCACAGGACAGCAGTGTGCTCACAGCCCTGTGCCTGACCCAGGCCACATTGGTACTGCTGGCAGTTTCTTGCTGGGGAGATGCTGTGCCAGTAATGCATCCCTGCTCTCCCTACTGACCATTCCTTCCCAGAGTGACACTGCATTAGCACAGTGCCAGCCAGAGGAGTAGAATTTAAAACTTCTGAAATCATATTTTTCTAAGTTGAATGGCTCTTACACTTTCTCTGCTATAACTGGAAATTGCAATAAGGATAATGAGCACTTTGCTTTTATATCTGTGAGGCTTTATCTAAAGATCCAAAAACAATCAGCAATTGTCAGTGAAGATTTGCAATCACTGTGCCAGCAGACATGAACTGGTTAAGCAACCTGCTTAAAAACATAAAGGAATTTTTCCTAGTTTTGCTGCTAACAAGACAACACAAGTGTTGACCTTTAGTTTTTGGCTGTGAGCAGTCTCCTTCCTACACCATCACTCATTAGGCATTTAACTATTTGACATCAATAGCCAGGGTTGCCAAAGAAGATGCTCCTAGAGCACTATTGGCTCAGCCTCTTTTCTGCCATTAATAAACCATGTAAGACGAATACATTCAACCTGAGTTCAGGGACTTGAAGAAGTCCTAAAAGAGCCTTAAGATGTTATTATTGCAGGTATGTTTTATTCCAGGGTTTCAGAGACTGGAATGGATTTGTGGATAAAGTTGAACCAGATGAAAAGAGAATAAAAAACTTTATCATTTAAATCAATTTCATAATCCCTGGAGATCTGGTCTGTGATTCTTCAAACTTTTCTTCTGGTAACACAGTAAAATGTATTTGTTTGCTCCTTACTGAATGTTGTTACCAGTAAACCCTTCAATTACTAAAGGCAAAAAGGGTCATAATTTCTGCTGTTTATATTTTGCATTTCTCCCAGCTTGGATAATGAAAATCAATAAAACCACTTTCACTGCCAAGTCTCAGTGGTACAATGTTGGTGAATAAAGGGAAAGCAAACTAACAAATATTCTTGGAAAAGGCTGTAGAATTTTTTTTAAAATACAATATAAAAAATCTGTTTACAATCTATATAAAATCAGGTTCTTGCAAAAGTTTAATTTGAACCTAATTTAAAGTTGAAAAAATAAATAAAGAGATTGTGAGAGTTGCAAACCAAGATGATTCTCTGTTTCCTTTCACGATGCCACTCCTAGTTCAGCTTGGGTTTTCTTTCTTCTCATATAACTATATTGATTTAGCTCAAGAAATACATTTTCTTTTTAATATCCATGCTCTGTAAGGATCTGAAAGAAGAGCATGCTTGAATATCCAGTATTTCCCCTGGAATATCAAAATAAAAGTCTGGAAGCAGATGGGAGAAATCCACTTTCAGTTAGTCTAGGCGGGCTCCAGATGAGAAAGGATCCCTGCTCCCTGCTGGCACTCCAGGACAGGTTCAGGAGAGCTGGCTTAGCCCTGTCCTGAGCTGGGCAGGGCTGCACCAACCCCTGCTGGGAGAACCTGGGCATCCTTCAGCTCCCACGGGCAGCAGGGATACCTGGCAGTGGGTGCACGCCTGCAAGAGAAAAATCTGAGTGCAGACGAGCTGTACACTGAGGGCCAAACCCCACCCCACAGTGTGGAAAGGAATGTTTTGCTCACCGGATAATGATTTGTTTACAGTTAATTAAGCATAAGAGCTGTTGATAACAAGCTCTGTTTACAGTGTGGGCAGGAGATGGCTCTGTCTAAATAGGTCCAAAGGACATTAACATTCTTAAAAGTATGGCAGGTGTAGAAATTAGTCCCTCAAAAGAACCAAAGGTATATTCAGAGAAATCCAGAGGGGAAGGAAAATCTTAATAAAGCCCTAGGGAAGATTTATGTATAAAAGTTACATGTTTAAAGACTTTTTAAAAATGGTCCTCAGCCACAAAGTTATGTAAACACCTTAGTGATACAAATCTCTAGGACATATAGAGAGAGAAAGAAAAGACTTTTGAAGCTAACTTAAAAGCATAGGTAGATATAATCCTAGATTTCTTTTTTATTTGTGTTCACATATCTCAAAAGAATTTACTCACTGTTTTCACTTTGACAACTAAATTCTGCTTCACTCCAATCTCCACCTCATTTGGCGTGAAGGGTGATGTTGTGGTTCATGACCAACAAACAGTAAGGTGCCATTTATCTCTTCATCAGAGTTTCATTCTTGCTCTGTGATGTATCTTGTCCAGGTTCAACAAGGTATTTCTCCAGGACATCCAAGAAGGACCAAAGTCCTCTTCTGTTCTGCAGCAGCACAGAAAGACAAAGCACTTTGTAGAAGACTTGTTTTGTGATAGGGAATGTTATCGGGCAGTGAGATGGTAGAGAGCATGCCCAGCTCTGGACTCTCCTTCATTCTTTGTAGTCAGCTAAACTACAAAGTAGAGGTTTATGAACTCTGTGATAATATCAGTTGTGTACTATCACCTGGGATTTGGTCTGAGCCACCCCTCCATGACAATCTTGCTCATCTCCAGGTAGCTTAATGTACAAACAGGGTATATGGTAAATTGAGGTTATGCAGGAGCACATAGGCTGCCCTGAATATCACTCAGGCTTAACTTTTTCCTCACAGGGATTTGTGGACAAAAACCTTTAGCAGTTGCATATGAGGAATTCTCCTCTTGAGCTAGAGAAGAAAACAAAGTTTCAGCCCTTTACTACAGCAATGATCAAGGAGATTCGGGTTAAGATCCTGGGATCTGTCAAATTAGTTCTGATACAGAACATCTTGTGTTTACAATGTATTTTAGAGCCCATGTCCATGGGATGCTCTCATGTCTGGTGACAGCTTTAAAGTGAGGATTTGCTCTCCTGACCACAAAGCTGGACACTGTCACCCTTGCTTAGGAGAGTGCTGCTCACTTCCCAGAGTGGCTTGGAACTGCTGCACAGCAGAGCTCCGTTTGCTTACTGCCCTGAGCAAGGGGATGGTACAGCGGCTCTCTGTTCTTCCCACCCTAAGGCTATTCCAGTAGCAATGCAATTTATTCATCTCTCCTTGTTCAAAGCTGTGCCTAAAGGCACAATATGGCCTTTGATTATCCAAGAGAAAAAAGTGAGCTTTCGAGGGCCACCACTGGCTTCTATTTAATAGTATGTAATTTCTAGATTCTGTTTATTTCTAGCTTTTAACACTCATTTCTTTTACTTGGGGTTTCATTAGTTGTTTTGGTGGGGTTTTGTTGGGGGTTTGTTTGTTCATTTGTTTGTCGCTTTGTTCTATTTTTCTTTGGCAGCCATTGTTTGTGACTGCTAATGGCAACATCTATGTGTTGAAATCTGGCCAGTATCTATAATTTTAATGAATATATGTGATTTTTAAATGTCTATTTCAGCACAAAATCCATGAGAAGACCATTTACATCACAGCTCAAGGTACAGGCTTTTTAAAAGATTCTCATAAATTCTCAGTTTTCTATTCACTTTCTCTTGCCTTTTCCCTTTCTTCCTTTCAGGCTATTTAATACTGTCCAGTCATATGAGCTACAGATGCTAGATGTTTTTCCCCATTCATTCCCCAAAGCTGAAAGATTTGCTCCTAATATGGAAAACCTGTGGGCTCCCAGGATAGATCAGCCTTGGAGGAACTCAAAGAGAGAGGAAATTTTGGTCTCTGAGATCACAAATCAATCTCTCTAGCAACATGGCAGGGAGGAGAGAGGACTCAGTGGAAAGAGATGCTGTGCCTGTTGCCAGCTGCATTACCTTCAGCTGCAGAAGGAGGAGAGTGTGTGTCTGTTCCCCTCCCCTGACCACAAAGGATTTATTTAAAATGCATGCCAGAAGGAGGATTAGAGCAGAGCCCTCCCTCCTTTCCTTTGTTCAGGAGGAGGAAGGGAGCATAGCCCTTGGCTACTGGAGTCTGGGCGCTCCTAGTTCTCACAGCTTACTTCTCTTTGCCTTCCTCTTGTACTTTGCCATCACCGTTGAAAAGGATTGCTTGATATTCCAAGAATGACACTGTGCTTTACAGGAGTATCAGTTTCCAGCCTGCTCCATAAATTGTGCTCTACTTATGTAGACTATGCCTGCAAAACTATCTGGGTCAGGCATGCACAGCAGTCTGCTTTTCCTTTAATGTTTTACCACAGACAGTCCCTCGCATGATCCTTTTTCCAGATGGTCCCTAATCCTTGAACATATCCAAAATCCTTCAGCTATGATTTCTTGATCTCTTCAACAACAGGTATTTTTCTTTAGTGTATACAATACATAGTGTTCTTTCTGCTGCTACAGCACTTCCCAGTATTTCCCAACAGCATTTCAAAATCTTCATTCTTTTCCATTGTACTCCAGCTTTCACACCTAAGGCAACAGCTGAACACCACTGAGCCAAGCCAACAGCGTATCAGCCTGACACATGGTAACTGATACACACCTTTCCTTCCAAGAAGCAATTCATTTATGCAGATGTTTTCTCCAGCTGTTTCTGGAATAATCACAGATTCATTGAGGGGAAGATCTAAACAACAGCAATGTTCTCTCTCTCCCATCATAATCAGTTTCTGCTGATGAAACCTGAGCTTCCCATTTGCCATTTTTCTCCCCATCCCTCTGGGGTTTTTACCCCAGTGCAGCACATCTACAACCTGAGCGCTCTCAATCCCTCTGTTACCAGTTACGGAAAGAGAGGCCTCATGCATCAGCAAGGGTTTGAGCTGCCTCTGGAGTGTGTGAATCTGCTTCCTGTGGCTCCAGCTGGACTTTGGTAACCAGCACAGACACGCCTTTGTGACTGCAGTGCAGTATCTCCTCGGAGCTCCTGGGACCCCAGTGGACGAAGCAGCCTATTATCAGTAGGATGAGTAATAATACAAGTACTACTGAGGCAGTTGGTACTCTCAGGACTGGGTTTGGATAGAACATGGCCAGGAGACAGAAGAAAGCTTTTCCAGCCATTATACTCAGTATTTTGTATGACAGATTAATCTTCCTATTAAATAAAATCGTATCAATCATTAAACTTGCTCTTTTTTTCTCTAGGGTTAGCATTTGGCCCTGCGTATTTATAACTACTCAGCACTCTGGCTACAAAGTGTATTTTGTTACTATTTGTGTGGTATCCAATATCCTGTCTTTTGTATTCTCACCTCCTTCTCCTGTCTTTCCAAGAAGCCAAATAACATATTCTTCTAACAAGCGTATAATTATTTAGTTATTGCACTGTTTTATGATTGCATTGTTGGTAATTGCTCAATATTGCAAGTGATTTATTAGTAATTGCAGAGTCTTTCAGATCTGTCTTCAGTAGGAGAACAAATAGTACCTTGCATCAATAAGCATCAAAGTCTTCAAGAGGGATTTTTCTTTAACGATCATTTTTTAAACTATCTTTCCTACTGCAGCCCTGAGGGCCAAAGTTTCTTTCTCTCTTTACACAGTAACTCGAAGTTTCACTCCTGCCCTGCAGTGGAAAAATACATTACATCAGTCTTTGAATAGGATTTTATTCTGTAGTCTAGCTATCACCTTCATGTAGTTTCATCTGCATCTAATAGGATTTTACTGTGGTGATATATATTCAGACTGTGTAACTCATCAGCCACTCAAATTCTTCTTAGAGCTTTTTGACAACAATTAAACTGCAAGTGGTTTTCAGATATTCCTGCCACTTAGGCCTTCCCACATGGACTTCAGTGGGCATTCACAGGTGGAAGAGAGGAGAATTCAACTCTTCTCTCATTAATATATGCATTCTGGTTACAGCTTGCCAGCCTTTGTGCAAAGCCCTCCATCATTTTATCACACTTTTCCTCCTAAGGGATTTCTCAGCTTTCTACCAGCCATAGCAAGAAACTCAGGCCGCCTAAACTTGTCTGTGTGGCAAACAGGAGATTTCCCAGCTCCTCTCAGTGTACCTGGAGCTGTGTCCCCAGTTTTCCTGTGCTTGCCACTTACTGCTGCAGCTTCCCCTGCCACTGGTGCCCGCTAGGAGCCCAGCCCTGAGGGCACCCTTTGAGCACAGAGGCAGCAGGCAAGACAAAGTCTCTCCTGTCCTCAACAGTGCAGCCTCTCCTTGGTTACACCCAGCCTAACCCCACCTCCACTGTCCCAAGGCTTTCAGGATGAGCTGGCAGCTAGTACAGATTAGGCTAAAGAGGCCACTCAAATCAGCCCCATCCCTGAACAGCCATTCCCATGCTTTATGGAAGATATGAGGAGTGGAGGGACACCATGTAGTGTCCCATCACCAGGGGTTACACTGTGCTTAACGGGAGTGCAATGCACAGCGCTTGATTTAAACCTGCAACCCAGACTCCTGGCAATGCCAAGAAGAATGTTATTTTGAGCTGGACAGAAGAAGTGAACCGTTCACAGGTGGCTGCACAGCAGTACTGTGTATTTCCTGATTAGCAAGTGTGGGTGGCTTCAGAAAAGCAGGTAAGCACTGGGATGGACAAAAGTTAAATAAATATGCAATATATAAACTTCTGCTGACAGCTTTCTCCTGTGTCCCAGTAACAAACTGATCTTTCTTGTGCTAGGGAAGAAAATAATTTCCTATTGAAGTTACTGTCTTCAAATGCAAACCATGTTTGTCCTGACATCTTCCAAAACTTCTTTGCAGAAGTTCCCACACTGCTGACGCACTCTGTGTCTGCTGAGGACAAAGGTGCCCCAAGTCAGCTTCTGCAAGGCTTGAGGCAGTCAGCTGGGTGCGGTACATAACAGAGGAGGTGATGCACCAAATCCAGACACGTGTGAAGAGAGGCACAAAAAAGGAAAAGAAATCAGAACAGCAGTACTCCACAAAGCAAACCTACTGTCCGTTTTATTAAATGTTACATTTGGGGCAAACAAGATTTTACCTTTGCCATCATTTAATAGGAAGAAAAAGAGGAATCTGAAATTTGGGGGTAAAGTACAAGTAATGTTCTTGTTAGCTACATGCAAAGCCAAAGGGTTTTTTCAGAAAATAAACGAAGATTGTACCTGTAGAGACAATGTCAAGTATTTACCAAGTGTTGGATCTGTCTACAAAACAGAAAAACAACTCCTATGCTTCTAGTCACTGCAAAGCTAATGCTGGAGGTCATAACATTGATATTTAAAGTAAGACAGACTGTTTAATGGTAAATAATATTTTTCAGCTATATTTTTTCCCCAACATGTTTAGACACATTGCAGAGATCAATAAGGAACAAAAATAAAATCTCACATGTGATTTAGATTCATTATATTTAAGCAGTAATTAAGGACATGGCAATTTAAGCAAATATTGTTTTGTGTTATCCATTGACATCATGCTCCTTGGTTTCTCTTCTTTAATCTCACATGGAAGAGGCCTGATTTTCAGGAACCTCAAAGCCAGCGACCCTTGCCAAACTTTAGGAAGCACAAATGCATATCTGCCACTTGCCCAAAGTGGGGTTTGCGTTTATTTGAGGCTTGAAATCTGGGTTTATTTGCAGCTTGAAAATGTCAGGGAGTTCTCCTGTGATGAGAACATTACCCTGAAACACTCTGCAGTTAAACCCTACACACACTATCCTCTGTGGACATATTGACAAACACAGAGGGGAAGTTTTCATGCTGGCATTAAGAACAGCTTCTCACCCCTCCAGAACTCATTAAATGGATGGCAAAATGCTCTTTTTGCCCTCTGCTAGACTTTGGCAATGAAATACACCCACTAATTCCATAAGGAAAAAAGCAAACAAACAAATGAACACATGCTGATTTCTTTTGCTTGCTGTTTCAACAAGTCATTCGTATTTTTAAAAATAGATTATGATATGGTCATACTAATTTTGTTTGTATTTGGATTTATCATTAAATAACTTTGAACACTGAATAATCATTAATAATACTATGAAATAACGTTATTAGTGTTTTTAGATTATTTTCAATTAATGCAACAAAGTGTGGAAATTCTTATTTTTTACTGTAACTGGCCTATGAAGTCTTTTGCTCCTTCTTCATGTTTTCTATAGCATGGATTTTTCATTATAATGTTAGTAGTCAGTTATTCATTTGTTTCCACAGATTCCTGCATCAGTTACAATTTTGGCCGTAAAGTTAACTTTATGGTCACATGAAAGTCTGCTCCTGCAAAGTCTGGGTGCTGCCTGCTCAGCAGAAGGATTAGGGCTTTTATAAGGTGCTGTAGAACCTAAGAGTAATTTGGGGTGATGTTTTGATGCTGTTTTGCCGTAGCTCCAAGGGAAGGCATCCCAGAAGGAGCCCACAGCAAAGGGTGCCATGAGCCCAAGAGTTGCCACAGTCTTTGCAACGCACCCCGGCTTTGAAACAAAGCTGCTTCTTCAGCAGCAAAATCACCTTCTTATCACTCTGTTCCTCAGTTTGTTTTCCCAGTCCATGAAGGCACAAAGTACGAGACAGGCTCTGGGACACAAGCGGACCAGATCTGAGGCAGTGCTGCCTGCACCGTCCAGATCCGCAGCACGCAGCCACAAAGGTTTCATCCCCGGTAGAAAGTGAGGAACGTGCCTGGCTGCCAACAGCCTCTGCTGTCTCCTCGGCTCGGCTGGATTCACGCAGCCTCCCAGCTCCCAGCCTGCCTTGGCAAGGCTTGTAATTAGAAACATCTTTTAGCTTCAAAACTGAATCTTGCAGGGTGGAAACCACTGGCAAACAGAGACAGACCCTCTGTTGCCATTTCGAGAGTCAGGAACACCCTCCAGCCTAGAGCGAGCTTCTCTGGCAGCCTCCAGCCAGCTGCAGGGCTCAGGTAATGATTTGCATTCTTGTGAGTGCGGCAAGGACAGGAGTTAAGGAGCAGAGCCATGACTGAGGCTTTCTGCATTCTCCCCCACAGGACTTTAAGGAGGCTGAACTTGGTTTTGTTTGAACTTTTTCAAGCTGACACCGAGAGATCAGCTTTGGAGAGCCCCAAAGCGTGGAAAATTCCAGCTCTGCTGTTTGCAGTTTTATTCAAGTTCAGGCTGTTTGGGAGCACTGGATTCTTTTTCACTAAAAATTTTGCAACTTCAGTTACAACAGCTGTTACCAGGCAACCGACATAAATGGGAACACTTTGAGCCAATGAAACAGACAGTTTATTCCAGTTGCTTGGTGCCCAAATACCATAATCATGAGAACAGCATTAAATAGATAAATAAAACAGTACAGGAGAGGCAAGGAGTCAGCTTGAGGAATGGGTAAAAAAAAAGCAGACCTGACTGCAAGAGGGGTAAGAGGTAGGGACCCACAAGCTCGTGTGTAACACAGCAGGAATAGGAAGGGCAGGAGACCTGAAAAGGAGCAAAAAATCTTGTCAAGGGATGACAGCCTGAGGAAGCTGCTAAGCCAAGCCATGTATGGCACCCTGGAGGAATGGTGCTTTGTCCCAGTTTTCTCTGCTTTTCCATTGATTATCTGAGACAGCAGCACCACAAATGTGTCCAGCTTTGCTGTGAGAAAAGCCATCTTGAGCATATGACAAGGGCAATGGATATTAGAGCTGGAGCCTTGCACTGCTGTCACAACCCATGTGGTACACATTGCCCATTACCTGATGTTGGAGCAGCGGCAACACTGAAGAGCCTCTCCCCCAGCCATTTTCCTCAGGACTGAGGTCTCATGTTGCCTGATGGCTGTGGTGAGAACGGTGTGATGGGAGAAATGATTAGGGTCACAGCTGTGGGACAAACATATCAGAGACAGATACAATTTAGTATTTGAGGACACCGTTACTTGAGCAGTGTGTTATGCTTTGGATGCCCACACTTCAAAGCGGCTGTTGAAAACTGTAGAGGCTTTAGAGGAGAGCAGTACAAAACCTATGTTGCCAGAGACCATTTAAGTCATGACACTGAAGAGGCAGGACCATAGTGATCTAGCACCTCTGTGGCAAAGACAGAAGAGATGGCTCTTTATTTGAGCCAGATGAAAGTATGACAGGATCCAGTGGGCAGAAGCATCATATCACATTACCCATGAAATGCCAATAAAATAAAATAATGATTTCTTCATTAAACTTCAGCTCTCCTAATGGAATGCATTACAGTAAAGTCAGTTTTGCGTAAGAAAGTCGTAGGTGTTGTATTAGGAGGTTTCTCATGCGGTGCCTAACCGTAGGGAGTTCACTTCAGAGACTGATGACATTATTTAATTATGCCAGTGTGTCACTGCTCTCTGAATTACCTGAACAGGGTATTAATGCTCTGTCTCCCTGCACAGAATGCTGTGCATGGGAAATGGCAGAGTTCAGAGTACAAGGGCAACTGCAAACAAATATTTTTAGCAGCACTGTGTAGAAAAATGATGTTAATGAGCAGTGATTAAGCACACAAGCAGTCAGAATATAATGATTAGAGATTTAGAAGCAAACATAAAAAGAACAAAAAGTAACATTTTATATTTTGTATGCTGCAAAATGTGAACAATAACTTCTCTGTTATATTTTTTCAGGTTTTTAATATTGCTAAAACAGGTGAAACATGCTGTGGAGATGGTTTACATTTTTCTAATTTATTTGACAATTTAACAGGGAACGATTTCGTTTTAGCCATTAAGATTTTTGAGGTAATCAGTAATGCCAGTCAGATCACTTATGGTCCCTTGAATTCTTTTGTTTGAATTGACTCAGATGGATTTGAAATAGGATATTTTGAATAATTTAAAAACTGTTACTTGAAGTTTTTAATCTGAATACGCTCTTTTTATAAAGAATTTCCTGATTAATGGCTGGCACACTAGAAGCCTTAACAGACTTCTCACTTTTCTCCTAGGATGCTCTGTTCTCAAGAGATCCATGGGAAGAAGGGTTCAACCACAAAGTTGTCCTGACATACATGGCTCTTTCAGAGAGTCTCCAAAAGAAATATGCTACTACCAATTTGATTTTTTAATTGAAGTTACTACAGAATATTGTGCCAGAAAAGTAGTACTGGTCAGCACTACGCAGTCTCAAGAGCTGTAACCTCATTGTTAAGTTTTGAAGGAAAATTTCTATTGAGATATGTCCATTTCCATAGCACGGAGTTCAGTCCTGTAATCATCTACCCCATCTGTGCTCCCTTTGGATCCGTTATAGCATTTAGAACCATGTCTTCTTTTATTACTCTTTGCATTTCTGGCAGAGGCAAAAGCTTATGAAGCCACAGGGATAGCTCTGGAAATGAAGTATTCTTTTGCGACTGATGGTGTGTAGTATTCCTGATCCAATGGGCATACTTGAGATATTGTCAGGTTACTTTCTTTCCTTGACTTAGTCAGTTTTATGATCCTAACCTCACAGCTAATGCAAACTTCTCCTGGTTGGCTGACAAGCTCAACTTAAGATAAAATTGTGAATGGGCAAGACAGAATCTCCTGATACTTAATACCACGCTTTGAGCCCAGCAGATGGAGGCAACTTACATATAAATGTTTCAGTTTTTGTTAAAAAAAAAGAGCAAGAAAGATCTGCATTTATTGGGGTCAGAGACTTCTTAAGTCATATGTTTTCACTGTGCTGTAAAGACTCAGAATCTAAAATAACTTTTTTTTTTTTTTAACTTGAATTTAAAGACATCTTCCTATTGGTATCATCTTGCTCAGTTTTAGAGTTGTAGCATTCTTTTTCTTGGCTGGGGGCTTTCTGCCTTGCTTTTTTTTTTTTTTTCTTGTTTGTTTGTTTGTGTAACTTCTGCATTTGTTGCAAAAGAATCATCATTTCAAGCAAGTCAGATAAAATCAAGAGTTACTATAGTCAGTGGTGGTGTATAAATAAACCAATCTATTTATGCATGCCTAGATGGCAGCTAAGGGCTTTGCTGTGAAACAGCATAACAGAACACAAGCAGCAGCAGTGCATTTTTATCTGCCTCCTACTCTGCTTGGAGACAACCTGTGCCAAGCCTTCTTGCGCTTCTTCAGCTTTGGTCCTAGAGCAAAAGTCAGTGAGACTTACTTCCCTGTCTCTGTAGTGTACATAAAGTTCAGTTTGTCAGCAATGAAGTAAAACCTGTCACCACCTTTCCACCAACCCTGTGTAGAACTAGCAGTTCCCAGAAGGGCTGCATCTACACAGAACTCCATTCCTGTGGGCAAGGAATCTTCCACCTCTGCTCTTCTGGCCTTGCTTGGCTCTCCTGCCTCAGCTGGAAACAACACAGGTGCTGGGACTAATCTACTCATAGGCTTTGCCCAAGCCAAGTCCTCTTCAGTTGCAGCAAGGACATCAGAAACTGCTCTGCTGGTACAAAAATCAGCAGCTTTGGCTTTTGAGGCCTCTTGGCTTTGAAGTTAATTATTGCAAATGCATTTTCCCTCCATGCCATGCTGCAGTTTAAAGGGAAGAGAAGGAGACTGCCTTGGAAAGTGCTGCATTTCTGCCTCTGTGCTGTGTATGGGATCTCTGTCCATGACCTCTGGCAGACTGCAGCAGGCAGAGCCACTGCCCCACGGCTGTGACCCCGCTGTGGCCCCGCTCCCACCTTGACAGATGAACCACATTTTGTCTTGTTTTCCTGTGTGTTTGCATACAAATGAGAGTAGAGCACCTAAACCTGAGCCCAGCATGATTAGCATTTATACAAATGCAGCGCGTCTCTCTGCTCCTGTCTGTGGGCCGTGCTTCCAGGCTCTGGCAGAGCCCACAAAGGAAGTAGTGAAACAGATTACTCCTGTGCCCATTTCTACAGATGTGAGAACAGGATGCATATGCCCCAAGGTCACACTGAAGCTTCTGAGGAACAGTTAGGAATGCATCCCACACTCAGCTGACATCCACAGCTTACCCAAAAGCAGAATTTTATTTGGTGCACTGATGGATTTTCTGCTTTTTGGAGAGCACGAATGACCCTTTTCCAAATTCAGCCTTGGTTCTGCACCCTCTGCACTGTGACACACACTGCTTTGAAAGGCTGATGGTGCTTGTTGTGCATTTCCCCAAAGATTAGAATGTCATCACTTGTGGTTAAGAGCTTCGGGAACAGGTTGAATTACTTTTCTGATTTTATCATTACATTTTTTCAGAGTTTAGCATATTCCAAATGTTCATCTTCTGTGCTGTCTTGAGGCAATGTGATAGAAAATGCTTTGTCAGCTAAGGTTGTGGCAAAAATGCCAATGACTTTAAAAAATACATAAAAAGGAATCACTCCCTCTAAAAGTCTTATTTCCCATATATGTTTGATGTACCTGTTCAGCCACAATATTTGCAGTCTTTACAGACATCTAGCAGAAGCTATTCATTCTTACTGAAATAGGGCACCCATGGTAAATTTACAAAGATAGACTCAAGGAACAGTGTCCAAAGAACCCTCAATACACAGAGGTTACCTTTCAGGAGCAAGGAGCACTCCAAGAGTGATGGCATAAGTGGGTCCTCAATGCCTCTGGAATTCAGACCCCACCCTACTGCTGACAACCCGTTTTTGGCTCAAGCAGGCACCAGTCTGCAGAGCACTTCTAAGAACAATGCTGGGCCGAGGACGGCTGGAGTGACAGAGACCACCCCACAGGACAAAGGCAGGAGATGAAATGTGTCATTACCTGCAGCCACCCTGCATCTCAGCTGCTGTTTGAGTGTAGAGCAGCAGCACAGGCAACAGAGGAACAGGCAACCAAAAGATTTCCCAGCTTCTATTCCTGAACAATTGGCTCTTACAGGGGAGCAGAAGGTGGGGACTTGTTAAATTACCCCAGTAAAAATGCCAGGCCTCAGCAGGAGTGACCCAAATGTGCATCTTGCTCCCACTGTGTTTAGTGCTTCATATGTCAACAGAGATATTGACAGTTCCTAAATCCTTCACGCTGGGGACAGCACACATGAGGCATATGCTCAACCAAGCAGAAACAAGCAATCCTGAAGATTAACAGCCAAATCTGGCACTCCTTCAATGGCCATACTCTATCAAAACTCCTATCAAAATCAATACCATTTTTAAATGGGGACTCAATCATACTACTACTCAGAGTAAGGAGGCAGCTTATTATCAGAGTCCTGAAGGAGAGCAGAGTTGCTCTAAAAGTCCTGGTGGCAGTTACTAGAGGTGTGAAGCTCCTGCACGTCAAACTCTTGTGCATGCACACTCAGCCCTACACTGGCCCCCCTCTATGAGAGTACAGGCTCAGTATCACAAGCCTGTGTGCTTACAGCCTTGTCCTAAGGAGCAGAGTGAGGAAACCATCATCCCTTTTGCCTGTCTTGGGTATAAGGTGCAAGACTGTTTGAAGTAGCTGTGCGAGTTGCCCATGCTCACAAACAAAAATAGGATGTGTGGAAATGCTTGGGTGTAGCTTTTCCCACTATGCTGATACCTGTAGTCTGGGAAAGTGATCAAGGCTGATGGGGCTTTGTGCTTCCTAGTGCATCTATGCAAAGCACCGTGTAACCTCATTGCAATGAAGGAAATGCAGGCCCTATTCCATTCCCTGTGCTTCACACGTTATTTTCCTCATTTCCTCAGGTGAGATGAATTTCCTCTGAAAGGCATGTAACGAAATGCTCTGTTCAGAGTCTGTGTTACTGCACAGTGAATGGGCTTACCATTGCAGACAGTGATTGCCACAGAAACAGTCACAAAACCAGCATTACACTGGGAGAAGTAAAAAGGACTCGTTACAGAAAAAGCCCAGGAAGATCATTGCAGTCAGCTCAAAAGATCCTAGAAGAGCAGCTGCACCTAGTGAGAAGGGGAAAGCTGCAGCTCTTCTCCAGAGATACACACCAGAATCTCACATCCCTACTCCTCTAACACCTGAGTAAGAAACTGTTAATTTAATATCTGAAGTTTTGGGTTAGAATAATATCATTCACTGGAGAATAGCTGGCTTGGGACATAATCCTTGTGATTGAAATGCAATTGCAGGGAACAATTTCCAATAAGAAAATTACTTGTGCAATTTTGCAAGTGTCACATTCAAAACTGAAGTAATCCAGACAATGTCAGGTGTTAAGCCAAATTCAGGAGTGTTGTCACTTAAACTTTGACTCTGAGCACCTCCTGGAAAGAAAATATAGCCAGAAAGTCAGCCATCTGCTAATATGCACAGGTAGCTTTGAAAGTGAAATCATGAGAAAAAGGTAGACACTGAACAGAGGAAATGTCAGAGAAGTGAGTAGCACAAGACTGACACCCACCTCCTGAGAATGCATCTGTTTCCTCTCATGTGCAGAGTGTGCATTCCTCTAGGAGGCTCACAGTTCCCTGCTTTTATATGCTTTAATGTTTTAGCAACTGACCGACCCCACAGGCATCTCTGCCAAAAATTACAAATCCCCTCCCTCTCTCCCTGGTAGGGACTTGGCATGTCTAGGACACCTGCTATTCCCAAGATTAAGGTGGAATCACTGGGCAAGTGTCAGCTGTGATATAACTTTTCTTTCATGTTTAATGTCCCTGAAACCACTGTGCAGGCTTTGCCTCAACAATACAGTAAAAGCATGGGCATTCAGCATGTATAATTTAGAGACTGAGGTTTTGGCCTCCAGGGCCTTGCTTAGCTGATGATAATCCACTTGACAGGGTGATTTTTTCCCTAAATGATTCAGCATATCACCTCCCTTTTGTTCTGCTTATTCAAGGAGAAAATACCTAACTGCAACGAATAGCTTGTGGGGTGAGCCCAGAATGCCTGGCTTTGGTTCCCTCACAAGGAAAGTGACCTTGCACAGAACATGCAGCCCTGCAAAAAGGCTCTCTCCAGCCACGCTTATTTTACCTGTCGTGGCAACGCCCTGCCTTTCTTTCAGGGCTGTAACCGACCCTGTGGCCAATTACAGCATTGCCACCCTCTGCCCTGGAGAGTAAAGGTTGAGAGGTGCCCTCCCCAGCCCTGCTACAGTGATTCTACATGTACATGCATTGGAATGCAGCCGGAGCCACATGGAAAAACCTAGTGGCTTTCAAGGTAGACAGTGTGGGGGCAGCCCGTGAGCAGCTGGAGTGGTTCTTAAGCCCTATTGCCAGCTGTTCAACTGTATCTAGAGAAGAAAGAACACAGGGCTGGCTCCAGGGCAGCAGGTGAGCTGCTAATATTGTCCGAATTCAGCCCAGGAGCCTTGGATTTGTCCCTCTTATGCTGGTGCATTTCTCACAGCGAGCCCTGCCTTACTTTCCTATGCCTTGGTGTCCGCACAGAGTAAACTTTTTGTAAAACTAATATTTAAAAAAAAAAACGCTTTCCTCCCTTCCTGTTCCCTCCCAAAAGACAAAAGCAGAATTACTGAGCAGGTCTAAGTGTAAAGATATGTGCCCCTGAGCAGGCTCATCCAGCACTAAGCAACTCAGCCATTTTGAAGCCTGAGGCCCCTGGGAGCCCAGCTTGGCTTTCTATTTTTGCAAACACTGCTTTCTAGGCTGTGTTTAATAATTTCTGTTAGATGTATCTCCACAGATGACCCAGATTCATTTGAAAAACCTCTTTGTTTTAGATTGCTATGCACATATTTAAAGATGGGCTTAATGGCTTTCTCAGATCAGGGCCACATCAAAGAATTCTGTTCCTGAAGAAGTAATTATTGCCTGCATTTGAAGCAGCTGTGCATGAAGCTTGTCAACAAGGTGCAAATTCATCTAGGGATTCTCTTGGTTGCTTCTTTGCCGCTTAAAACGTACATCTGACGTAACCAGTGCTTTTTTGCTTTTAAAAATCCCTGTTTGAGAAAGCATGAAACTTTGAAGGCTTCAGCCTGTCTCATGAGATTTATCGGATGAAGGGACTGCACAGCATCCTCTTTGCATGGCGGTTTGCTCCTCACAGCCACGGAGTTCCCAGCTTTGTCACATTTCCTATAGTCTTTCTTAGATGACTGTGCCAGACTGAAGTGTCAACTACAAGAACTGGAGGAGGGATAGCTGTGCACTGTTGCCTTACTATAAGTGTAAAGTTGAATCTGGATGTTTTACATTCAGTTTACTCCTTGAAATGAATGGTTATTCCTCTTATATTCCTTCTGTCTATTTTTCACCTTTATAAAGTGGACTTGTTACACAGTGATACTGCCATGCTCCAAATTCTTTCCCTTCATGAGATATTTCAGTCACACTTCTTACCTGGCCTTATGCCATTTCTTAACTGTTTCAAGGTGTGGGTAGGAGACTTAACACATTCCCTAAACCAGCACATGTGAAAATCTAAACAACTAATATTCATGCCAAAATATTGCTGTACCCATTGCTCATCTTTCCGAGACTGCATTAAGATAGCTACCAGATATACACTGGTGTGACAATTGGCTGCAGGGTGTGTTTTGGCAAGAAGGGTGATCTGTTAGTCAGGTTGGGAAAGGAGCAGCCCAGTATCAGATCAGAGGGTCTTTACAACTCTGCTAATGTATTGTAACATAGCTGAAAGTGTAACTTCACCTTCACAATCTCCATTTATATTTAGTTTTGCAAGTTAACATAAAGAGTGCCACTAAAAATACCTGATGAGAGAAGAGGAAGAGAGGGGAAAATCAGAATGAGGAAAAGATGCAGTTTTGGTCTTCCTTTTACAAAGGGATGCAAATGATGCAGAATACCAAATGTGTTCCATTCTTTGCCAGAAAAGACACCACAAGTCCTGCATCCCAAGGAAAGAACTGCCATTGGAGAAGATAATTTTTTTTTGGCACAGTCCTTTTTCCAGTGGTATTTTTATTGTATTCAGCAGAAAATATACTCTCTGGGGCAAGCCTCAGGCATGTGCTCTAAGCAAGAGGAATCATCCTCCACATGAAATATTTTAGCAGTCCCAAGTAAAAAGTACAGCTGCAATCCCATGAGAAGGGACTGAGTTCATGTTTCAAGTACTTATAGCCTAGTTAGAAAACCCACCTAAAAGACGTTTCTGCTTAAAATTTAGCAGTTTTGAGAAGGATTTGAACCACTCTCTTGACATTCAGGGAAGGGTTCTTAGGCACAGAGCTACTGAACAAGAGGAGAATAACAACATCATTGCATCCTCAAGCAGTTTTCTGAATCTCAGTCTTTGTATCCTCTTTCTACAGACTTCTTTTTTAATTGGACTAATCAAAATTTTGGGGAAGGGAAAAGAAATAATTTTGTTAAGCAGAACAATAGGTCTGATCTAAACCAATTACAAAACCTGGATGCCAACATTTTTTAAAAAATCAATTATTCATGTGGCCCTAGTCATGAAGACATTTTCTGAACCCATCATTTCCTACAGTTACAGTGTTCCAATAAATTTGCAAGTGCAAATTTAACTGTCTAAATCAGCATCCTGATTCTTTGTTGTGGCTATAGAGTTGCTGAGAATTCTCTAACTTCTTTGGCAAATTGTATTAGATTTGGGGACAAAAACATGTGAATGCAAGTCTATAACTAAGCCTGAAAATATTAGCCTACAGGAATAAACACTGCATTTGTGTGTTCCTTTGTATATTTATTAAAAACAAAGCATTTTTTCCATGTGCATCTTTTGGCTAACTTGGAATATTCCGCAGTCAGAGCCCGGGGGGTGATATGAGGAGAGGGGGGAATGATTGTGTTATAGCTGTCCTTATGAGCTAGGTTCAAAACCGCAATCACTTACACTTATCGATGCCAAGAAACTTACAAAAGATATTTGAGATTGTAACAATTCACTGTAAAATTGGAAACGCATTCGACTCCACCCCACAACAAGATAATCAAATAAAAACTTTAAATGCGAAAGCACTGGAAAATGTGATACAAAGCTTCTTGCTATCCACTCGACCTACCTTCCCTAAAATATTTAACCCAGGCAAAATGGAGAATAACTGAGTTGTTTTGTTTTATCTGTGGGAAGGTATTAAACTTAAGACTGCATAATAAGTCTGTAAAGTTATTCCTAAATAAAATATGGCACTGTATTGAAATGATCTGCATGATCATGACGCTAAATGAACTCATTGTAGAATAACACCAAATAATTCTTTAATAATTCTCTCCAAAATGTTGCCATCAGGTAATAGTTTATACTAATCTATGCGTTTGGGATAATTTAATAACATTACTGCTATTTCTTCTTTAAAGACAGTGTAGATAAAACAAAATGGCTTTATTTTGTTAAATCACAGTTATTTTTCTGTAATTTACATGTATCTTCTCATTCTACAAACGTCATTTGAGTTACTAACATTCCCAGATAGTAACATATAAATCAGGATCTATTCCTGATAGCAAGACCTAACACACTAGTAAGTTTCTTTTCACCTAAAGGCATTTTTTCTCAGTTTTAATAAAAAAAGAAGGAATGACCACATAGCTATGAAGCAAGGAAGGAAACCTTACTGCATATATAGAAAACAGACAAAAGATACTTTAAGGAAAAACTAGTTAAAATGAAATTCTCATACTATTTTCTCCCATTTCACAAAATATACCCTTAGCTGGACTATGGAATAAAATAAAGATTAATCTTATTTTTATTATTATACAAGGTTTCAGCTCTGGAACTCGTAAGGAAATTCAGCAGTGACACAGTATCTTTGTGGCATTGCTAAGTATTACTGTCCCCAAGAGGCAAAGGGTCACCTTGAGAACCAGTCTGGGGCAAGCCACCTCTGCTGTATTGAAATGGCCATGGAATGTCATCATAGAATCCCCAAATGGCTTGGGTTGGAAGGGACCTTAAAGACCATCCAGTTCCACCCCCCGATATAGACAGGGACACTTTCCACTAGACCAGGATGCTCAGAGCCCAAACCAACCTGGCCTTGAACACCTCCAGGGATGGGCATCCACAGCTTCTCTGGGCAACCTGTGGCAGTGTCTCATTACCCATATAGTGAAGAATTTCTTCCTTATATCTAATCCAAATCTTCTTTCAGTTTAAAGCCCTTGTGCTATCACTACATGCCCTGGCATAAAGTCCCTCTCTGATGCCCTTTAGGCTCTAGAAGGTGCTATAAGGTGTCCCCAGAGCCTTCTCTTCTCCAAGCTAAACAACCCCAACTCTCTCAGCATGTCCTGATAGAAATGGTGCTCCTGCTCTCTCATTGTCCCTGTGGCCCTTCTCTGGACCTGCTCCAACAGATTTACGTCCTCTTGTTGGAGGCCCCAGAACTGGATACAGTACTCCAGATTAGGTTTTGTTGAAGCAGTTTTGTTTAAGCTCTTAACCTTTTAACTGTAATCTATTGTTTTTCTAAGAATTTAAAGATATTTATTGATCACTTCTTTCCAGTCTTCTTAAAAATCTCCAGTCCCAATAATGGATATGGGCAGATCCAGAGTTAGGGCAGACTCCTTTTCCCCCTGCAGCCTGTGGCAGCTGCTTACTCTCAAGGTCAGCCCCATTTGTGTGGATCCATGGCCAGGGGAAAGAAGCTCTGCACTGTGGCATGCAGCTTTAGAAGAAACCCCCCACACATGGAGAAACAGAGGGTGGGTGAGTGAGGCAAATTGAGGGCAGTGCTCAGGGCATGGCAAATCCTTTGTAGACACACTGTTCCAGCATTTCATGTATTACTGGGCTCTTAGAAGGGCTGCTTTCCTCAATATCCATGAGATTTTTGCTAGAGAAAGTAGGAATTTACTCTAAGTCACAACTCTGTTTTATTTTCAATGCTCTGAAAAGAAACTGTAGACAGCCACACAGTATAAGGCCAAGAAGACTTCAACAAATACCTAATCAGATCTCCCACAATCAAACAATTCCTGCTGTGGGTACCCTCCCCCAGCAATACACGAACTGTGCAACTTTCATAACAAGAGCTATAAAGTGCTTATTTTCTCTCAAGAGAGCCTTAAGGCAGACAGATTATGGATGTAGGCCTCAGAAATCTCTGAGGTAGTTATTACTTAAGAAAAAGGTAAAGAAAAAATGCCACTGGGCAGATCAGCACTTTGTCACCATTCACTATTAAATGAGGCAGTAACAGAAAATATCAAAATTGTGAAATCAGTTCTCTCCTAGTCGCAGTCAGATGCTTTATAACTTCCTTGCACTCTGGCAGCCCTTGTATGGCTTGTTATGCTAATAGCTTTTAATTGAATTCTATCAGTGGCGAAGCCAGCAAAGCTCTTACTGTGTACAATTGAGTTACCATGCTCTGCAGGTCCTTCAGATGTGACCAGATATTGTATCTTTTCCTGTTGTTCCCATCTGTAAACTTTAGGTTATCCATCAGCGGCAAAGCTGATAGATCTTTAATGCAGTCTGTGTGGAATCAGAGGTTTCTATTTCCTACTAGCCTCTAAGTGACCCTGTGCCCAGTGGCAGGCAGGCTGCAGCCCACTCCAGAGAGCAGCCTTTCATCTAACAACACCCAGCACAGAAAATCCTAAACTAAAGTGGATGTCCAGCCAACTGCTTTCTGTCACTGCAGAAACAGGTCAAGTAACATGTCCCTGGGTGTGCTACTTCATTGCCTTTCTCTTCCCTCTGCTTGTAAACAGTGTGGGCACAACATGCCTGATACCAAAGACCCTCTTCTGTCTGTGAGATCCTTCACAGACTAACCTACACTGCCTGCACCTCTCAGGCTCACACCTCAAACCTGTGCCAGGGCCAAATTCAAACTCCTCATGTGAGGAAATAGGGAGAGCACAAGTCATGCACTACTTTGGTTCAGAGCATGGGCCCAAACTGCCTTTCCTGTAGTTTGAGCTATGTCCAAGGGAAGGGCTGGGTGTGCTGCAGGCTGCCCAACAGCTGAGGCTTGTTTTCCTTGTGGGCACTGACAAACTATATATGAATTATTCTGGGTTCACTACAGCAGAATATGGTCTGACATCCCACATATTTGGGTTTATGTTGCAAACATCACCACCTACATGTAATAAACTAGGAGTTAATATGTTAAGATACCAGGAAGTGAGGGCTATTTTCTTAAGACAAGTTCACCTTTCCCAGATTTCAGCCGCAGGCCTTTTTATAAAAAACTTGGCTTTCATTTTCTTGAAACATCAGAGTGTTGCGGGGCAAAATGAAAAAAAAACCCCAAAACCTATAAAAATAATGAAACTAGAGATGGAGGTATGTTTTACAGCATATTGAATCATGAGCAAATAGTGCAAATTAGGAAAAAATAAGAGACTACAGAGTGCTTATACAGACAAACCAATGTTTTTCTGGGATCTGAAAAAAAATCTTCCTAATAATAAATGACAACTTCCATCCAACAGCAAAGCAATAATTTAAAACTAAATTTACATTGTAATTAGCCTTTCAAAAAATGCAAAGAACTTCAATATAGATGTCCATTAATAATCTCACTGCTGTCAGGAAGCCTTTTCCACCCACATATACTACTTAATTAAACTCAGAGTTCCTCATTCGTACAAAGAGACGGTTATGAAGAACAGGTGGTTCCTAATTTGAAGATAATGGATAAATGAATCTCAGTATTACTTGAGAACCTCAGATTATCTCATTTAATGTTTTACTTGTACTTTTGAAAATTTTACTTTAAACCCAGTTTTGTTTTTCGCTTACAGCCATGACATAGCACATCTGTAACAGCTGACGTTTGTCTTTCAATAAAACATCACATCGCTTTCAGAGCAATTAAAACTGCTTAAAATGAGCTCATGAGTTACAGCTCAACTTGTAACCTGCTGTATTTTTGATGTGACCATAAGACTCTTGTTCACTCACACATGTATGGCAGATAAGTCCTTGGACATTGTGAAAGTACTAAACATTTCTACCTCCTTTCGAGGCTTAAGAAACTCCGGTTTCCAAACACAGACTAGCTAGGGTTGCCTTCTCACACAGCAACAAGCCGAAAAAAAGTCTTTGAGATGGATCTAAAGAAAGGACTGGAGGACAGTTTCCTACCCTGACGTGGCCTGAATAACTTCTTCCCACACAGACTGGCCATTTGCACGACAAGCTCCACTTCCATCAAAAGCCTCTGTGCTGCAGATGGTAAGTGTAGCGATGGGAAGGCTGGTGTACAGCAAAGGTCTTTAAGGCTGCTTGCAGCTGGAAAGTTCCCTGCTGCTCTGCAGGATATTGAGAGCATCCTCAAAAGAATTGGTAAAAGTTTAGCTGGCTGGTGGGAGAGCTTTGTACTACCAGAGGAGCAATGAAGGCAAGAGAGAGGGGTCTGTAGAGAACAGACGTGGACAACGAACAAAGCAGTCCCTAGGCTCTGTGCTGGGTTGCCAGACCTACACTCAGCCAGCACTCTGCTCTGTGGGGATACCCAGGTGATGGTAAAATCCCACACTCAGGATTGTTCCCAGTGTTTTGATGGCTCCCTTGCATGTTTTCACAGCATTGTGACAAGGCAAGCAGCAAGCTCAGGCCTCAGGCCATGCAAGTGCTGTTGAGCTGGCTCTGGACAGAATCACTGAGGATGCCCCTTAATTAATTAGTATTTAGTCTAATTAATTAACCACATGACAGGCTGTCTGTGGGTTGATAATGTTCATAGGCTGCACAATATATTATGGGGAGTTCTTTGCCTGGCAGTTTCTATCTAGAGAGAGCACTCAAATCTGGAGGAATAGGCTCGATTAAAGGCAGTTTTTACTGCCACCTGCAAATTTTAAAGCACTTTATGTGGGGTTTCAGTAGCCTCAGCTGACAGTGCATGAAATGCTGGAAGAAAGCAAGGCGGGGACGAGCTATGTCTGAGACTCAGGTCTGCAGACACCCTATTCATCTGATAAAAATCACTTCACTTGAGCTGAGGGCTCTTTGTTTGTCTCTGTTTGAGAATTATTTGAGAATTTCTGGTGCTGCAAAAAGTTAAGTTGCATCTTTTACAAGGAGGTGACAGTAATAACTCCTGAAGTCTTTCTATAAGATTTGGAGTTTCCTTTGGAAGGCCCTAAAATAAAGAGGAGAAAGACTGAGTGAGATAATTCCCAAATATCACCCAGAAAGGCATCATGTTTGGCATTTCAGCTGTGCAAACTACAATGACTGATTCAAAACAATGAAGCATTTAAAGAGACTATCTATAGTAGAAACAAATGAGTCTTTTATAGCCAATTCTAACAGCTATTTAAAGAGAAAATATACTCACAGTATAATCAATGAAGTGAGTAATATTTAGTGGTTGATGAATGTCTCTCTTTGGAAGAAGGAATATTTTTATGTTTGACTTCTGACAGCTAAGGTAGCTGTAAGATGCAGTCTGAAATAAACAATTCTTTTATTTTAAGAAATCAAATGATTCAAATAGTATAGGCAAAGACACAGTAGCTCACACCTCCACTAACAGTTTATTCGCAAGCCTACTCTTTCTCTTGTTAAACTCTGTTCTACCTCCCACTGTTACTGACACAACTTCTATTTTTCAGTAAATCTTTATTACAGGCTTGCTTTTGAATAAAAAGGACCAAGATGTTAAACCGTGGTTACTGCCTACCAGCTGTCAGTTTGTGCGATGGTGGTTTGAGCAGAAAGGGATGCCCTAAGTTGCATTGCTTTGCACAGCTTGGCTAAGTCAGCATCCTTCACCATGGGCAGGGCCATGCCTGCAGTTCAGCAACTACAGAGAAGGTGCCATCACTCAGCTGTGTGCCAAAGCCAGCTCTACAAGAGTGGCTGACTTTTATGTGATGATTCCTTATTTGCATCTATTCAGAGGACTATGTCAATAAATAATTTGTCATATTGAATTTAAGGATGCTCAATCAAATAACTGGATCATGAGCAATTGGAGAACATATATGCCATAGAAACCACACACACCACAAGTGTGGTTAATATCTGAGTTAAAAGAAATGTTGTTGAAAGTTTTAAGGCTGGAGGTTTTTTCTTGGGGAAGAAAGACCATACTCAGAGGTATTTTCTTAGTTATTCTACAAGCCCCTTGAAATATGCACCACCTGTTTCATGTCAAGGATATGGAGGCCTTTACCATCAAGAGAGTCCTGTGCCTAGTCCATGGCCTATTCTGTACTTCTACATCATCCATCTTTTAGGAAAGTCAAATAATCCTCACATTATACAGTACTCAGAAGAGAGATAAAAAAATAACAGTTAATGCTAGTAGGGCAGATGTTGTGTATTCAAACTCCACCATCAAACTATAAGTGTATGGTAAAGGCATCAAGAGCGGTATGTCTCCTTCATCTGAAATTACCTATATGCCCATCAGGTGATCTCTGTTCTCTGTTCCTTTATTCCTACTCACAATGTTGTCTTCCTCCTAGTAGTCAGCCTCTTGTTTTTACTCATTGTTTTATTTCTCCTGTTTGTGCAGCCATACAACACAATGAGGATAGCTGGAAAGTTCCAATTCAATTACACAGAAATAAGAAAAGTCAAATGAGAGGTATGGATTTGCAAGATCCCTTAAGCCCATTGTGATGTTGGTTGTGGTTGAAGTCATGTCTGCTGCTATCACTCTCCTCTTTCTGAGCAGACCTTCGACATTCCTCTGGAGTGCAAAATCCTCATGTTCAAGTCCATGCTTTACAACAGTGGTACGAACATTAAGCAATTAATTTAAGGAAGTAAAGAGTTCAAAACCTGTGAGAGAGGAAAAGGTGTGTATTTGTTTTTCTTTTTGTCCAGGTCTCCAAACAATGTTACTAATGCCTTGGAGAAAAGTTAATGTGCTCAAAATTTCATCTGCCCCCTCCCCACCAGCATATTGGTTTGTTTTGTGAAAGACAGCACCTCTCCCTGCAAGCCTTCTCACTCTAATAGCCAGTTTCTCCTGAACCTCTGGCATGAAAACCCTAATCTCCCACACACACATTTTATTACTTTGCTGACTTTGACCCTGCTGAACACAAACTATGAGGCCTCTTCTTTTCCTGTTCTTACATTCCCGTAGATTCTTCCTTCTCATTGTGTCTTTTTATACATCTCCCTAAGATCTATGTGCCCCAGACCATTAAATGTCTGACTTCATGCTTAAACACCACCCTGAACAGAAACGCTCTCTTGAGTAGGGGCCTCATTTTGGAACAGCCCCAACTTCTAGTCCAACAAGCTCGTTTCTTTCCTTCAGAGCCCTCTTTCATCTAAGCACTCATTTCATAAAGCTTTCTGCAATCAATTTCCTCCTCAGTGTCATCTCCACTTCCCCCTTTGTTTAAACTATTGGCCTCTTTTTAGCTTCTGTCAGATTTAGAGTGTAAGCACTGTGACCAACTCTGCATGCCTTGATGGCACTAATAACGTCTCATTATATATAATGATGTAATCAGAGAAAGTTCAAGAGGCAGTTCAACCATTAGGCTGGAACTAACCCATCTTCAGATGTGTAGAGCCTGCCATATGATTTGAGATAAAAGGAAAATATGTAAATAAACAGTTAAAACTATATAGGGCGAAAGCAAGGGAAAAGCCACGGTATTAACTTTATATTAACACCATACATATTGTGGAAGGAGAGAAGGGAAAGTGGATCTGAAGTTTCCAATTCCCCCGAGTAGTGTTATATCACTGAAAATTTTGTGTGAGACTATTGCATAATGGGAAAAGCTTGTGCTTGCAGGACACATTCCAGCAGCAGCCAGGAAGAAAGGCACATTCTGTAGCTTTCACCTTCTCTTGCCAGATTCCCTGTTATTATTTTAGGAAGGCACAACTACAGGCTCAAAATTTTCATAGATTTTTTTTTTTTTTTGAGAAATGCCACATTGATTAGATTTTACACACTGCCCAGAAAACGAAGTCCAGAATTAATGGCAGGCTGACATAGTCTATATTAGTGTGTTCACAAAACCTCTTTTGTAACTGTCAGCATGTGGACCCCATGGCTGCAGGATACACTGTCAGTTGCTTAGAAAGATGGAGGAACATCGCCAATTCATTTTTCTTTGTCAAACATTTCATTTATTATTGAACCTGTATGCACGTGAACATCTCTGTCCTGTGCCAGCACCACTGCAACAATAACCATTTTTGTATTTCTCTTGCCAGCTACGTTTGTGCTACCCCTGCTCCAACACAAAGGAGATGTACATGGCAGTATGCACTTAATGAATGAGCATAATTAACATGAAGATGTCTCATCAGGCTGGTGAGGTGGCAACCCACTAAATTGCTACATAACCCGTAAAACGAAATGACTCCCACACCTGGAGCTGGTGATGAATACGCGTGACACAATGCAGTTGCTGGTCTCTTAACATGCCATTTTGAGTTCACTTTGCTGTGGGCTGGAAGCTGGGGAACACTTCACACCACTAAACCTGCCGCATAGGGAGTGGCCCCTGGGTGCGACAAATTACATGGGGAATAACCATCTTGCCCCCCAGATGCAGGTATGCCAGAGTCCCTGTGGTGCTCGTGATACTGGACGATGAACTAAGAACAAGAAAGGTACACCTCTGCTACCATAAATCTTGCTAGCAAAGAGGAGGCACCTTTATCTGCATTTGTAAACGTTTCTGGGCTTCTATACCGTGCCTGCTCCATGACTGTACCTCCAGCTCCTATGACTGAAGCTTTATTTTTCTGGGTAAAGCTGAGCAAGAGGAGTGATCTAACTGCATAAAAAAGTAAAAATGAAAAGCTTGGCAGGCCCTTAGTGACACGAGAACTGGCAAAACAGACACTGGGATCTTTTCATGCTTCTTAAAGACAAAAGACTGCTGAAATGAAACTAAAGCCTGTGTTTCAATGAAGATCTGTATTTTGCAGGCTGGGACTGCACCCCATCATTGCAGGTTACTCAGCATGCAAAGGGATGTTCATATGCCTTTAGTGCTGTCCAACCCGGACAGTTTATTCTGGGTTAGAAAGTCAGTGTGAGGGAGTTATATAAACGCACCTACAAAAGAAAACAGCAGGGGGGGAATGTTGGCTCACAGCCGTGTCAGACCATTTCCCTGTGCTGCTGTGCCCCTAGCTGCACCACGGGGGAATAAGTTGGATTGGACTTTGCATCTCACCGACTCAATCACGTCCACATTCCTGGGTCTTTGTTACGAATGATGTTGTAATAAGCATAAAGAATGCAGCTTGCAGTTTGAGATCCCAGGATGAATTTGCAGTGCTGACAGCTAGAGAAATCATCTCTTGATATATAATCAGAAGGAATTTGATACAGGAGTCACTGAGAGAGGATAAATGTGTCATTTTTAGAGTTGATTTGACTATAGTCCCACTTTAATTGCAGAAAATACAAAATAAGTGCCAAATGGAAGTATGAGAAGCAATTTTTTTCTGTTCATTACTGACACAAAATAAGCTATGAGCTTATCCTTTCAGACTCTGAAAACTCAAAACACCCTCTACATTTAAAGCCTTATTTCCGTAGAATGAGAAGTAAAGCATATTTGCATATTGTTACAATTATAAAGATACAGGAAAAAAAATCTTCCTTTTCTATAAGTAAGATTGATAGGCATTTTCCACAAAACTTAATTTTGAATGAGAATATAAATTAGAATTTTTATGTATGCTAAGCAGTATGAATATTTTTAGTCAGTATGGACATATTTCATATTGTTCAGGGGAGACAAAAGAAAACCACAGGATCTAACAAGAATTTTACTAAATATTAGTTTTTCCAACTATATTTTGTCAAGCAGCTACATCTTGCAGAAACCAAGTAACCATGGTGTCTGGTCATCCTTACGTCTTCTGAGATCAAATGCAATTTAAATAACCACAGTTAAAACAACCTTCTTTGGAAAAATAGTAGAATTCAGGCAACACACATTTCTTTCAAGACACCTTTTCGTATTTTTATATATATATATAAAGCTGCTACCTTTGACATCTGCAAGGGATTTTAAACTACAGGAACTATACATTTGGTAAGATACTTTCACTTTACATAAACTATCCTACAGAAACTTAATTTTTGGTAAGATACTAAGTTACTGTAAGATACTATTTTGACTACTCAAGTTTTACACTTGTTTGGATTCAGAAAATTTGAAGTGTATAGATCAATTAAGAATGAATTAATGTGACATTCTAGCATGAAAAGCGATGCTTGGAAACCAATTGCAAAATAATCAGTTTAAAACGTCACAGACGTTTAAAATTACTCATAAAATTACCAGTGGTGAAACTTGGCCTTCAATGAAGTCAGAGAGATCCTTAAGCCAACTTCAGGTTAGGGTCAGGTTTACAACTCCCAATCTTTTGACATTTGCCCTACCTTGCTCTCCACCATCCTCTGACCATCCTTTTCCTCCCTATTTTAGCTCAATTTTTTCCAGCTTGTTTTCAAGAAAGCTCTGACCCTGGAAATATGCATACATATTTGCACCTTAAACTTTGCAGATATGCTCACTAAGGCCAAATCATCAGTTAACCACATAACATTCTTCCCTACTCCCATCCCACCTTTCCTCAGTCGTCTCCACTTTCCTTCTGACACTCTAATTGGGGGCTTTAAACTGTTAAGTCTTCGGGTTATAAATTATATCATCTTGCATGTTTGTACATTGCCAAGCACAAGAATAGTAACCCCTCGCCTTTGCTGGCAGTCCTATGACACCTTTGGTAACGGAGTGGAAGCTCTGGAGGGCTAATGAAATTCAGTGTGGGCGATCACATTCTGCTTTTCTAAATTCCTTCTGCTTATCTAAATTCCTCGTGTAGTTACAACCTGATACAATATTTCTCTTCACTTCCCACTCCAGCTTGCTATGTAGCGTGACTCTGTGCTTTCCAACAGCTGCCGCAGTCCTTTTCAGGGCTGCGTTTCATTAGTGGCTAACACATCTTCTGACTGTGCCGTCTGCAATGTGAAACACACAGCTCACTGTGCCTGTATATCTGTGTTTTAGAGAGACAGAGTATTTTATTAATACAGATTTCTTTAAAACACAGAAGAAGACACTGAGTTCTGTACCTTAGATTCCGACAATTCTTAAACTGTGCTCCACGGAGCACTTGTGGATGGCCCATTACGAGCTGGTATGTCACATGGTGTTCATTTGCTCCTTGTTTCCAGCTGCTGAATTGCACTGTGACACTCTTAAATATACGTTAAATACCTTCCTAACGTTACTTAAGCAAGTAAATTGCTTCCATTGCCTGAAGGAAATTCTGCAATTGCAAGCATAGAGGGAGAGGAATGGAAAGGGAGATCAACAAGAATCTCTCTTAATAATGTCATCCCTTAGGTTAATGTGATCTGCAGTAGTGGATTCCTGCTCTCAGACAGAAAAACAACCCTTCTCTAGCAACATTTTAAGTGCTGTTCAGGTCTAGATCCCACTAGTCAGGCTGTGTTTTGGGCCACATCTCTGAAAAGTGCTAGTTCTTTCTTTCTTTCTTTCTTTCTTTCTTTTTTTAATCATACATACAAAGCTTTCCAGGATGCTTGGCACATAATTAAGTCTCTTCAGCAAAGTGGATCAAGACCTTAGCTATAGACTGAGGTACCTGAAATGTGATGGGTCACCTGGAAACCTCGGGGTAAGGTGGAAGGGGACGTATAGTAACACTCTACAAGAACAAAAATCTCACCATATTACAGTAGCCTGGGGAGCTGAAGCCAGAGGCTGTACCCAGTGCTCAGAAATCGAAGTGTGATATTGCAGTCTCTTGTATAACAGTGCTCGAGGTACGTGCCTATTTATTTAATGAATCTTAGCATTTCCAAGAACTGATGCCAGAGTCCATATGCCGTTTTCTTTTTCTTTCTCTTCATTTCTTTTTTTTTCTTTTTCTTTTTTTAAAGCAAACCAACAGAATATAAAATTAGACTTGCAATGCATGCTCTGCTTATATTGCTGTGACCCTAAAGATAACACGGAAAATGTCGACTAAAAATGTAATAAGTGAAAGAACTTTCTACACACACGTTCCTTCCCACCCCACTTGTATAAGAACTAGTCAGAGGTAGAAAATAAGGGGCTCTTTGCTACTAGCCAGCTTGTCATCTTTGCCCCTAGCCAGCTCCCAGCACCTACAGGGAGTTTCCACCATTGTGAACATAAGGCTGTGCAAAGAGGTTGTTTGCTACACAACTGTGCAAACACTCGGACATGGAAACAGTTCAGCAGGGTCATGCCATGGCGGCCAGGCTGCGCTAGTGGGCCATGTGTGCTTGGGCAGCACACAGCAAAGTTGGTTGACTTTGGCAGCTTTGTGCTGCTCTCTGCTTGCATTAGCATCAGAACACATAACAGGCTGTTCAGAATAACTGTAGAAGTTGTTGATTTTAGATTTCTACTTCTAAGTGAGCAGTTGGGGTTTGTGTCCTGTTACAGAACAAGGACCACAGATCAGTAACACGAATATTTGAAGCTTGTACACTTCCATTCTCATTATAGTGTTTGTCACAAAGATGAATTAATGTTGTGCCATTTTCAGTTCTCATTACAATCTTTGTCATGGGATGAAATATTAGACTCTTAAAGTCTCTATGAATCATAGCAGCTTGCTCTATTATGTTGACCTTTTCAATATTCTGTGTTTGGACTGGCTGGCATTTCCTCTCCTCTTCCTCTGCAGTAGCCACACTAAACTTGTGGGCAGGCTGCACTGGGCTTACCAATGAAAATGCAGAATACTGATGAAGTCAACATTGCATAGGCATGTCTGTATTTTGAGAATTGCCGAATTTGGATTCTATTTACCATGCAAAAGGAGGGACTAAAAAAATGAGCCTATGGAAATCCTTATTTGTCGTTTCTATAAAACACTTCTGCACAAACATATGTTCTATGAAAAGAAAGTAACTCCTAGGTAGATGTAATGAAAAAGAAACACAAACCCAATCTACCAGCCATTGTTTGGAAAAAAAAAAAGAAAAAAAATAGGTCACAAATCTGTTGTTAAATGATCTGAAAATTGTCATTCAGTTTCTTTCTTTATTTCCCAGTGCTAGGTGTGCAATTTCCTGCTTTTTTTACAATGCTAATAGCAACATTGCATAACCAAAGCCTGGACTGGGGCATTGTGGAGTGACCCTCCAGTATTGTCTTGTAGTTCCTAGTTGAAACAGCTCATATCAGACTGTTTGTATGATACCTAGGACCTTTTAAAGGTACACTGGAAATTATTTCATCCCTGAGTTGTCACTGGAAATTATTTAATTTCTCAGTTGTTCTCAGGAGAAGAGAGCTCAGATGACAGTCAACGTAATAGCTCATGACACACTACTGAATTGTCCCTTTGTATGACCATTTTCATCACAAACATGTGTTTCACCCCTGCTTGAAGTGAAAAGACAAACATGTGACCAAGGACCCCAAACAACCCAAATCCCTCATAATTCTGTGCATGCCAAAGGGGGCTTTAATCCAGGTGGACTGTTGAGGGCCTATGGACCAGCGCATCATTTTGACAAACTCAACCTGAGAGCAGGAGCATGCGTGGCTTTCTGGAAGGCTGTGCTGCTCATCCCCATAAATATCTGCATATTGTGCTCTGCTCCTGCAGAGAAGTATCATGCTTGCTATGGATCTGACATGCCTCTTAAACGCCTGTGGTTTCTGGGCCATTTGTCACATTTACAGAGATCAAAAACCTTTTAAAAATGGGAAGATTTATTTATTGAACTTAAAATCTGTGATCTTGACAAAAACGTACCATTTTAAAACATTCTGTGAAGTAAAAAGTTAAATGGGTTGGAAAGTGTGCCATTTTAGTCATTGTGAGAATCACAACAGCAGGATGGAAAGCACCACACTGCACCTCGGAGAGCAGAGAGTAGGGGCTTGGGAGCACAGCTGACCTGAGCACTGCTGACCATGCAGCCATCCCGGGCAGCCTACTGCCAGAGCACTATGGCCTCTGGTTTAATGCAGCAGCTGTCATATGAAAATTCTTAAGCCCACTTATTGCCAGTGAGAGCAGACTGTTTAGGACACTCACCCAGATAGGTGGGTGATGCCTACCCTCATTACACTTTGCATCCTTGCAGTGAAACTCACTCCTTGAGCTCCTCTCCTCAGAGTTACTACAGAGGATGCGTGAGAGCAGCTCCACAACAGCAACCTTAGTGTGCAATAAATAACACACTGTCCTCTTTCCTGGCTGGGAAGAGCTCACCTGCAGAGAGACATACAGAGAAACCTGGGGAAGGTACGTCCCTGCAATCCATAGCTCCTTTCATGTGCATAACATATAAAATTATGAGGATAATGGCAGCCTGCAACTAAATCCACACTACTGAAAGCTTCCCACCTCAGCTGAGGGCAAAAAGGGAGAGATTGCTCCTTTACACCTGCTGCCACTGTCCCTCTGGGGTACATTTAGCAAAAGCAGTGTCACTCTAGGAGCCAGTGCTCAAAGGATGGAATCTTTAAACTTCTTTTCCTGACCTCTGTTGAAGTCCCTTTTCCAGTCAGGATGCAGGACTCTGACAAGAAGCTCTGGAACATGTGGAAGGAAGCACCAGCCTCTGCCTTACTGTTTCATTTCTCGGTCCAACAGTGTCACGCAGTCCTGACCCCGGTGGTCTGACAGCACATATTCCCTTCTGCCAACCCTACTGTGAACTGCTGTGGTATAATAAGAGAGAACTGGAACATACGAATCTCTTAAACCAGCCCATCTGACCAGCATAAGTCACAGCATTTACTTCTTCCAGTTGCAGCTTGCACACTGGTAGCAGAGTGCAGAAACTGAATTAACCTGCAAAGCAGCAGTCGCAAAGCAATGCCATCAGATCCCCACACAGAAGGTGGGACTGCTGTTTCCAGGTGCTGGCCCAGCCAGTCCATGAGCTTTCACACTGGTTGCTCTTTGTGACATAGTTACATCAATAAAACCTCTTCTACAGATAAATTCATATAATTCAGAGGTACTTTTTGTGAGCAGTATATTCTCATTTCTCCTTAGGGAATCTCCTGTGTAACAGGTGCATCAATACATCTGTATATTCATCCAGCCAGAATCCTTGTTCTACATATCTAATTCATAAGTATGGACCAGATTTTGAGAGCAAGAACATTTTTGCTGGTCTCTGAGACTGTTTCTTTCTTCCAAAGAAGTCACTGCCTGGACTTCTTAGCAGTCATTGCTATTCACAGGACTGGGCTGAGAATCTGGAGGACTCTGGTTTTGAAGGTGATACCTGGACACACACGACAAACTTAAATGTTTAAATCAACACTCCATATAGGAAAGCCGTCTCATCCTCCAGCTGTTAAAGCAGAGCCAAGTGCTGTTCCCTGGTAGCCCTAGAGATTGGTTTATGGAAGTTCCTTTTACAGAGAAAAGGGCACTGACTTCCATACCCACACACAAAGATACTACAAAAGCTAAGTTCCTCTTCCATCTGTAGGACTAGCAATAGGAGCTCACATAAGGCTGCTCCAGCTCCACAGCAATGTTTTTTATTTAAAATCCAAACACGCAGCTCAGTGCAGCACTAGCTGTGAAATAATTCTTTCCCCTTAAGCAAGCTCCATCAGTGTTTTCCTTGTTTAGTCGTAACAGACCTGAACATATAAACAACCTCATGGCACGCTCTGGGTTAGTCAGTGCCAGTCAGTAAGAGCCCCCCTCCGAGAAGACACTACAGAAAGGAATACTTCTAATTTAAAATCCTTCTAAGTGCTAGAGACATTTAAAGCATTAAGCAGCAATTAATACAAATAAGAAACTCAATCTCTCACATCATTAATACTAATTATGCTTTATAGTTACATTTTCTGAGTAAGATGACAGACAACATGCATATGGAGGAGGCTGCTTGACAGAGGTGCAGAAATGAGAGGCAACTAAATTGAAGTAGAAAGCAGTGTCAGACATATTTTAAAAGTCCTTTGGCTTCCTCGAGCAGGGGAAAACATTTCCAAAAGATCTGGAACTGGGCCCACAGAATGTTCATGAGCTCAGATGACATGCCACTCAGTGTGGGTGTCTCAGGTGCTGGGCAGCTACTCTTGATATGCAGTAGCTGGTGTTTGCTGTGGGACAGCTGCTGTGGATGTGGGTGTTTGACATCCCTGGGACTAAGACCCAAGGTGTCTTCAGTTGGATACCCAGCACCAGGGTCATTTGGGCAAAAGCTGAGTTCAGCTTTTGCCACAAGGAGTATGACACTGGTGACTCTGAGGACGTAAGTGATGATGCTTGGGACAATTGGACTGAAACTGGGCCAGTATTTTTGCACCCTACCTCTTTAGCAATGGATTTCCTGTCCTGTATGGTGAAAGTCACCAAATACCACAAATCCCTGTAGAAAGAGCTGCTGTATTTCACTGGAAAGGTGAGGATTTTATTTCTCAGTATGTTTACATGTGAAATGATGAGTGGCACAAGGACTACTGGAAAAATCAATCTGACATAAATGTGCTTGCTGACAAATTTGCTGTATCCAGAGAAACAGGAGTCAATTTCTACTAAAGCAAACAAAACACATACTAAAGACTGCAATTAGCCTGTTTTCTCAGAGTAGGACTATTACCAAACTCAGACTGTCACACCTTAGTGCTGTTACCTGCTCTCATATTGCACCTTGTACATTCCATGCAGTCATTATGTACTCTTGCACTGGTCTGCTGCACCACATGGCATGCAGCTTCTAAGCAAGGACAAAAGATCCAGGGCCTAAATCAATTACAATATGCATGAAACCTCAGCATACTAGTCAAACGAAATCTGAACTATACTTATGACAAATGCATTCTGTTTGAATTCCCTGTTGCTTCCTTTGACATGGCTCCAGCTGCTTGCCCTGTCAGGGGAAGGCTTCATTCAGAGAAGTCACCAAAGCAGAAGAAGTCATTAGCAAGGTTGTCCCTGTCCTGCCTAGTGTTGTGCTGAGTTATACTTGTGAGGCTACAGAGGTATTTGTATTTATTTATTTTACTCCAGCATGGAAGGCAGTTCTGACCTTGATTAGCAGTGGTAGGGCATCTTTACTGTAAACTCTTAAAAGATGGCCTTAAGCAAATATATTTCAAGTAACCATGTGATGTCTGGACTCCCTGTGCAAAGGGAATATACCCCTTGCATCATGAATAAGATGCAATGAATAAGAACAACACAAGAAAAACATTCTGCCAATCAGTAAAACGTAGCTAGCCTAGATAAGGGAGAAGAAGAAAACTCATTTCACTGTTGGCGAATAGTGACTAGTAGAAATGACTTGAACAACATTTCTTGTGCACACATCCCCTGTCCTGCACCAGGATGTGCCAACCCCTCAGGGCTGCCACACCAGTGAAGAGCCAGTGCCAGGGTGGCTGCCCAAACTCTCACTGCAGTGCCTTGTGCTCAAGCCCTGCCAAAGCCATGTTCAGTGTTCCCTTGCAGGAAGTAATAGCTGTTGTTCCATGGAGCAGCTGCACTTTGCTGCTGGCAGCAGCCCACCAGAAGACAGAGCATTTCAGCCTCAGAGAAATTCTGTACATAGCTTTAGGCAATGGACATCATGCTGGCAAGAAGTAGCAAGGCTTCTTATTCTTGGCTCCGTCACCAACCCGCTGTGTGACCTCAGGCAAATCACTTCATTTCTGTGTGCTTCTTCTACTTCCCATCTTTCATCTGTCTTGTCTGTTTGACTGCAAGCTTTGGGAGGGGGATGAGTATGCAGCACCAACCACAGGAGAGCTTTAATCTCTGTTGGGACTCTGAGCACGGTACAAAACCTACAGCTATTCTGTAGTCCATACTGTCTACATTAGCACTTTGCACGAAAGTATTGCAGAGTGGTCTAAATGGGCCACTACTGCAGTATTTGTCACATCAGCACTTCTGATATCACCCAGCATGAACCCTGGCACTCTGTCCACAGAATAGGCAAGACATTCCACCTAGCAGGCCTTCTATATTTTCATTTAGATTGTTGATTGTACATGAAAAGTGAGATTATGAATGGGTCTGCTTTGCCTTGAAGATATGCTTTGAATGTGCTTTTCTACAATGAAACAGGCATGCTATTAAGAAGGCTGCTGCTTCTATAAATGACTGTGTGAAGTGCTAAGAAATGGACTTTTATGTCTTGAAAATGACTGTTAACAAATGGATGAGTCTCAGTGTTATTACTGCTAATGTGATGAAAATACCCCACATTTACAAAGTACAATGGAGATACATAGGCCAAGGAAGACCTGACTGGTTGATACCCTACTGGGATGGGTTTCGTTGGCTGTAGAAGGTGCACACTCACCACCAGTTCAGTTCTGACTATAAATGAGTGAATGGATGTCAGTGTGTGTTTGTGTGTGTACAGACAGAGAAGAAACATGAAAAAGAATGAGACAGAAGACAATGTGCAAAAGGAGAAGTCAAATAGAGGGATCTCACAGGTACAAGAATCCATTTGCTATGTAGACCCATTGCTTACGAAATTTTTTAAAGACATAGTTCCTTGCAGAAGCATAATCTTTTGGCATTCATCTATACTTAGCCTTTCTTCCAGTATTTTAGGACAAAGAATATGTTATGCCTCCTGAAAATTCTCCTTTATGATCTGGAGCTGACTGAAAGATCAAGCTGTCCTCTGGTAACCTGAATCAGCCCTGCGGCACTTATGACACTCTCCCTGAAGAAACTCTCACAAGGCGTAACTTTCTCCTCTTTTACTGCATGCTTTGTGGAATCTCAATACAAGGTACCCTTGTTCCAACTGTAAAGCAGCTTTGGTAGAACCTGTAAAGAGCAGCTGTCAGCAAAGACAGCAGATCATGTTATCACACTGCACGATGCTCTGCAACATTATCATATTGCAAGTTCTGCTGCTTCCCGTTGTCCCATTTGTAAAGGTGCTTTCTGGCTTTCTCTCCCTCTGCTGTGACAGCTTTTGTCTTTGCACCAGTGGTGCAAAACTAAAGAGATCTAACTGAACAAGGGGGCAGTTTTGTTCTGCAATAGAGAGATATGCCAGGCTTTTTAGATGAAAAATAAAATATAGACATGTTTTTGAATCCCCTTTTGTTTTTCTAAGTTTTACAACCTTACTTATCTCTAAACAAAATCATCATATTTTTTTTTTCCCATAGCACACTGCATAAATACAACTTCATGCATCTGGGAAGGTGACAGCTGCCCTGTGAGATAGATTGTGACAGTTTAAAATCAGGGAATCAATCACTGAGATATAGTGCCTGGATGCCATTCCCACCAGGATGTATTGCAGGATCCAGGAGCTCGCTATTTGAGATATGCCATCATAACTCTGATAGATTAAAGCACCACATCCAGGAAACAATTGTGGAAGAAAAAAATGGTGTCATAGATCTGCCAGGTTACAGCACAGACTCCAGGAGCCAACCAAGGGAGGGCAGGGCTCTATCTCTGCTCCCAGAAGCCGCCAGGGCAGCATGATGACAGTTCTGTTCTCAAACAGCCCCATTATGGCCTAATTAGCATACATGAATTGCAGATTTAAAGCATTAAAGTGATGTACAAATCATTAATTTTTTGTCAAATCCATGTCAGCCTTGTGTATGCCTTCCTATTTTAATGTTGCATGACAGTGAAAAGAAGTCTAATCCTCTGTATATAAAGAAGAGAGATTTGGTGTAGCTGATATAATGAGATCTTTTTAAACACTGGATGTTTTGCAGCTTTAAGTGTATCTGCTCAGAGAAGAAAAAAATGCCACATATGTCCCATTAGGGTTAATTGTCAAAGGATGTAAATATATTCAAAGCCCCAAGGGCAGTTCTGCATGTTGTCTGTATGAAAGAGAAGATATAAAACTTGTTTTCCATCAAAACTTCTTTTTAGTTTTGCGACAAATAAAAGGAACCACCTGCTCACACAAGATGGACCTGATTTTCAGAGGAGATGAACACTCAGAAAAATCAGGTTCTCACTTTGGAATTCAAGTCTGGGCCATAGTCTCAGGAATGACAGACAGAAAATTCAAACAGGTATCAAAATCAAGTCCACGTTCACTCCAATGCCTGCAGAGAATCATTGCAAAAAGGGAGGACAACTGCTTTAAAGTGGTACTTCCTAAACTATTAGTGCTTCACAGTGATGCTGGGAAGCCTAGGTATCGCCTGCAGGCTGTGGCTGGCTGTGTCTCTCAGACACCACAAACTGTTCATATTTCAGGATGGACCTCCACCTGCTCTGGCCTCATGGGTTTACTATTTTCTTACTGTTCCATTTCATATCTCTTGCTTTCTCTCCCCGGCTTTAAAGGAGCTCTTGCATCTCATGCTCAGAAGATGATACAGCTCCTCTTCTGAGCTGAGAACACTATTTGACACCATTGGCAAACCCTTTTGCCATCTGATTAAAGTGTCATCCAAGTCCCCTTTCAATGAGCCAATTATTCCTCCACAACAAGTGACATTTTCCAGGCATGACCAAACAAACAGGCTTTGCATATTAGATTGACTGAAATCCAGATGCATGAACAGAGACATCTTCCTTGACAGTCTACTCCATCTCTCACACAGCCTGGCCTGGGGATGGATTGAATTCCAGGGACTTGCACAGAAGGTAGGTAAGAGGAATAGTCTTGACAGTTATGCTCATGTATTTTATGCATCAAAAGAGAAGAATATTGGTGGCATAATTAAAACAAAGTACAGAATTCCAGATGCTGGCTGAGATTTTTATAAAAGATAATATAATTAGGCACCCAGTTCCAATTTGTTGTCCATGGGTACTGCAGTCTTCACCCCTAAGAGTATTTGAAATCACCTACAATCCCAAACCAGCAGGTTTGGTCAAGTTGTTTGTGTGTCTTTGTTTTAGATCTGTGTTTTTCTGCAGCTGACAGCACTTCTGGGCAGATGATTTCACTTACAGTTCACTAGAATGACTTTCCCAGCAGCAAATAATCAGCAGTGTAGCTCATCTTTTCTGACAGGAGTTGAACACAGAGATGTCTCTCCGCAGGCTAGCAAAACAAGGATATGGAGGAATGAAAGTGCCATTGAGAAACGTGGTGAACTAAGAGGCAGCCTGTGTCAGCTCCACATCTGGACAGGTGCTCAGCACTTACCCCTTGAGTGTTATTTCAGTAGCCCAGAGAGTAGCTGATAAGGAGTCAGCCATCAGCACAAGGGGATCCCCACACTTTAGAAGAGTTAAAATGTGTGTTTGTGTCTTACAGAGACACTTGAGCACTCTCTTTCAGTGTAAGGGTATTACCTTTGGGGTTAAGGAGGAAAAGAGCAGGTGAAAGGCTACACTAGGAGCAAGGAATGGGAGGAAAACCTAAGGATTTCATTTTCCCTTCATATCTGGCAAATTTTGGGGAGCCTCCGAACACACTGCAACTCTCCTGGAATGATTCTATGATTCTATTCTGTGATTTGCAGTCTGCACAGTAGTACTGTGTTTTAAAGTGAAAGGTGGGAATGAAAATTGCACCAATTCAGAGACTGCAGGGAGAGCAGAGGCCATCTCTGAGCAGAGCCAACACTCAGCAGTAGGCATAACTCCAGGAGCCGAAATGAAAGAAGTCTCAAGGTCCTTGTGAAATAAATCCCTGTGTGAAGGGCTAAGGCAACCAGTCAAATGTTTTTGCAAGAGCCTTCCGGAGATCCTCGAGGGACTCTTGGAGCACGTAGGGCTTGTTTTGACCTTCTTTCACAACCTGGAATCCGAGGGAATGCAGTTGCAAGGACTTTCTCTGTGAAGACACAACAGCTTTGAAGTGCATTGACAGAATGCAAATGAACTCATGAGCCGTCCAGACCCAGTTTTGGCCTTGCTCGTGCTGCTAAGGACAAGCTGCCTGGCTGCCACAGAGCAGTGGTTTCATTGCTTCTTGCTGAATTTCCTACCCTGCTCATCACTTTCTTCTCTGCACTTGCACACGCAGAGCACTGTACAGTATCTAGCCAGGTAACCAGGCAGAGCAGCTGCAAAGCCCTTCAGGTGCTTGCATTTCAGACCTGACCTGCACCTACTCCAAAATCTCTGTGCCAAAATGGCTCCTTGCCCGCAAGCTCCCGAGTTCAGGCTCTTATGGAGCTATGGGAGAACAGTCTGAACAAAAGGTCCACTAATGAAGTAGCAAAATCAGTTGGCTCCGGGGACTATTTTAATTTCATTAGCTTGAGAGTTGATGCAATATCTCTTGCAGTAATTGGTACGTTGATCTTGTCCCTGTGCTATGAAACAGGGAAGCATAAGATCTTCGTTTCATCCCAGAGCTCAGATGAACTAGTCCTACATTGCACTCTATTAGTGATCTTCAAAAAGCATTATTTATAAAAGTAGCTTTCTGGGATGCTGTTCAATCCATGCCCATTATCCATGCAAATTCCTCAAGCTGTATCGGGTTAGATAGCTGTTGGAAACCCAACCAACCTGCAGAAATCTTTGCTTAGTTCTTTATTGAACACAATGTGGTCAGGATTAGTCAGTCATGGCATTGGATTAGCATTACTGGTAGCCATGGCAATTTCCATTTGTGTGACAATCCATATAACCTTTCCCATTAAAATTCAGCTTAAAATACCTATGAGAATCCCACAGTCCTCTGTGAATCCCAGGAATATCATATGGCATCACTCAAACTAGAAAAAATCCAAATACATCTGAAGCTTTATTCAAATGAGCTGAAACCACAGTAAGTTCAATTAAAGAAGAAAAGCATTAAAAGCCTGAAAAATGGGCTGTGTGCATTCTAATCCTGATCTGGGTCTTGCCATGATTAATTACACTTCTAAGTCTTATAGTTTCTTTAAACAAATATGGGAATTGTTCCCTCTGCTTCTTGTTCAGTCAGTAGTTAAGCCTGAGAGGCCAAGCTTTCACCTGAACAGAGGTGAAAACTTCTGGTGAGGTCAACTCCATGGCTGCTAAAGACGCTGCACATATCTGTTGAGGTACAAAACCTTGCTGTACAAGGCCACACCAACCCAGCTTGATTCTGGCAACCCAGCTTGCCCACATCCCATTCTGGGTTCCACGTTCAATTTCACAGATATAAAGCAGGGTTTTCTTCACTCCAAGCCCATTGTGTTTTTCCTTACTTTGCATACTCACCAATTAATTATTGTACCTGTGCTGCCAGAATTACTTCCGCAGGGGCAGAGTTTAAGCTCTCTGAACACGCTGATTGTTAACAGCTTAAATATGGAGTGGAAGAGGAGATGACATCCTTCTGTCCAGGCTTCAGTTCTCTGCTCCCTATTTACTGACCTGCAGATGAAGCGCAGTAACAAGCGGCTGGAATGTACTTACACCTGGCACTGCCACAGCTGTTTGCAGCTGACCTTCACAGCTGCATCCTTTTACAGCCAATGCCAGGTATAGAAAAAAATTATGAATTCTCACTCTTGTGCTTCCCACTGGGAATTATTGCCTTAATTCAGTGTGAAAGGCCTCTGGTTTTGAGCTTTGCCCAACAAAAAGATCTCTGTTTTGAGACCTGTTGGGTACTTCCTGCTAAATCTCTACACACAGTAACTTCATTAAAAGATTGGAAGGAAAGTAATAGGAGTGGCTTGATCAAAGTGTGTAATAAGCAAACACAGTAACAGACACTTTTATTCCATTATTTTGTGTGTTATCCCAGTTTTATACACTGGGTCTCTCCTAGGCAAGCAAGTGTTCAGCTTGGCAAATTTTTCCATGTGAAGTTGTACCCATTAGAATTTAAACTAAGATTATACATTTGTTATCTATCCCTGTGTTATATCTTAGGTCAGCAGAGGGGAAGGCCTGAAAAATGAACTTTGCACACTGTTTCCTCCTCATTTTGAAATATTTTTGTTTAAAAGATGTTGGATTATAGTGCTTAAAAATACAGTACCTCTATAATTTAAAAAAAACAAAAACAAACAAACAAACACAAAAAAACCCCCAAAAAACCAACCTGACATAACAAGATATCTCTGCACATGAACAGTGAAATGATTTCCCACCTCAGTTAGGTTACACTTTTTTCCATGGCAAGGAATCCAAAGATGTTGCAAATACCACTGAGGCCACTCAGACTTTTGAAAAACCACACTATTTTTCCTAGGCATGTGAGGGCCAGGGAGACTCCTAACAGTTCAGCCTGAAGCAAGTGAGGGCATCCTTCTTTGAAGAAGCTGTAAGCACCCTGTGTCATTCCTAGAAATAGGGCAGGTTTAGTCCTGGATGTGAGATCACAAATTCAGTAGGTTTTCAGGTGTCCATTTCGACACACAGCCTGTGTCTGCCACACTGCAGTTTGTTCTTGGTTTATGCCTTGAACTTTACTTCCCTGCCCCTGTGTCAATAGCTAGTCTTCATTTCTACAATCTGAACCTTTTATAATGTTGTGTGATTGCACATAAAACCCTTCTCCTCTAGATCTTGTGCTAAGACAATTTTTGTAGCTCTGTTGCTAGAAAAGTCTTATGCTCAACTATAAGCTAAATAAAACAATTTTCTTGCCATCAAATATTTAAATCCACTGTGCTGGCATAGACTCAAAGTGAGGGAGAGAAATATGGCTGAGAAAAAAATGGGAAAATCAAAACCCTTATCTTAGAGCTACTTCCATCAATAACTTAAATTATGCAGCTGTCCTCAAAATAGATCAGACTCACAAACAGCGCAGCTTTTAGATGCAGTGAGAACTTGATGAAAATATATTCATTTGAAAATATAATTTCTTTGAGTATTCCTAGATATTTTCTGAAGCCTAGGACTGTCTAAATCACTGTGAGAGGTTAGAGAACAGTGAATGTTTTTTCTTAAGTTGCATGTGAGGTACTGGGGAAGTTGATATGTACTCAAATGAAAGGCTTTTTTGAAACTCAGCTCAAGTGAACTGCAAATTCAAGTCAGCAGGGTGCCAGTGCCCTCTATGTTTGCTGTCTGCATCTTTAAGAACACAGAGTTAAAGACTTCCAGCAGAGACATATGAACAACATCTTCTCACTGCCTCCTGCACTAGCAAGGGCTGGTGCCTAGTTGTAAAACCTGTGTGTGTTTTAAAGGACGCTGGAACCCTCTGGAGGCACCTGAGCTCTCTCCCCCAGCAGGGCTGCTGTCCAGGGCCCTGGTGCACAGCCCTGTCAGCACCCAGCAGGCAGAGGGGCTGCACTGGGCTTCTGCAGCTAAACCTTGTTTTTAGGGAACTCTGGGGCAGCTCCCACCTCTGGGGAGGCCAAGATGTGCTGGGTCACCTGAAACCCTGGTCTAGGAAGAAGCTGCCCAGCAGTTATTGCTGGGCCAGCAAATTGCCCAGAGCTACAAGCAGCAGCAGGACTTCTTCCCTTCATTGAGCCCCATTCTGAGCATGTCCCTGCTCTTGAAGGACAGGGAGTAGGTCCAGTGGTTCCTGACCATAGGAAGATTCTGGCAGGTGATGTGCAGGGTTGGCTCACCTCTGTCTACATGTATTAAGGTTGTGAGCACAGGAGAGACCACAACAGGTGTTTCTGTATGGTTAAATGCAGATCAATGGGGCCCACCCAGGTCCATTCAGAAGCCACTGGGACACACTGACTCAAGCTCTAAAGCTGTTCAACAACTATGATGCCTCTGGGTTTTTCCTCTGCAGTGTGCCAACTGTGGGACAGAAAGAAAGAGAATCAAATATCACAAGTCTTCTAAAACAATTGCAAAGGCTGAGAATACAATGGGGGAATATAGATTCAACTCACAGAGACAGAGGTGAGGGGATAAAAGAAAATGCCTGGTTTGCCTTCCAGTATTTTGTCAGAGAAATGAATGTTGGACACCAAAATTGCACACTGTGTCTGAGTTTAGCTGTATGATTCGAGAGCTTTTTTTAGTGATGCCATATGTATAGTCTGAAAAAGAAAGAACTGGGAAAGCTACAGGAACAGTGTTTATTTTTTTGCTGGGGAAGGAGGCATTCCCTAGATACTGTTATTGAACCTGGGTAAATTATGCTATTTTATTCTGCAAATGGACAGGAAATTATATGCATGATCTTAATTTGAAGTATCCATTGAGGCTTTTTTTACAGAAAGCCTTAGTTACTTCTTCAAGGAAGAATTAGTCTATTTAGAAGCACATGAGAAGATCTCACCTATTACCACTCACAGACTGAAGCTGTCCAGAGCCAGCTTCACTGGCAAACACATTTTGGCTTTTAAACCCCTACTTTGGTGACATGAAGATACAGGAGTTTATGGCTGCTTTGTGTCACCAGCACTGCACAAGCATAGGCCAGTGCACAGACTGGTAAATCTGACATTCAGTGTATAGAAAATAACACGTGGAAGAAAATTTTAAAAATTAAAGACTATGCAAAAGTATCTTCTTCCTGGCATTATTAATATCTGTATAGTTATCAGACTGCAAATAATTTTGAATCAAATGCAGCAGCACTTTATGAAAATAGAGTGCATATATCATTGTACATTGTGTATAATTAGTGCCATTTGAAACGATGAAGTGCTACTAACTGATCTTCATAAAATAATACTTTGCATTTATATAGTGCCTTCCATCTGAGATCTCAGAGATCTTTGCAAACATTACTGAATTAACTCTCTCTAAGCCCTTCAATTTAGATATTGCTCTCCTTAGTCTACAGATGTGGAAAGCAAAAGCAAAGAAAAATGAACATCACAAGAGGAAAGCAGGACTCTAAGGGCAGGCACTCCTTGTCCTGTAAAAAATCTTATGGCCTTTCTTTTTCTGAACAGAAACTGTAAGCTTTCAGCGCCTCTGAAAATCAAGCCACTTTAGTTGCACTTATGGATCCAAGTGCCCAATTTAGCTTAAATGATTCTTTCAAAATCCTCCACGAAATGTGTAGGAGAACGGACAAAAAGGATCCAGAAAACTTGGCTCAGGGCCCTGTGTTTTGGCTGAGGGACTGTTCTCTGCATACCGCCTGACCACTGTGACCACAGCTTTGTCTCCTCATGCTTTCCCCTCTTCCCTCACTTTCCAGCAAAGAAATAAAGGCAAAAGATGTCTGCAGCTTGCCAGAGCACTGCTGGACCCACTTCAATGGCACAGGAGCCCAGGACCCATGGCAATAAGGAAAGATTGACAGTCACAAGCTCAGCAAACTGGTGAGGAACTTCTGAAAACAGATCAAGTCAAATTGATTAATCTAGTCAAATTAATTACTCTGGCTAAAACTTCTCTCTGAAGAAAAGATCAGACTGGGACAGTCTGGAAGAACAAGGCCAGATACCTGCTTGGTGGTATGAGGATGGGTATGGGACAAGTAGCTGGAGGAGAGCTGGAGTGGCACCAAACTCTGAATCTGTGTAAAATGTAGCCAAGGCAGTACATTTGGCTTCACAAATAGACTGGGACTGTGCCTTCAGGGCTGCATTCAGACATCAGTGTCCTGCCTTAATGCCTCCTGCTGGCATACAAGTGCCTTATCCAGATCATTGGAGTGTTTTGAGATATCTCCTCTCTCATCAAACTGAGTCAAGGACATAAAGCCACCACTTCATCACAGACACCAAAATATAGTCCTGAGACCTCGAGGAGGCCTGTAGCTGGATTCTCCTCTTTCCAGCACTGATACTGCTGTGACTGCAGAGGGCTGATTTTCCCCCACATCCTGCAAGAGAAGAGCTCTGTGATGGGAATTTGCACGCTCTGGCCAGGACTTGAAGGCAGGAAAAGAGGCAAGCAGGCAGAGGAGTGCTGATAAGCCTCCAAAGGAAGTGCCAGATTCATCACTTGGTGAATCTCAGAACAAGCCAAGCTGGAAGGAACCCTCAAGGATAATTGAGTCTGAGTCCTGGCCCTGCACAGCGCCATCCTGCATAGCACCATGTATGGGAGTTACATAAATGGCTGTTACCATAATCTGCAGTGCTGCACTGGCACATCAGCCTCAGAAAAGAATAATCCCCTCCTCACCAGAGTAAAGATAAATGATGCCACTCCAGAGAGAGCATGCACACTGACATGGGGAGTCAAGAAGTAAAAGTCAGTAAAATAAAGTTAATGATAAAAAATAGTAAAATAATATAATTGGGCATGTTATTTTCTACCCTATATTAGGTACAGAGCCTGCCATTTTTTCATGGGACCTAATGTGTTGATTTGTGTCAAGTGATTTTGGCCTGTGGTTTCATTCTTTAACTTGCCTCTATTGTCTTCTTTCTTTTTTGAAAATGATAACAGTGAAGGATAAGAATGCATTCTTTGTCTTGTTTCCCAATTCATTGTTTAAAAGAAATATTTATTAAGCAAATATGAAATGCCTCAGAATGCTTTGCAGAGCAGCCAAGAGGTCAAAGGTCTGGGATAAAAATGATGTTGAAACAATAATTAATTAGCTGACATTCTCTTAGAAAATTTGCTTTGGGAAAAGCTATAGTAAATCAAGACAACAGACAAAGTGAAAGCAAAATGAGTAATGAGGGAAAAAGGGATAGGAAGAAAGAAAATCCGTATGGGTAGATTTATTCACTTTTGAAAATGATCTGATTTTCCTCAGCCATTGTCCTGGCCACCAAACAAAAATCTCCTCCAATAAATAACTTCAAGCTGTTTTCAGTGACTAAGCCTCAAAATGTTCCATCCTGAATACATTCTTATTGACTGCATGCAAAACTGATTAACAGCCCTCCAATGTATTTGTAGGACTTCTGGTCTGCAGAGGCCATCTGTTATGGGGAATTTCTGGAACAGTAGTGTCACCTCTCCAGTAGGACTACCAAGAGGCCTGAAATCTCCACCATACCATATGCACAGCTGTACAGATGATTCAGGAGCTACTTGGACAAAGAAGAATTTGTGCAACTCACTGAGTAAATATGTCCTCTCTGCCTACATAGGGAACCTTTTCTAAGTCTTCTGTCCTAAATCACCTGTTAATTTTTAATGTTACCAAAACCTATCTGGAAACAGCATGTGCTGAAGCCCTGTGGGAATGCATTTGCCTTGCATGCTGTTTTCCTTGGAACTCTGCCTCACTTGCCTTCATTTTCTGTGTACCCCACTTGGACAGCATGGCAGCTTCTTGACATCAGTAAACATACCAGCGGGGGAAAAAGAGAGAAATTTTTTTTGTCCTTTAACTACTCACTGAGTTGGGACAATTTTGCCATGAAATCCCTGCAGACAGAGCAGAGGTTGTGCTTCTCAAGGCAGAAAAATGTCTAGACCTACTAAGGTTCCTGCCTCCAAGACCTTTCCAGATCTGGTTTATATGGTGATCAGCAGAAGGGAGGTAGGACATAAGAGCATCAGAGGGAAAGGAAGCAAAAGATAGGGCCATCAGTGCAAGTGCGGAGCTCAGGATACTTTGAAAGTCCCTAGCTCTGTATCCTCCACAACAGTACGTAATTCATTGTCAGTCTGAAACTGGAAAGGATTGGGAGAAGAGTACAGCATTCCTTTGTTGGCAGTACCCTCTTCCACTGCTACTGCCACAAGGCTGAACTGCAAAGCACCAACTGGGAAGCAATAGGCTGGCAGCAGGAGGATGCGTTTCCAAGTATTGGTGTGGATGCGTGCTTGCTTATGCCTAGGAAAGTATTCAAGGTCGAGTTTTCCCCCCACTGAGGAAAGCAGAGGAGTCCCACAATTAGTCTGGCTTCAGTCTATTCAAATCCCCCAACTTTTCTTGAAAAGGGAGAGCTCAGCAGCTGTATAAAAGACCCTGAGGATGTCTGACCAATATGCTCATTTATTTATTTTTTTAACTTCCTCCTATGCTTCGTGACAGCAAATAGATACAATGAATACCATTCTGTGAAAGAAAAACAAGGAATGAATACACTTGGAGATGTTCTGCATGGATATACAAAAATCTACCATGATTTTGAAGCTTAAATGTGCCCTAACATACTGCAATTACTAAGCCCCAGGTATTAGGGAAATCACATCTGGCTGTGTTTCACAGCTGAATTAGTGGAGCTGGTTTCATTATCCAATAACTAGGCAGTTTTCATGTATTTCTTAGACTTGTATGTGTGTGTTGATACTTACACACAAGTTGTCAAAAGCATTTTTTTCAAAGGTGGTATTTAGAGCTAATAGGAGAAAACATAATCCAGATTTTGTAGGCCTAAATGATGAGATTTACAAATCTGCCTTGGGACTCTGTGACATCCTGTTCCTATTCAGGATGAATGTATGAATTATAAAATGCAGCAAGGGCTTGAACTCTTTTAGATTAGGGGGATGATCCCCCATCTTAGCTCAAAGAAGTTTTCTTCAGAAGACAAGTGGAATTCTGTATGGATTAGGTGTGTGGAACCAGCCTGACAGGTAGGTTGCATACAATGGGTTTTAGCTTTTGATATCTTTCATATGGCAACTGCAGTTCTTCTGTCTCTCTCTCCATAAGGATTCCCAAAAGAAGCCTATTTTCACCTGAGTAAATATTCTGCTCCTGTCTTCATTTTTACGTGAGTGTTCCACTTTGTACTAGAAACAAGCTACACTAGCAGTGCTCTGGGGATGCTGCTCTAATAGATTCACAAGGTTGACTTGTTTAAGTGGGATTTCATTGTATTACACAGAGGATTTTTTCCTAAGGATGTGATTATTCCAGGACTGATCCTACTGCTGTGATATGACCACTTTTGGCACGGTGCAGGCATGGCATGGGATTAGTCTTCTGGCACTGTATAAAATGACTTCGACATGTTGTCTTTCTTATTAGCATGTGGCATTACAGATCATTTTACAAAGGCAACAGCTGCAACCATTACTCCTACAGTTATGTCATAACTTGATATGTCAAACACCTCTGGATAGCGCAGGCAAGAGGAACATTTATTCATCTCACTTGTCAATACATTTATTTCCATTGTTTTATGCTTTTTTGTTTTTGCAGTAGTAAAACAATCCACTCTCCATAGAGCTAGTTGTCCTAGGAGCTGATGAGAGGCTGCCAAAGGAAAAGTACTCAGGTACTCAGGAGCTATGAAGACTAGCACATTGCAAGCTGGCATTTTGCAGACCCTATACAGACCAGATTAATACAAAGTAACATTAAGAGCACTATTGCTCTCTCTGCCATGATAAGTACTTCAGCTTTTTTCTGTACAGCACAATTATTTTTGTGTTTGGCACACCACAGTCATTTGGCCACATTTACCAGTCATCTGACGCTGACTTCAACTTCAGGGAGCCAGGATCTCTGAGCATTTGACTCTGCCCAGAGGCTGGGGAAGGACTCGGCAGGGACTGGATGCTCAGTCCATAAGGGGGTAGCCCTGCTTGCAGGTGGGTTCCCCACTCAGTTCTGAACCACGACACATTATTCCGAGCTTCAGCATATGCAAACCTTGACAGGTAGGATGGCTCCTGCTCAAATAGGAGCAGTTTATTCAGACAGAAGGGCTCTGGATTATAAGTGCCTCTTTGGGACTCCAAGTGTGCTGTACAAGTCATGTCTGCAGAACTTGAGTCAGCCACTTCTGGCATTTACACCATGCCCTTAGCCTTTCTCACAGCACCTTCTGCCCTATAGTACCAACCACCCAGAACCCAGACTTGCTGAGGGAAGGATAACTAGCTGGTAAAAAATGCCTGAGATGATACTTTCCTTCAATTTCTCTTCAAGTAATAAAATTGCATGTAGACACAGGTTCAGTGTGGCCCAGCTGGGTAGGAGTCTAACACAAGATGATCTCAAGGAATGGGAGGTGGGTATGAAGCTCTCCTCTGCCTTTCTATAAAATCAGATTTCTGAAGAAGGTTAGAGGCAAGTTTGCTGGGCAAGTTGATGTTGCCTTGTCCCTCTGCAACAAGTTGGCTCCACCTCAGTCCCAGATCTTCATGGCCTTCTCCCTGCTGCTGACGAGAAGCACACAAAGCTCAGCCAAATGAGCTTTCTGTGTGAGCACACCATTGTCTGCATCGGGAAAACAAGCTGCTCGCAGTGTAACCCATGTTCAAGCCTTCCCCCAGGCAGCCAGCCCACTCCAGCCTAAATGTTTAAGGAGCATTCACAGAAGACACTCACCAGCAGATCCAAGGAGGTCTGCGTTGGAGCAGCCATGAGGAGCAGCTAGGGTTTGCCCCAAAGTGGCTGGCACTAGAAGAGACATCAATCTTCAAGCCATCCATCCTGGGAAGGAAGCTGCCCCAAAGTTATATCGAGTGAAGCACTGCAAGAGACAACCACACTGTGAGTTTGGAGCTGCTGTTGAGAGAAGAGAGATTCTGCCTTGAGCCCTCTCACAATTTATGTTAGCCCAACATAAATCAGCACAAGCTGGCATTTTGCAGCCATCCTGTCCTTTGACACCCCCCTCCTCCCCATGACTTATCTATTTGCTTTGAAAGAAGGAAGAAGAAGGAAGGGAGATAAGGGGAGCGGAAGGGGATCCAGATTGCAACTTGCAGCAGCTGACGTTTTTATTGTCTTTTAATTAAATAAGCCTCAGACACAAGAGCGCATGCAAATTCCCCTGTGTACCCACTCCTCCTCCTCTTCCTCTTAAAATCTCATTAAGTAAGGAGACCACAATCAAACCAGGAATGCAGGGTTGCCTCTCCTACTTTCAGGACTTCATCTGCATTCCTTGCCTGGAAAAAAGGTCACTGCAGAACAGTGCAAGATGACTATAGCTGTTTTTTGTCGCCAAAAGGCAACAGTAGAAATCCAGTATTAGTCTCTTTTCCCCCTGCAGTCAATGTGCAAGTGTGTGTGGGGAGTGTGCAAGTGCGGGGGAAGCAGCTTGTGCCTTCCGACATCCCGCTTTCTTCTCCAGTTTGGTAATAGCCTAGAGTATCTCCCCTAGATCCACTGGAAACCACAGCTGAATAAGACAGACTGCATTTGTGTTGCAGTGTCCCCTCATGAACAGCAATGCCCAGAAGGGCAGCAGGCACAGAAGTTAATGCCCACCTCACTCATATTTTCTAGCCTAGATCTGGATTGCAAGTGGGATCCTGGCTGTGATAAGCACCTTACTCCATTGCTTCATGGGCTGCTGTTTTGCTTCGAGGCATATTCTCTGTAGGTTCAAGGGCTTTGAAGTGTTTAAAGGCCTCCCCTGTCCCTACACACAGGTGAATGGGATCTCTAACATCCAGCCCAGCAAGAAGAGAAGAGCTCCATCTGTACAGACCCTCTAGAGGTCTGTAGCTGTTAGTTACCTCCCCTTCAGAGGTAAGTTAGAGCAGTAGTTATGTTAAAATAAGGCTTGGGATACAAATGTAAGCCCTTAGCTAATTTGATGGTAAACATAAACATACACAAATATGTGTGTGCTTATTTGTGGTGCCCCTTCTACATCTTGGTTACTGTGACACCTCTGATTTTTAATCTTACCCATGCTTTTGTCTCATGGAGGTTCTTGTGGCATTGGGCAGAGACAACAAGTGCATCCAGTCCTCTCTGTAGTCAGTTCATACCAAGGCTGCTCTCTGTCAACAGGTGTTGCTCTTGCATAAAGGAAAACCCTTCCCAGGAGAAGAATGGCCAGAAGTAGAATAGAAGGATGACCTCCAAGGGGGCCCAGTGCAGTCCTTGAAATGATCTGTCAGTATTTTTCTCTTCCCACCAAGGGTCTCTGGGGAGAAGGCAGGGGGCCACTCCCTCACTGAGAGGCACTCTCCTGCCTGCCCTCCGGAAACACTGGAGGGCCAGGTGAATTTATTTGCTATTGCATCATTTTTCTTTGCAGATCTGACAGCTCATAATGCCTCTGGTGCCTGACAGCCCCACTCATTTCCAATTGATAAATAATCTCTTCCTGATCTGAGCAACCAAGGAACATCTTGAGCCTGTCACATTGGAGAAGATCCATCAGGGTCTCGTGCCACAAGTGAGGTGTTTGAAAAATGTTGTTTGTGCAACCATTCCAGGGTATTAATTCCTGGCATCTCACTTGTATTTTGATTGCTTCTCAAAGAACAACATAGTTTAACTCTTTTCAAATGAAGCAGCGTTCTGTTGTTATGGTAACTCAAATTCTAAAAATAATGGAAAGAAAAGACCACCTTTAATTGATATCACAAGAAGTCGTTATGGTAACTGGAATTTTAAAAGTAACTAGGTTAAACTCCATTTCTTTTTTATCCAGAGCTTTGCATAAACAAATTCTGATTAAAATATCGGGTTTAATTTAATCAGTTAATTAATGTCACTAAATGTCATTTATCTTATAACCCTCATTTATATTCAGTGTAAAATTACCTAACTTGCTGAGTTCTAACTATTCAGCCATCAATCTGGTAGTCTGGAATACGATGACTGTACAATTTATTTTTGGTCGTGGAGTGGTTAAGAGGGAATGCACTGCTTTTATATCATGTGAGGGATCTGTGTTTTTCCTCAGTAGCATGGATGTAATGCCATCAGGTAAGCCTGTGAATAAAGTCAAGCATGTACTATATGCTCTGCTCACTTCTATATTCACCAAAGCAAGTATCCTTCAAACCCTTCTCTACTGTCTGTCTCACTTCTCTTCCACAGTGCCCAGACTTTCTATCTCTGCACCTTCTCCCCCAAGGCTGTCTCACCTTTCTGCCCAAATTACCCTCTCCTCCTTCCTCTGTCACAACTGGCAAACAATTTCTCACCCTAACCCTCAAAATCAGCAGTGACATTTCCTCCAGTGTGGTCTTCCCTTCCTCTTTCAAGAGCTGCCTGTCACTCCATTGCACAATCTCTGCCATTTGCACCAGTAATACCTTCCTGATCTCTTGGAATGTCCCAGATTGTTCCACAAGTGCTTTCATTAGGCCCTGAGTTACTGCAGCCAAGCCCAGCTCTCTGCCTATTTTTCTGGCAGATTTCTTTGCAACTTCCTTTTATGTTTTCCAGCAAATTTAATAACCTTGTCATTGCTATCCTCAATCTGAACTGCACAGGACCTGGTTACCTGTCAATTGTCTGCTCATTTTTTTCACAGATTAATAGAGTGAAAGGCTAGGCAATGTTCATTACGAGCATTTAGCTTAGCCTAACAGGCAACAGAATTTCATCCAGGAATTTCCATGTTGAACCTTTAACTTCTATTTGAACAATTAGCATGTCTTTTACAGAGGCACCTAGTCTTGATTAAAAGACTGCAACTAATGGAGAACCTTCTACAGCCCTAGACAGCCTGACCTAAATATTTAACCCTCCCCATTAGAACGAAATGCATCATATCTTTCATCCAAATGTGGCTAGCCTCAGCTGACAGCCCTTGGACCTCTCTATGGACTGGTCTATCTGAACAGTTCACCTCGAGGGAAAAAATTATTGTGGGTCAGCTACCCTGAGGTAATCACCCCTATTCGTGTTCTTACCTACAGCAAAGTACAATAACGGTGAGGTTATACGTAAGGGGAGACATACCCTGCATGTCTCCCAGGGTAAGAGGTGTAAACACACACTTGCACAGAGGGAACAAACAGCTCCTGTAGAGCAACTGGTATAAGGTAATCTGGTTTTTTTCTGGTACTTTTTATGTCTTTCTTTCTTTCCCACAAGGAAGATCAGCATCAGAAATGTTCTCATTACATTGGTGCTTGAGCATCTTAGTCAAATTACTTCTTAACCTTTCACTGGATAAGTTAGAAAATAGTTGTAAGAGATTTTAAGTCTCTTATTGAAAGGTAGAATTTATTTCAGTTGTTTTTGTAGTGTTTTTCCAGTTTTCTGCATATTTTCTGCTTATCTGAGCATGAGCACTGGAACTCCGTAGCCCTACAAAATCCCTTCATTTACTTACTCAAGGATTGCATCAGCCCCTGTAGTACTGGGAATTCACATTCATTTACTCATCCAAAATAGCCCCTATATCGCTTCCAGAATTCCTGCTTTCTAGTACCCAGTCTGAAACTGAAAATATAACCTGCATTCTTGGTTTGCGTGTGTGTGACCTTCCCAGAGACTGTGTGTACACACCAGCATTCTAAAAAAATCCAGCTTACCAAGTAATTCAGGTCTTGCTGCAGGAATGCTCTGTGCTTATTAACATCACTTATCATGCCAGAGAAGTTTATTTAACCTGCAAAGTTTACCAGCAGTGCCATGTTCTTCCACCTCAGTTGTAACTTCTTTTGCATTTTGCCTCCAAGCTTTCAACCTTGCCTCTTTCCCTGCTCTTACATCTCCAGCTTTCTAAATCACAACTCCAATAATTTCCCAAAAGCAACGAGCCTGCCTCCAGAGCAGTGCAAGAAAATAATAAGATTAAAGAATCCCCTTAAAAAAGAAATCTCAGAAATCACCCTTTGAGGGAAGCACATGGAAAACTGCCCTGTCAGTCACAGCACATCCTGGTGTGCTGCATCCATTCTTTAATCAGTCCCTGACTACACTCTAAACTGTTTCAGTCAGGTCCCTGTGTTGCAAAGCTTTTGCATACAGTTAATACTATCAGCATATTATTATAGATCATACTAACAGCAAATGCACATGTAGTTTGTGGTTTGTAAGCACAAGCATGCAACCAGCTATGAATCAATCTATTTGACTTTTTGATGTCCTGTAATCAATCTATAACCCAGTTGTGGAAAGAACTGTGTTCTGTTCTTAAGAAATTAAAAATTCTCCAAGTGCAAGTGGTTTAATACTAAATGCTTCTCCAAAATATAAGCTTTTAATTTAATAACATGAATTAAAAAAAAAAAACCTTTCTCCCTTACAGCTGTCAGCTAGAGAGAAACAAATTTTATTTTAAATCTAAAAAAACCCAGAAACAACCAAACAAAAAAGCTGCCTTGTCTTCCCTTTACATGTTTGAATGCCACTCATGACAATTTGCTGCAACTGTCCTGCTTACCTCCCTCATTGAAATGGACATTTCTAAATTTCTGGCAACCTCTCTACTCCTTGCTAATGTCGGTTCTGATATTTTGCTTCTTCAGTGAATATGGATGGTGTTACCTGCTTATACTAAGACCAGAATATTTTCACCTATGAAATTCACTGAATAGCTGAGAGGAGGATGTTAACTGGAAACTTACAAATTTACACATTCTTTATTGTTGTTGTGGAGTTTATGAAGAAACATCTTTTTTGTCACTCTTAAAAACTTACCTAAAATCTTTAGTCACTGAATTTATGGAGAGGAAATTTCTTGTGTTAAATGATAGGGAAGGAGTCACCAGATATTACTGATTAACACCAACAAGTAAAGAGTTTTGGAAAATCCCAGATCGCCAGACTTACTCAGAGGTCCAGTTAAAGTTTCGTATCTTCTACCACACACCCAGAGTACATATTACTAGAAAATCCCTGGGAGTTTAGAAAATGCAGATGATTTTTAATATTTTATGTTTGAGGTGTACATAGCAAATAAATGTGCAATCCATTTTCTAAACAGTAATTAGGTTAACAGAACATATTCATCACTTAATATAGTCAGAGATGACTGAAATTAATCTTTTTCCTGTAGAAGATTTTAAGAACTTTCCCCTTTATCTTTTTCAGAGAAGTTTCAAGTTTTTGGCAAAAAGATCAACCCCTTAGTATTTGCATTCTAAAATACCTCTTGGATATTTGTGGAATAAATATCTCCCACTCCCTTCCACTCTGCCCCTCTGGCACCAGGGCTATATTCCAAGTCTCACAGAGTCTGCCACTGCTTTCCATGCTGATCCTGCTGTGGGGATGTGGCTCTGCTGCTGTTACAAGCATGATCTCAGCCCAGGGCAAGCTAGAGAACAACAGGTTTGGCATAGGGCATCACAATTTTACAATTAAGAGAGTTGGGACTTCTTTTTGACAAATAACATGAAATTTCTGTTGAAAGCAGTCACCTTTCAGCTTTGTTTGAGTGTAATTTTCTTTCATAAAGGAATTTTCAGGGAAAATTCATGGAGGAGTTTTGGCAGTCACCACATAAAAATTTGATAAATGCTGGTAGAAAAAATGGTGTCCTTTCCTGGGCAAGCCAAGTCATGGAAGATGAGGTACATATGAACCTGACACACGGGACTCTGGTTCCCACAGAAACAGTTTGCTGACCCAGTGCTCTGACTGAAATATTTCACTTACAGGTATGAAACGTTTGTTCATAGCAGAGTGCAGAAATAGTTACTATATATTTTTCCCAGTCCATGCAGGAAGAAGTTTGAGGTCCTGACCCAGCCAGATTGTTATATCAGAAAAATATTTGGAAGTATAGATCCAACTGAATGAAACTGCAGCCAGGCCAAGCCTGTCTACAGCAACTGAAGTTACTGGGGGCACAACAGCTGGAGGACATGCAGAAGAAGCCAGAAATTGCTCAGCTGAATCCTCTGCAGACCATGTTTGACACATTATTTATCTTCTTTTACAAGTGTCTCCTGCCAAGTAAGTGGGGGAGAGAAGCATAGCTCAAAGAGATATTTACTTCCTGTTGAATGAACAATTTTGAATGAGCAAGATCGGTCTACAAGGGTGAAAATGCAGCCCTGTCTTGCTAAAACAAATAGATAAGAAATTAGCTCTTCAAAAGTTTTTCTACCTTCAGGAGAAGCAATGGAGCTTAATTCCCTCTGTCACTCACTCCCCTCTCAGGAGGAGGCATTTTATCAGCCACCAGACCAAGAGCCTCCACATCAGATAAAGCCACTATCTTCAGAAGTGACAGGCATAGATGTGTGTGACTGCAGCATTCAAAGACAACCCACAGCTTCTGAGCACCCTTCAATTCAGTTGTATAATGGCACAAAATCCCTTCCTCCCTGTGCTAGCATGTACTGTGCATTAGTGGGCATGTGGGATAAGGACTAGCCGGCCTCTCTGCCTATAATCCATTCCCTCTGCAGGGCCACATCCACTCTGCAACCTCAGGGCCTGAGGCAGTGCTAGCTCTGCCTCTTGGACATGGGCACTGGGAGAAGAGAGAGGATACACTGGGCATGTGGCTTACACTGGGACCCCAAAAGGTACACTATATAAAAATAATACATATATAAACAGCATAGATATAAAAATAGGCCATACTATATGACATATTGTAATACCTAATGATAATCCATGTGAATATTTTGCAAGGTTTTGCAATCTGCAGGTATTGAGATTATTCTTTCCCAAAATATCAAGGTTAAAAAAAATTCAATTTTGCTGTAGTTGGGCTTCCAGATTCCCAGGGAACCAGACAGTTCTGACTGCATATTGCAGCTCTGCTCAGAACATTTTGCCCAGCAGTTATATTCTGTTGGGAAAAGGTTCACAAAGTTCAAGGCAGACACGGTGCAGCTCCTGGACATATACTAGCAGTGTATGTGCTGGCTTCCCCAGGCCCAAAGCAATCCTAGAGCAAACTTCCCACAAACCAGACTTAAGATTCCTTCTGGATTTGGGTTAAACTAATCTATCTCTTCCTTTGCTTCACTGGCAATTTCCAGCCAGCTCCCAACCCAATTGCAAATGTCGGAAAAACAACTTGTATTTACAGGGAGTACTGTAAGCAAGAAAAGCATGAAGTTACATAAAGGATTTTCACTCCTTCACAAATGAATAATGAGCAAGATGAGCCACCCAACAGAAAGAATTGTCCTTGATTCAGTGGATTAATTTGCTCAATAGCATGAAATAAGACAATTTAAAGGAAATCAGAATTAATATAAAACATTTGTCTTCAGACATGGTTAAACAATAACATGGAAGAGTACAATAGTCAAAAGGATATAGAGAGAGGTTTAAACAGACTGTAATACTACAGCTATCTTAAAAGGTTTGATGCCAGATATTGTGTCTGTTTTTTCTTATCACAACACAGTTGCTATATAGTTAGTGGATAACTATACAACCTTCTTATAAAGAGGCAGACTGACAAACATACTTGCTTCTGTTTATGATTTTACCTAACCTGTTAGGAGCCTTTGCTTTTGAGTAGCACCCAGAAAGACAGGTCATACATAGACTGGCTCACTAATTTGCTACACACAGACTACAAACACTGGTCTTGCCCTCTGAAAGTTTACAGTGTGCTGTCTCTTCTTGCTCTGCCATGAAGTACTACATCTAATGGAGAATGTCCACATAACCATTTCATTTTTTTGTCAGGATGTTGCTTTGAAAATCCCACTGCTGCCTTTTTCATTGTTCTATTATGAGGGACAAATCCCTGAGTCACAGGTCTCGTCTCCTTTCTCAAATAACTTTTCTTTGTGCTTTGCACCTGCTCTGTCACTCAGTCAGAGGATGACACTCTCTGATGGTCCTGCATACACAGTGTGGTGGAAATAAAGCTCCAGGGTATCCAGTGATGTTCAAGTTCACAATTCCACACACGGGTAGGTGATCTGAATCCATAACTAGCCCTGGCAGCAGTGGGTGATAGATTGCCCTGAGTGCAATATTGCCATGGGGCACAGTGCTTCTAACACTGTAAGCTGCTCTTTGGCCACTGTGAACATGGTAGAACTGCCTGTATGACCTCCTGTGGAAATTAAGTCAGGGGATAAATCACTATGGGAGGGCTTTAATACACTGCCTACATTTTTAAAGTCCTGCTGCCTAGTGAGTGGTTGTCCCTGGGCATATTACCAGCAATATTTATGTATGGATGGACATGCTCCCCATAAATATCATTGTCCATGGTTAAGTGGGTAAATGTTAGAAATAATAATAATAAAGAAATCTATATGAAAAGATGACTCAGCTTAATCATATTCCAGACATTTGGGACTCAACATCTCAATGAAATGGCTCTGTGATGGCTCACATAGTGAGAGAGAACAAGAAAGAAAATATACATCATTCCTCCTGGCTGTAGCTCATATCCAGCACTTGAGCAGCAGGAGGACTCCCAGCCATGCACTGTGCTAAGGGTGGTTTCAAGGAGGACTTACACCATGCCCAGAAAAGCTAATCTAAGTGATCCAGCTGACTGCAGACAGACAACAGATTAACAGATCAGACCTTGAGTGGGAAAAGATATCATTTATGGGTCCTATGTTGAATATCTTGTTTGAATGCAACCTCAGAGAAAATATGGTGTGGCTCTCTCCCTGCAGCCCAAATCTCTTGTATTACCCATGGGAAAACTGCTCAGAAGAGAGCTGCAGGCTTGGCTCTTTCCGTTCCCCAAGTGCTCCATGACTGGCCATGACAGCACATGTTACACAGCCCTTGAGAGCTATCAGGGGGACATCCTGCCTGGGAGCAGCCAGTCCTTCACAGCAGCCTGGACTGTGACTCAGCGTGGCAAAGACTTCTCCTCACTCTCCTGGCCTTCTGTGTGCTGAACACCTCATGTCCTGGGGCTGACATCTCAGCTTAGCACTGTGGAAAGGAGGCAAGCCTCTTCTGGGGTTTAGAAAAGGGCAGGGGGGTGTAAGAATACACCCCTCCCTCCACTGCTAAATTAACCCAGTCCCCAGCTCCATCCTAGTAAGATGGGGCAGCAGTGGAGGGATGTGACCCAGGCTCCAAGAGGGTTAAGAACAACTGATCTATGGCTGTTACTGGCTGTGCTTTGCTCTCCCAGCTGGGGGAACACAGTCAGCAAAGAGATTTTTAAACTTCATTTTCTCTGTCTACAGGTGCCTGTCTTCCAGTATTAGTCTAGGGAACTGCACACCAATTACCTCATATATTCACTGAAAGTGCAGTACAATACAACTTATTGTTATATAGTGTCCTTGATAGAAAGCCCCATGAAATGCTTGACAGTACTATTGGGTCCATAAAAGTGTGCGTGGTCATGAATACATGTGAAGGTTCAGTCCCTTGCTCTTGATTCCTGTTCTCTGCTGGAAATCACTCTGTTAAAATTCTCTCAATTTCAGCAGTTAGACGAGGTGGAGGAAGGGAATAGCACAGCTCTATGTCACTGTCTGCAAATGCATTAGGACACAGAAGGGCCATCCTGCTAGACCTAAGATAAATGGACCCGAGGGACACACAAAGACATGCAAATACAGAGCCAGGAATGCTGACCCATAGCTGAGCACTGGTGCCTGGCCTGATCCTTGGCACCATTAGGGCTCCCAAAGTGAGGAGTTGTGTGCTCAGTGCTGCAGCAGAAGAGACCAGATTTTCCACGATAGTGTTTTGGCTCAGTCACACACATTGTACACAAGAAGCTTAATCTAATCTTTGCAGCACTCAAATGAAGAGCATAATGTCGAATCATGAATCACCTGTTTTCTCCAGCACTGAGCCCACAGGAAAAAAAACCCCAGGATTTTGCTTTCCAAAGTTCAAATTATTTGTAACCATTTGATTAAATCTGCTTCTTAAAAACAGAATAAAATGTCAGTGTAGCAGTTCTATCACAAGACATCTGGGGCTGTATTTAAACAGCCAACTGTGAGGTTGAAAACAAGCTTACCTGTCTAATACAACCTCTATACCAAAAAAAATCTGTGATAGATTCATGGTGTGTCTGACTTCTAGGGCTGCTGGTTTTGGAATCTCTCTGCACAGGTAATGGAGAGGGATAGGCATGAAAGCTAACAAGCCATTGGAGGATCCTGAGGTGCATGAAGGCCCATTCAGCAGGGACAAACCAGCCCACCCAAGGCAAGGTCACCCCACTACCAGGAACTCATCCGTGCCCAGGAGTACCTATGCAAGTAGGGAAAGTCAGGACAATGGAGAGAAACGTGCTGCCCCTTCCCACTCAGATCCTAGCTCCACACCTCATCCTAGACATAAACCTCAAAGTGATCCAGCAGTGACATTTTGTGGCTTCTGAGGGGCAACTTCTTCTCTGGATGTTTCAGAAACCATTTCAGGTCTAAAGAAGGTCAGTCAAAGTAATTCTTTCTGTTTCAGGTTAGCATGGCTGCAATAACACCCCTGTGCCACTGCTCAGATCTGAGGATGTCCTTTGGATTTGTGGGAATATTTTGCAGAATGAGACAGGTGAGTAGTTAGAAAAAGTACCCAAATACTTTGATTTCTTCTTAATCGGCTGTTCTCCCTTACAGCCCTTGAGTTTTCTTTGCAATAATCAAGGCACAGACAGAAAAAAAAGTTCCCAGACTTAATTAGGCCTGATTTTCATTAAAGTCTTATAGAAATTCAAAAAAGAAAGAATAAAAGCCCAAGAAAGCTAAAACCACAAAAATTCGCCCATAAATAAGCTTCACATATTATTATCCATGCAAATAGCCAGTCATCTCTCAAATGTTTACACAAGCAGTTGTTAATGAACTGTATTGCAGAGCACTGACAAATCTCAGGAAGAATGACCTGATGCCATTTAAAAACAAATCACAATTCTCTTTGTTATGTCGTGCTCTGGGTAGTGCTGGAAACCCCTGCTACCAGGAGATGTCCAGAAGAAGGGTCTGTCTTGATAATCTTATAAAACCTGAACCCTGCAAAGCGTTAACTGTCCTTCAGTGCCTGGGAGGTGCAGAAAGGAAGGGTCCACTGAAACTATAGTTAAACATTGATGTATTAGCAATTTCAGGGGAAAAAGATGGGCTGAAAATACTTTTAGGCTGACATCAAGTACAAAAACATTGCTACACTGAGGACTGAAAGAAAGTTTGTTTTGGATTAAATAAAAATTTGTATTCAAGTAGTTTTGCTGATCTGTACATTGTGTAAACAAAATCAAAATAAAATGGAGGTTCAAAAATAAAAATGTCATGCTGATAACTGAAAATCAAAATGTTTAATTAGGAATAAAACACCAAATGGAGATAATTTGAGCTTTGGGGATTTTTAAAAAAAATACAGCTAGTAAAATCAAGATTTATTTGAAAATTACCTTGCTGCCATGAGATCAGACCATGTAATTCTCACTCAGGGACATGTGTGGTCCTATGTGACTCCATTCTAGGGCTTATGTCCCTGCAGCTGTGGGGATGGCAGACTAAGCATATCACTGTGCCTCCAGAGGGCCCTGCTTCTTCTGTATCTATCCTGTTTGGCCCTTCCCAATGCCATCACAGTGTTCTTTGAGTGGCTTGGAAATGGTTTCCTTGGTGATGGAACTATCTTACTTGATTCTATGGCTGTTGAGAGTGGATCCAGCAGTCCTCAGCTGACCAACCTTCTCAACTTCAGCATGGAAAAAGCAAGGTTAGACTCTAATACCTACCCAATGCCCTTTAATTCCACTAGTCTGGTGCTGATAATTGAAAAATGAGTATTACACAGGCATCAGAGGGTGGCTGCAATGGGTTGGATATAATCAGCATGTCCAGGTTCGTCTTGTCTTATTTTAATTCTGGTAGTATTTCTGTTTAGAGCCAGCTCATTACGGGCATCTATTCAAAGGCTGGAGACTACATTCAAAATGAAGGCAGAAAAAAAGGAAAAAAATTAGCATAATGTGCTGGCTTTTCACCTCCCTCTGCTTCTTTCCCTAACAAATTAACAGCAAAGACCTTTTAAACTATCTCACGTAGGCAACTTTGTTATCAAAAGTGTCGTGCTGGTGAGAATCAGGCCCTGGGCGCCGATGCAGGGAGGTGACTCCCAGGACCGGATCGATAGCTGGCAGGGCTCCTTGCTGAAGGAGCTGACAGCGCTGTTGCAAGCGCTGCTTGGAACGAGCCGCATTCTAATTCCCTGCCGCATGCAACCAGGGCAGGCCCCGACACCAGGGGATACGGGGCACAGCACACTGGATTCTCCCTTCCTCCATTTCTGGCGCCCTTGTTTACACGCTGAGGTTCAACAGGAATTTCAAAATATCGGGGAGCAGGAAAAGAAAAGGAAGGAGAGGGAGCATTATATCCTGCCTGTCTTTAATTTATAATGTATTTATGTGGGAATGGAAAGGGGGTCCTGGGGCATCACTTTGTGTCTGGTTTGAAATGCCTTTTTTTCCATAAACAGAAAGGTTTCAGAAGGAGAATGCTAAGCAGAACAGAGACATGACACACCATTTATCCAGGTTTTGTTAAATAATGAGCTAGATTCCTCCGTGATCAATCTCTCCCCTTCAATTAACAACAATAAATTCCTCATAAAACATTCGAAACAATGCTGGACTTTCTTCTTGCTTTACATTATTTATGCAGCATGTTTGCTATTCTAATCCTTAGAGCAATTTTATATATTATGTCTTGTTTCTCAGCCAGAAAAACCAATTGCCCCTGCGGAATGATGCCGGCAGTCGGTTCTCCCTGCCCGGCTGATCCCAGCCGCGCAATGCGCACACACACACTGCCCCTTAGAGGTGACATCCACGCATGGCCACAGGCAAAAAAATTACAGCTATTGAGATGTGTTTTGATTGCAACGTGTTTGTGCAATTTTGACCAGCTGTCTGGCTTAGCAAAAAGAGCTCTTTTCTTATTTATAACGAATGTCCATATTTCGATCTCAGATAAGCACTGCAAATCTTGCATAGCTCCTTTGAGTTTCAAGCTTGATTTTTCACAATGGACACATCTGGTGTCAGAGTCCTGACCCCAGCTCCTTTTCCTGAAAATTCAGTTATGTAAAGATTGCAACTTCTGCCGCTGTGCCTTTCCGGGTGCTGTTGGACATGGCCATGTTTGAAATAAAAGAAACCCCCTAGTGACCAGAGGCAAATTGATATGCTGCCAATCCACCTTAACAAATGAGTATGGAAGTGATGAGAAAGGAAACAGCAGGCTAAGCCTTTTACTTTATCGACTGCTACAACAGCCACCAACCCTAATTCTGCTCTGCTCTTGTCCTCACGGAAAGTATGACTGTGACAACCCAGCCAGGCCTCAGCCACCTCAAGGGACATTCTCTCATGTCAAGTGCTTTGCTGTCTCCTGTCCTGATAGAATAATGAAGAAAATCTGTCTCATTCTTTTCAGCAGCAGCTGCCTCTGCCCTCCCGAGCCAGTCAGGGTTGCACACAGATAGACAGAGGAGGAAAGGAAGAGCAGTGAATGATTTCTTGTGTCCATTTGCCTGATCTGACTGTAATTTTCTAGCTACAATTTTATATTGAGCAAAGCAATGTGTGCATGTCTCCAGTGCAGGGCTGGAGGTGGTCAATGAGCAGTGAGCTGTGTGGGACGCAAAGCCACCATGTAAGCATGCTGGGAAACAAGGCATTGAATTTAAAATAAGCAGAACTAGGAGCTCCAGGCAGGCAGGAATTGCAAGCCACTCCCCAAGAAAGAATTAGCGAAGCATCCTCCTGGGATGGACTTAGCAGTGAAATTTCAGCCTGCCCTTTCACACATTGGCAAGGACAAAGCAGGCATACAGCAGAGGGTTGAGGCCACTCTTCATTGAAAGGGAAGGTTCCACAAATAGGACTTACTCCTTTCCCCATTTTCTTCTTTTGACACCTGTTAACTCCAAATGCTTGCTTGCCTCATGAGTTACCCGCACTCTGCACAAATTGGTTTGCCTTTGAGGCAGAAGACCTTCAGGAATGCGATGACCATTTCTCTGGGCTAGGGATCTGAAGCAGGAAGATGTATGAACTGAAATGGGGACAATCTCCAGGGCTAAAGAGTGATCCATCACAAAGTCATGATCCAAGAGCAGGAGGAAAAACGTGGGTTTGGCCCTGATATATTTGGAGGGGGGATAGATCTGCTGAGAAGTGGGAGAAAGACTATGAACCAACCAGGAAGAAGGAAGATCTGGCCCAATCTTTCTTTGCACAGGAAGCCAGGAGGCAGGTGTGAGGAAACTGAGGCGCAGTTTGTCCTCCTATAGCTGTCCATACTGGGATTTGGGCCACCCTGAAATGGAAAGGAAAAGTACAACCCCAACTGGGTGCGACACTGGCCATTTGGCAATGGAAGTCAATGTCCTTGTTCTACAAATTAGAATAACGACAAATGTTTTGCAAATCATTACTGGAATTATTCTACCTGGCTTCACTGGAAGGAAGTGGGATTCATTAATTCCCATCTGACATTCCCTTTTATCTGGTGACTGGGGTCAGCCCACAAGGGGGACATTCAGCCAGACATTAACAAAACAGGAGGTGTGCTTGTGTTTGTAAGGGAAGAGTGAGTTATAAAAATGATATTTTACTTTGGAGAGAAACTTGCTACAAGGGGTTTTTATGAGTTATTTTGTTCTTGGAGACTGTCCCTCTGCACAAAATTAATCCAGCAGTGGTAGAGATAGAGGTCAAAAGAGAAGTCCTCTCCACAGGACTGAGGCTGAGGTTGTCCAGAGCCTGGAGTTCAGCAGACCAGACAGCACCACAATAGGTTCCTGTGTCCTTGTAACAAAACCCTCCACCACATCTTTCCTTATCCCATCACTGTGCTTTCCCTTGTCTTCTCCCTTTAAACATGTGCAGGTACACCCTGCAGAGGTTTGCTGCAGAGATACGCTGTGGGAGAAACCTTGTCCACATACAGTCAGCTTCAACAGAAGGCCCAATGTTTCTGAGGGAGATAATGCACTGTTGCCATGCACAGCATTCAACAAAGTTCCATACTGAGGGACCTTCATCAGGCCTGACCAGAGGCAGGAATATTTCTTGGGCTGCTTTTCTGAGTGCCAAGGATGTGCTATTTGAATGTAAGTGACTGCAGAAGGAGAGCACACCCTACCCTCAGGCATCTACATGTGCTTTCCTGAAAGCAGAGCAGTAGTAGTGCACTATGAGACTACTTGAGAAGGAAGATCTCCCAACACTGGCCAGGGAATGAAAGAACCAAGTCACTGACCCAAGCCCGTGCTTGTACAGGCAACACCACCACACAGATCCCTCCACTAAGTACATTTTAAAATTATAAACCATTTAACCATTAAAATTATAAACCATTTTAAAATTATAGAATTGTTTTTCCAGTAGCTCTTGTAAGGATGCAGAGTGTAGTACAAATACACCAGCTAGCACCCAAACTCTCTCCACTACAATAGCAGCTGCAGAATTTTCATTGTGTCTTGCAAAGGAGTGACTGGATGCAAAAAATCCTCAAAGCTCCCTGTGAGGCTGCGCTGGTCACATCCCGATTCCCAGCCTTCCTCCTCCTCCTAGGGAGAACAATGTGTCTTTGTCAGCACCAGGAGTAGTGAGCACCAGCAAAGCACAATGGCCATTTTTATCCTAGCTTCAAGGCATTTGTGGTTGGAAAAAGGAATGCATTCATCCTGTGAGACCAAGGAATATCTAAGTTAGAATTGGGCTTTGCTCACAATTCTGTATTTGATCTCCAGGGAATAGATCTGAACATGGATCACAGTTCAAACATTTTAGCCTACTCCTCTCTCTTTGCTTCAGCTAATTTTGAGAGCCAAAACTTGTTCCTTTACCTGTATGTTAATTGCAGTAGTGATCTCCTTCTAATGTCTTTTATGACCTCCCTAGCTTGGGAAACTTAGTAATGCCATCAGGAAGACAGGTAGAAACACAGGCTTGCTCATTGCTTGTGACCAAACCTATCTTTAATTCTTGAGGTTCACTTAGGTAGGAAAGAGTTAACACCCACACCTCTCAGTCAACAAATTGGCCCATCCAGGAGAAAAAAAATATCCTATAAAATTGGATGTCAGTAGATTATCCTTCTGCAGATCCATGGATTAGTGTGCTTGGAGAGGGTATCCAAGTGGAAAAGAATGTAATAGCACTGTATGTGCAGGAAGAGCCTTCACCTCCACTCCAGCTCAATTACACATTTCTCTTATCACGGACATCACATGATGCCTGACCTCACGCCTTTTCTCGCTTAAGCCTATTACTGCATTTTTATAAATATTGGAAAGCCTCTTGAAATTGTGAAGTTGCTGCAATGGATCATATGCTAGCTAAATAATTTTGTTTCCTTGGTTGTCACCTACTCTGCCTCTTCCAACATCACTTCCTTATTTGCGTAGTTCCTTATATTAAGTGATTGGAGCATCCATCCTCCCTCCAGTTTTTCCATGATACATACACTTAGAAGTTTCCAACTACAGCTTGAGGCCAAACTCCTCTCAGGTTCTTTCTGGCCAGCCCAGAGCAAGTACCACAGGCACAAATACCTGAGGATCCAAACAAATGACTTTGGACTTCCTGTAGGCTAATGAAGTTTGGAGTGCAAAGAGAAACCAGGAACCAGTATAGCTGGTGCCAGCTGTGCCTCGAGTGCCTGGTGCTTTTCCATAGAATAATGGGTGCAGACAAAGCCAGAGTGGCTGAATGACACCATCTGAAGTGGCAGCTCTTTAATTTATTACAAGTATTGTTTCTTCTTAGAGCCCTGGCCTTGGGCTCCAAGGGCTTGTCTCACATTGTCTTTTTTCTTTCTTCTGTGGGCTTTTGTGTTTGTTTTTTTTTTCCTTTCTTACTTTTTTCCCCCCTCCATTTATTCTTCATATTCATGGAAACAAGCTTGAAAATAGGAATCAAACAGATTTAGTTTGAGAGTGAGAGGCAATTAATATATGGAGAGGATCTCTAGCAGATTGAGGGAGGTGACCCTTCCCCTCTCCTCAGCATTGATGAGACCACAGCTGTGCCCAGTTCTAGGCTCCCCAGCACAGAGGGGTACATAGGCATAATGCAGGGAGCCCAGCAAAGGGACAAAGAGATGGCAATCAGAGCATCTGCCATATGAGGAGTGGCTGAGACATCCAGGATTATTTAGCCAAGAGAAGAGAAGGCTTGGGGCAATTTTTCAGTGTGTATATACTCCAGAGGATGGCAGGGGACAAGGAATATAGATCCTGACTCTTCCCAGCTGTGTCCAGTGGCAGAACAAGAGGCAGTGGGCACAAGATTGAGTACAAGAAATTTCATTTTAACATGAGGAGGTATACTGAGAACTGGCACAGGCTACCCAGAGAGGCTGTGGAGTCTGCATCCTTAGTGATATTCAAAAACCTGATTGGGTATGTCCTGGAGCAGGCTGCTCCAACTGACCCAGCTCTCAGCAGGAGGTGGGACTAGGGGATCTCCAGACATGTCTCCCAACCTCGGCTCTTCTGCAATGCTGTGATTCTCTAACAGGATGTCAGAATTATGATTTTAAATGTTAATTTCTAGCTTTAAAGACATTTAAAATTCTGGGAGAGGGAGCTGATCTGTTTTTTTCAGGATATTTGTTGGCAATGTTACGTTTTCCTTGAGCTCCAATCCTCCCTCTTAAGTAGGTGGAAGCTCTGGGACCAGCCCTGGCCATAAACTGCAGGACTTGTTAGACAATCAGCTAGGAAAGGTGAGACGTGAAAATCCCTTTAACCAAGCAAGGATGAAGCTGAAGTTCCAACACTGAGCTTGCAATGCCAGGTAATTTCCAGTGTGTCTTGTATGTTTCCCTGTTTAAACAACCACACATGAAACTGAACCTAGAGGTGGAAAAGAAGGAAGATGTTAAGAATGCTAGACATAAATTTGTTTGAAGTTTTTTTCAGAGATTTGTAGGAGGATTTTCATCAGCACTATAGAATTTTAAAGGCTTTGCATTTAATTTTCAAAAGTCTGATAAAATTAATTGGTAGCTGTATTTATTCCCCTTCATTTTTTTACCTGTCTCCTGCCAACTGAGATTAAAAAAACCCACCTTCCTAATATAAAACAAAAATTTAAAAACACTAATAAGCCCCATAGAACTATCAGACTTGCCTCTTCTTTTTGACCATCTCACATCACAAACTCTTTAAAAGAGGAAGTGGTAGAAAATATTTTGACATATTTGGATTCCTAGTAGTCCAATGCAGAGACATGAATCTCAGACTCGTAGAATGGGTTGGTTTGGAAGGGACCCTAAAGACCATTCTAGTTCCAACCCCACAGGCATGGACAGGGGTGCTACTCACTTGATAAGGTTGCTCAGGGTCCCATCCAGTCTGGCCTTGAACAATGCCAGGGATGGGGCATCCATGAACTCTCTGGATAATCCATTCCTGTGTCTCACCACCCTCACAGTAAAGAATTTCTTCCTGATACCTAATTTTAATGTCTCCTAGTTTAGAACTGTTCCTCTTTGTCCTATTATTATCTGCCTATGTAAAAAATCCCTGTCCCTCATTTTTATTGGTCCCCCTTAAGTGCTGGAAGGCTGCAATGAGATCTCCCTGGAGCCTTATCTTCACCAGTTTGTTCAGCCTGGAGAACAGAAAATTCAAGTACTGTAATGAAATTGATCAAGTTATGAATAACTGGGAAACTTAATCCTGTATTGGGTATTTGACTCAAAAAGGGAGGATACTTTTAATTTAAAAAGTATATAAACATACAAAATCAGAAGTGTCTTCTGAGTTGAGATTGCTCAGTTTTCTTCATACCTGGTCTGAAACACTGCAAAGGGGTCTGATTTTGGGGAAATGGTGAGAATTCCTCTTCTGAAAAACTGTCTTTAAGTGATGCAATCCAAGTGTAAGGAGTAAGTGGAGAATACTGGTCACAGCAAAACAGGTGTTGCCAGGGAATTGTCCCTTGAATCCTTTATGCAATGAATTATTGCAGAAGAAAATTTCTCCCTCCAGACACATGCTGAGTTATAATTTGCTCATAGAATTGAAATTGCATTTGGAAAAAATATTCTAAAAGAGGGTAAGGATGGAAAATAATTTGGCTTTTAGAACTTCAATATTGAGTGGACAGCTGTGATTATAATCCTATCTTAGCAATAAACTATTACTGTACACTAGAACTGAATAAGAAAAATGCAAGTGGTTATGGAAGGAAAAGAAATTCAAATTTTCTTTCCTTTATTTAACCTAATTTTTTTCATGATCTCAGCCATTTTTCCTCTTTATATTTGATCTCAAGTTTGAGTAACATGATTCAACTGATGTGTCCTAAGACACTTAAAGCATAAGGAGTGCCTGTGTACTAGGATACATTCTAGACTTGGTACAGGCACTAGAGTAGTTTACTCTGGAATTGAGTGAAGTGTCTTGAAAAGAAATTACACCATCAGGTAATCCCAGCCAGATTCTCTAGAAAGAAGCTCAGGTAGTCTGTCCTGCTCAGGTTTCTGTAGTCACTCACCATGGAAGTCACAAGCTTTTTGGCAAAGACAGATATTTCTCAACATCTGCAGCATGCTAACTATGCTGTTTTTGCCCAATAAACAAATCATTTGAATAACAAATGGAATTGTTTCTAAATATAATGTTCCACAGTGCTTACAGAGATGCCATCTGCTCTGTAAGGTAGAAGACTGGAGCCTATAAAAACTTGCATGTATTCTTAATTTTACACACTCATGCGGCCCCAAAGCCATTCAAGCACATAAAATTGAGCAGATATGTAAACATTTGCAGAGCTACAGGTCTATAATTGGTAATTTTGAAGCCACTGTATTTTTCAAGGATCTGAAAAGTATTTCAATGGCAGAAGGTGCCTTGAGGGTCAACAGAAATAATCTGTGGACAGCTCATCTCCACTTTTATTCTAGGGCTTGGCTTAATTTTCCTGTCTCCAAAACTCACCCAGTTCGCAGTGGAAGATTGGCACATTCCCAGCTCTCTGTCATCTGAGAGACATCTCACTCCTGGTTAGAGCTGGAAGTGAAAATAGAGTGCGAGGAATCCAAAAGGAAGTAGTTGAATGCCTGGCAGATGTTGTTACATTTGGCCTAGCAGTGCTCCATGTGGCAGGCACATGACTCATGGTCTTCGCCAGAGAGGTTAATAGCAATAGTGCTTCCACAGGAGGGTTTTCTTTCAGAGTGGAACAAATGTTCTACATGAACTATTAGTGGCAGGAACAATACCAACAAAATATTAAAATAAGGAGAAGGGGAGCTCAGAAATAATGGCATGTTGGCTGGGAAAATAGTACATCGACAGCAAAGAAGAAACATAAAATCAAGATGATAATTCATGGGAAAGTGGGCTGAAGAGACATATTAAGACCCCTCTGCATACCTCCGTCCCATTTCCCTGAGTTTGACTGGCACCCACATCTCCTGCAAACAAATTCAGAGTGAGGAGGTGATGCACACTGGTATGAATCATGGATTTCTAGGCCATCATTCATAACAGGAGCCATGCCTGAGCAGAGGTGCATTTCTTGCATATTGAAGATGATTTATGTGGATTTTACATAGCTAGTAGGCTTTAATTATTCACTTGATTATCAATAAAAAATAAGCAGTGAGCAGTACAGAATGCAAACATGTCTGAAAGGGACATGCAGCTACTTGTGTGAAACAAATGTGCACGTGCATGGAAGCATTCAGTCCTGTCAGTGCCAGGTATGAGGACAAATTCGCAAGCAGGATTAGCACATTTCTTTTCTTTCTCTTCCCCATTCCCTCCCCACCCTTTTCACAAACAAAACCTGCCAACCTGTTCATCAGCTCTGTGATGGCAGACAAATGTTTCAGCAAAACATGTGCCAAATACCCATGATACTGGCTGAAATTCAATATGATGAAATGAATTGATGCTGGCATCCCATTTGGTGCAATGCAATATCTGATCAATAGCAAGTAATTGGACATACTTTTGTGTAGGATAGAAAGCTGGGGCTGTTACATCACTCTGAGTTATGGATCATATTAATCACTGCCTAACTGTTTCATCAATGTAATTCCTTTTCATCAACATGCTGTGGCATTTAGAATGTTGGACATAAAACCTTGCTACTGTATTAAGCAGAAATTAAAAGCTGTGCAGCCCAATGGAATGGAACATCATTACCATGGGTGTGAACGGTGTTCTCATATCATAGCACAAAATTATACAATTGGCACCTTTAACAAGCAGAGTGAAGTGACAGGGAAAAAAAAATCAAATGAAAGAACTCATCTGGACTGGGGGGATATGCACTCATATAAGCCTTACCTTCTTCCTATTCTTAATTGCAGTCAATGGAAGACCATCAGGGAGAGAAAGCTGTTTTTAAGTTGTTGTTAGTACACAGGTGTTTTTAAGTTGTGGGATGCTGAGGATGTATTAGCAGGGCAACTCTGGCAGAGGACGAGGTATAGTCTCTCCATCCCGCTTCCTTGCATGGAAATGTGCACAAAGGTGTCACTGATCACTGGGATTCCTATGGCTTAATCTATGCTCTTTCCATTTTAGCTTTATTTTCTTTGTAGTACCTGTCTTTGTACTACAGCAGAGGTACATTTGTGGAGGTTGGTACCATAGCCTTCTATCAGATGATTCAAAGTCACTTTTTTTTCCATTCCACACTAGCAGGCATCCATAGTCAGCATTTGACAGTGAAAGAAAGCTTTTAGGCTTTCATTCAGTCAGAGAATTAGTGCCATTGGCTCTGCCATGTCCATAGAACAGAGACCATGGCACAGTCCTGCTCTGAGTGACAAAAAATCTTTTAGAGGGGTACACTTCAGACACCTGCTCAGGCTACTAACTGCAGTCTGGCACTCCACCACTGAGCCCAAACCTCATAACATATACTGCTGTTAGCAATAATGTCATCACAGAAAACTCAATTCTTCAGCCAGGCTAATCCTGGCTTTGTGCTGGGGGAAGACATAGTCATACATATCCTCCCACACTCTGGTTTCTGTGGGAAATAAACTGGGAAAAGTAAAAAGACCTCTCTTTTAGAACATAAACACAGAGCACTCAGTTTATGTCTTTCCCAAGAGGCTCAATGACCCTGTCTCAGCCCATAGATGAAGTTGGCAGAGAACAGCCACAAGTCTCAGTTATTATTACACAGAAAAGCAGTGGGACTGTGCTCTGCCTGAAGAGTGAACAGGAAGGCAAGTCAACAGCAGAAAAAGCTGACAACCAGATCTTATTCTTAGAGCACCTGCATTCCCCACTGATAGCAGAGCTGCGGGTGCCTGGCACTTCTTAAAATGTAACCAGCTTATTCATCCTGTCTTAGGTGAGAGCATTTCCTCTGTTCTCTGTTTGGTGTGAAGCCTGTTGGGAAAGACAGGATAAGAGCAGATAATAATAATAGTATTTCAACATCTCCGGCTCACAGTTTCTTGCCATATTTGGTGATTGTTTTCTTTAAACTCCAAACTCTAGGTCTGTGGGAATCGCAGCTTTCTCTTAGAAAAATGCTTTCTGTTCCTTTTGATGGGGTAAGGAAAGCCTGAAAACCTGTCATCCAACAGAACTGCAAAATTATAAAGTAAAAAGAACCTTCAGAGTGCATTACTCTTAAATCTGGATTTTTAACAGTGATCTCATGAGTTTTAGGAAAGTTCTGTTATTAGGTTTTAAGTGGGGGAAAAAATTGACCCTCACTATGGTTTGCCGTTTAAATGAAGTCCGGAAAGAAATACTTGTGAGTGCCACTGCTCAGAAAAAGACCTGAATTGTGGCAAAAAATGGCTTTTACATGACATTTTCTGTGCTTTGTCTTTTCTCTACTTCCAGCTGGAATTAGAAACACAGCAGAATTAGTTCAGGGGTGGAGGAAAAAGTTTAAGTATGTACCAAGATCCTAGTATGTCCTGACTTCATATTTCAAGTATCTCAATAGGAATGTTTTATTTATGTAGAGAAAAATAAAATGGTGTCATTACTGCTTTCAGAGCTAAATTATGCTGGATCTCTAAATAAACCCTGGAAGGAAGCATGTGAGTCCATGTTGGTCTTGCTTTTAGCTAAAGAAGTCAGAAGCTCATGTTATTGCTGAGTTGAGACATTAATTTTCTCTGCCCTCAGTGGCAAGCCTGTACAGTATTGTATACAGCAGGAGCCAGTCTCCCGTTGAGGCCACATCAGCCATTTCTTCACTGAATCTGCACATGAGACATTTTTAAAGTATTTCAAGATCAGACAGTGCCTGTACAGACAAGAGCACAGGACCGTAGGGGAAAAGAGCAGGTTTTTTCTGTCTGTGATTGCTGGGAGGTTTAAGCACCTCTGACAGAATCTTCATTTCCCCTCTTCCCATTTCTGCTGCTGACCCTGGCTGTTTCTGACTTTAATGGTATATGCCAAATATGTAAATATGTGCCTGTGGTTTGTGGGTTTTTATTCATAGTGTTCCATTAAAGCTTAAAGTGATCCTGAAGCCACTCTTTAGGGAGCACTCCTTTTGAGCAAAGTCCATTGTAGTCACTATCACAGAGCAAATCATCTGTGCACGCACATACACTTACGCACACAACTATCTCTTCATTTTCCACCCACCATTGCTGACAGTGGCACCAGTAACTCTCTGCTGGTATCTGTTGATGCATTGCAATCTAGATCTATCCATGACATTGGTAAAATGAGAAGATGCCTCTCTAAACCCCACAGAAAATCAACCATAATTGTTTCATAACTCCACCTACTTGGTTCAAACTCCCCCTCATCCTCTGTCTCTGTTTCCTTTATTCTGAAACAAGAGTTATTCAGAGTGCACAGACATTTGCTCCTTGTCTGTGGAAAATAACTCCGCATAACCCTTTTGTGTGTTCATGTCACTCAGATGATCAGCCACATCCTGTCTTCAGTGACAGCTCTCCAAGTGCACCTGCCTTCTGCTCCATTGTTTTACTCCTGCATTTGTAAGAATTACTTATTTTAGCAACTAATTGTACTAACAGCCCTACAAAGATATGGCCAAAAAGATGTAAAACCAGTTAGAGAAGGGAAGTGAAGACACTGTTATCTTAGAAGGAAAGAGTCCACTACTAAATCCATTGATGTTAGCCTGCTGGGGTTACCTGCCAGAAAAGGTCAAGATGTAATTATGATGGGTGTGTTGAGTGTATTGTATCCCTAATGCATTAGAATCTGTTAGGTCTAAGAATTTTAGCAGTACCCAAGACAGATTAAAACTCTTTGAGAACATTAAAAGTAAAGTAAATGGTAAAGTCCTACCTAGGGGATGATGCTCAAATATTCTGCAGGGAGAGCACACCCTGGAGCTCTGAAGCAAGAACCTGGTGCCTTGAGATCTCCTCATTTCACAGTGTATTTACCGAGGAGTAGATGGGCAGCTGTGCTACTCCATGCTCAGCTTCTCACATAGAGATATCATGATTATTTCATCCTACCAAATTCTTGGAAATCTAAGAGTAGATGTCACAATGTCAAAGACTACTGTGCTGTTTTTGTATTACTTCCTGGTACAAAATGAGGCTTCCATCCTGTATTATGGTATTTGTATAGCACTCATCACCAGGGTATTTGTGCTTCTTACAAAACCAGACATTAAACAACCTTTTTATCCCCTACAACCAACTAATTTTTACAGGCATTCAGAGAACTTGCACACTCCTGTAATTGTTGCTGCATTGTCCCAGTCATTCTCTTGGGCATGTTCAGGAGCACAATTCACTTCTCCCAGTATTAATGAGTAATAAATAATTCATACAAAAAATAAAAGACACCTAACAAAAGAGACATCGGCATACTTCTTGTGGTGACTGCATTTTATAGTCTGTGATGTTGACTTCTGTGGTAAAGCCCCATAGAATTTAAGGGAAAATGCTAATTTTCCTTACATTTTGAACAACCTATAGAATAGAATACAATTAACATCTTTGTCAAATAATATAATCTGGTAGGATGGCTGGAAAAGCTTGCAGAAGACAGGACTCTATTTCAACTCCAGAATAGAGCACTGTTATACTTCCATAGACTGTTACGGGTTTCATCCCTCTTAACTTCTACAGGACTTTTCAGAGGGTTTGCACATGAAATGAGAAGAATCATGGGAGAAAAATTACTGTAGAGAGACACAAAAACGTCTGCTCTAAATTTACTACTGAAAGCTGTCTTGGGAGGTTTAAACATAGTATGACTATTCAGCTTCATAATAAAGGGGTCAGGTGTGTTCCAGAGAGGGTTAATGAGATAAAACCAAACAACGGGGCAGTGCCCAGCAGATACACTGTTAAAGTGCTTTACCTGCCTAATAGTGACAGGTGGAGTACAAAATCTCTCTAGGACAATTGCCCCTCAGCTCAGCAGAAGCAGCAACCAACCATTCTGTGGAGCTGCCAGAATGATGCTTTTCATAGCCTGTGAAAAGCTCCCTCATCCCGGCGATTCAAAGGAAACATTTGCTCCTTACATGAGAGACAATTGAATTATTTTGAGCATAGAAGGAATCAGACATTTTTGTTCAGTTAGCATGTACCTATCCAACGTATATGGGACATTTCAGCTGTGTTCTGCATGAAAGAGCTGCATGGTAGCCTGCCATGAACTGTCCATGCCCATACAAACCAATCCCTTCCTAGTCAATTGCCTTCTCACACCACTCTTGTTTTCAGGGTATCCCCACATAAAGAGTAGAACTTGATTTTGTGTTTTTCTGTGGCTGCTCAGCTTTATTGTTGTTTTTCATGAGAGTGGCAGAATGAAACAGAAAATACTAAATTATTGTTGTTCCTTTTCCTACAAGCTGATGTTGTAGGGAGTTGATCATGACCTAAGCTCTAAGAAGAATCCTATGTTGTTGGGCACGGGGGACTTTGATGCAGTTAGGCAAGAGGGGGGAAACAAAAATTTGGATGGCATTAGAACACAAATACTTTTTTGTTCTGATAGACAAAACACAAAGTTAAAAACAATCCCTTGAAAAACACCAGAACGCTAAGACTGCAAACTTAAAAACACACAGATATGAGATGTCAGAACAGTGCAACCTTAATTAACCCTCCTGTGTGCATGCATTATCTAATTGCATAAACATATATTATTTCTTCCCAGAGGGCCTGTGTCTCACAATGCAAGGGACAGAATAAATCCACTGTATGAGAAGCTGTTCAATATTTTCCTTTCCCTTTCTGTTTGCATGGTCCCAGGTTATTTACTGAACATTATTCACTTCATGCTGAAGTTAGGATTACTCATCTTATCATGGACATTCTTGTCACATTCCTGACTTTAGCAGCTGTGGACCTCACATAAATTAACACATTTGTTTTCATTTGTGTAAAAGCAGGGCTTGGCATTATCCCCATTTAGCTGAGGAGATCACTGCTGAGAAATTTCTTTGAGAAATTCAATTGCTGTCTCTAAAATGGTTAAAAAAGCTAATGAAATATGGTTTCACCATGAAGAGGGCTGCTCAGTTTTAATAATAAGTGATTCTACCAGTCCTGCATAAATGTTGCATTTTTATCCTAACCAATGTAAGCACAGGTACTGTCATCATTCTTAAGAATAATTAACCCGTTTTAGAATACCACCAGCTCCTCTGATTGAACAGCCATTGTGAGATGCACCTAAACAACAGACTTGCCTTACTCTGCCACAGAATTATCAAGACTTCAGTTGACCTGGAATGAAGTCCTTTCCACCACTGAGGCTGATTTTCTTAAACTTTGGTCACCTAGTTCGTTGCCACACTAACTAGTCTCATTTGTCTTCTTCAGTCTTTCACAGCCTTACTTCAGGAGTTCTTCTATTTTGGAAATATGTGCCACAAGGGGAGAAATACTGTATTCCTTTAATTTCAAAACCCCACAGTTTTTAGAAACACCTGTCCCTGTTTCCATCTCTCCAATCAGTGAGCAGTGCGGGTGTCTCTCTCAGTGGGAGATGACAATTTGATGACACTTCATCAGTGTGGGAGTCCTGCTGAGAAGTAGATTGAGACAAAGGAAATGCCTCTTGGCATTGGAACAAATAAGAAATCAGAATTTCTAAGTTATTGTTCTGTAAGTTCAATTTCTTTTATATTTTGAAGTAAGTCTGCATGTGTGTGTACTGGCATTAGCATTGGCTGATTCACTCCTGTTTCTCTCTCTCAACTACATAGGCATTAATGCCATCAGCAAAATGACAGTCTTCAGAAAAAAACACCATGCTGAGATTCAAGAGCAGTACTAAAATGCTGGCCTCACCAAAGAGTTTTTGCAGAGCTCAGGTAAGGTTTCTTTAAGGTCTCAATTCACTGAAGAATAGAAGCCTAGAGCAACAATCTTTTCAACAGAAAGATTATCTTGTTCCTGGTGGTGTGTGTGTGTTCTAATTTGTATTTTCAGGGCTGTCTGCTTATCAGAAAGAACACATATACTTAAGAAAAAGAATAAAAGAAGGCCTTAAATTCCAAAAAGAGTGTGTTAATACTGGTAAGCAGGGAATGTAAAAATACAGGGCAAAAGATCTTAGAACGGATTGAAAATCCAGCCTCCCTGAAATCAGTTGAAGATGACAAATCAAAGGGAGCCTTCCCACTCAGTCTTTGGAACAGAATGCCCTATTGCCTCCTAGATTGCTCTCGGAGAAGAGAGTCACAGGCTCTCTGCAGGTTGACAGAATATTCAGTGCATGAATGACAACAAAATGCCCAAACTCAGGCCACATTAAGAATAACTATTTGATGGAAATTGTTGGAAATCCTCCTTATCTTTCATAAGATAAGGATGACGTGATGACGTTCCTTTTTCTTGCATTATGGACAACTGGGGCTGTGTGAAGTTGAATAGCAGAGAGATTCCAGACCATCTGCAGGCATTATCCGGGCAGTAAGTAATAAGCAAGATGAGTGGTAGGGGTTGGTCATATTCACAGTGCTGCAGGGCTGCAGAAAGCATGGTATGTGTGCTCTTAGGGTGATACTAGTGCTCTTTGTACTCCTACACACAGGGCGTGTACTGGGCCTGGTTCCTCTTCTCTACTAGGACAGTTTCTGTCCCTTTGGTCAGGCGCTGGGCAGCCCTCAATAACCAGGACTAAGCCAATATATTGTAGGGAAGAAAAGCTATTTTTCTGGTAATTTACATGCCACTGGGGCTGACGAAAATCCAAGCTAAAGAGAGACTTTTTACAAGAACTTTCAGTGAGGGACAAGGGGAAATGGATTCAAACTACAAGAGTGTAGGTTTAGATTAGATATTAGTAAAGAATTCTTTACTCTGAGAGTGGTGAGGCACTGGATCAGGTTATGCAGAGAAGTTTTGGATGCCCCATCCCTGGAAGTGTTCAGGCCAGGCTGGATGGAGTTCTGGTCTAGTGAAAGATGTCCTGGCCTATGGCAGGGGGTTTGGAATTAGGTGATCTTTAAGTCCCTTCCAACCTAAACCATTCCATGATTCTATCTTAGGAGTAACACCTGCCCACTTCTAGAGAGACTGTGAGCAGCCATTCCTGGGTCTTTGAAAAGCATGTTGCAGGGAGGATGCAAAAAAGTCTTTCTCCTTTAAATGCACCTGCCTCCTTTCTTCCTCTTCTCAATTCTGCAATGTCCAGGGGCTATTCTCTCCTGGTGTCCCCATTCATTGCAACAATCTCATGTAAAGGATGAATAGAGACTGTTTTCTTCTAGGCAGAAGCACAGTTCATGCTGCATTTCTACTGCAGGCGGATAGATGAGTCTCTCAGGAGAACATGAGTGAACAGTGTAGCAGTATTAACATCAGTTTTTCTGCATGGTAGAAACCTGTCCTGCACTTCCATGTTGTGATGTCTTGATCCTGCTGACCCACAGCCCACACATTTGCATTTTTCTGTAGCTTTTTTGTGCTCCCTTCAGGTCCCCCTGGGATGCCAGGTCTTGAACATGATAAAAGCCATAGCCCATGATGTCCAGCTGAGTTTTACTGCCATAAACAGGCTGATATTTGTTTAATTTAGTGAAATAAATGCCTCTCCTAGCTGTTTGGAAAGCAAATCCCTCCTTACCCTCCAGCTGGTATTTGCTGGACTTGAGTGAGCTAGCTAAAAAGCTCAGGTTATAATTTAATGCTGCTCTGTTTGTGAAGAACCAACAAGCCATTCTTAAGGCCTCTTAGGGTTTTTTAAGCCAAGGAACTGCTCTTTTCCTTGACAGGGCTCTCCAGTGCCTTAACAGCATTGCACACAGCACATCTTCAGTCAGGGACAGCAAGAAAACAACGTACTACCTGCAGCAACATGCACTGCTGAGAATAATAGTATATTGACACAGGACCTTACTGAACTTTCAGAAGTTCCATGTGGAACAGGATCACACAAAACCTCTTCTTTTAGCATTTACTGTGATGGGTTTTCCCTGCCTGGATACCAGGTGCCCCCCAAAGCTGCTCTGTCATTCACCTCCTCAGCTGGACAGAGGAGAGAAAATATAATGAAAAGACAGGGATAGGACAGGGAGATAAGGACAAGGAGAGATTATTCACCTGTTACTCTCACAGGCAAAAAAGGGTCTACATGGGGAAATTAGTTAAATTTATTAGTGATCAAATCAGAGTTGGATAATGAGAAAATAAAAACAAATCTTAAAACTTCTTTCCTCCCACTACTTCCTTCTTCCTAGGCTCAATTTTCCTCACAAATCCTCTGCTTTCTCTGCCTGAGCAGTGCAGAGTGGTTCGGTCTGAGTGGCTACAGGGTGTTGTCCTTCAGGAACAGACTGCTACAGCATGGGATCCTCTCTCCACAGGGCCACCGGTCCTACCAGCCAACCTGCTTCAGTGTGGGCTTCCCTCAGGGTCACAGCCTCCTTTGAGCACGTACCTGCTTTGGCATGGGGTCCTCCATGGGCTGCAGGTGATTATTTGCTTCACTGTGGATCTCCATGAACTGCAGGGGACAGCTGCCTCAGCATGGTCTTTGACACGGGCTGCAGGGGGATCTCAGCTCCGCTGCCTGGAACACCTCCTCCTGTTTCTCTCACAGGTTCTCACTCCTCTATCTGACTGCAAATGCAGCTGTAGGCTTTCTTCCCCTTCCTTAAATATGTTAACCCAATGGCATCACCACTGTTGTTTGGCCAGTAACGGGTCCCCCTTGGAGCCCTCTGGCATTGCCACTGTTGAACATAGGGGAGGCTTCTGGCAGCTTCCCAGGGAAGCCTCCCTGGAGTTCCCTGCTACCAAAACCTTGCCATGCAAAGCTAATACGTTCACTGACAATGAACTGCTTGTTGACCTCCTAGCATGGTGCTACTGAACAGCAGGGGCTGTTACTCTGTTCTTTTCCATTGGTCTTAACTATAATCCTGAGGTGAAAAATTTGGACTTTAGTGTAAGCAGGCATCAACACACCTCTACTGATATCCCTGCTAAATGATTCTGGAGAAACTATTTATGATTGCAGTGCTTTTGAGAACAGTGATGGTCTTGCCAATGTTTTCAGCAATGCACAAGTATTAAGACAAGCTGTGGAAATACAAGGTCAGTATAGGTGGTGGTTAAATGACTGGAAGCTTCCAAAGAGGATAAGACCTAAAGTTCCAGATTCTTTTATCTCTTCCCACTTAGCACTGCAAGCTCAATTTATAGAAACACACATGCTTTAGATTGCAGTATGTATTTCCTTCTTTCAAAATTTGTATTTGTATAATAATTTATTCTTTTCCATGATGTCAAGAAGAAATCAGGTCAGCACTATACTGCATTAATAATTTTCTTTCCAAGAAAAATCTGTGCTGCAGGGCCAAGATCTATTCTTCTGCTTATAGTTGCCCTAATGCTGTGTATAGTCCCATGCGCCCTCCTCTCCCTTCTTCCTGTTCTTATCTCCCCATTTCCCCTTCCTTTCAGTGGCTCTTAGGGGTTGTCTGATTATGTGCCTTAGTCAAAGAGATTTCTTCCAAATGACTGCTTTCATTCACAGTCCTCAGTTCATATTAGTCAAGAAATGTACATAAAGGAGTGAAAAATTAATAGAAAAGGAATGATTTGTGGCCACAGTCTCAAAAGGTAATAGCTTTGACAGGAACAAGCAGTGTTTGTGATTTCTGGGGTGCCAACTACCTGAGAGAATTTGGAGGCAGGTTAAGTCCTCACCTAGAGTGTTTAAACTGAAAGGGTACACATAAAAGAAAAAACTATTATTTCCTTTTACCCTTGTACATAGTATTTTCACATTACAAACCAAGAGATGGGAAGACACAAAACACTATGGCTTTGCTTGAGAGTGAAGAAATCACTCAGCCCTTTCATTTTAACCATTTTTCATTTAGGAAGTATAAGGGCACACATGAAACAGCATCAATATTTATGCAAAGGGTTGTGTTGTTTATGTGTGAAACATTATACTCTAAATTAAAATTACTTCATTCTGAAGAACTCTCTCTGGAAATGAGTACAGCCTGGTGTGCACCCCACTTGTTGAATAAAAACATTCCAGAAGACCCCCACAACTTTGGCCAATATTTAGCAACTCGCAGTGCCTCCAGGATATAACTCTGATATATATTCTAGGGAGCCCACTAGTGCCATATCTCAGAGTAAATCATGCTTCAATTATTCTGTCTTGCAGTCCACTGCAGAACAGGGAACATGCTTTGCCAGCAGCTGTTATCAGTATTCTTGGAATTCTTGACTGAGATCATTGAAAGCCTAATATGAGAACAAAAAGCTACAAATTATTTCCACAGTAGGTAAAAGTTAAGACAGAAAGCTGTAAAATAAAGAGAAATCTCTCTGTTATATAGAGCTGTCTCAGAGTCACTTCTTCCTTTAGAAATCATGATCTACACAGTTTCATAAATTGATGAAAAAGTTTTGTCCATTAAACTTAATTGATACAGAATTTAAAGGCACAAACTTAAATAATTTTGCTATTTTCTTTGACAATTAATTTTTGGCATTGCATTTATCTCTAACACTGTATGAAGCAAAAAATATAAGTACTGAAGAAGATTAACATGTACAAAAGATGAAGCACAGTGAGAAGCGACATCTGGGTCAATGCAAAAGATGTTTCAAGGAGTGTAAGCAGGCAGAAGTAAAAACAGAAAATAAAACCTGACTTTTAAGTAAAATTAGCAACAACTTGGATTTATATAGTGCTCCATATGTTCTAGCTGAATAACACCCAAGGCGTTTTAGAGTAAAGTAAGGTAAAAAGCATGCTAGAGGAGAGAAAGTAAGAAAATAATTAAATTTCCTGAAAATGTTTTCAGCTTTGAGTAGGTGCAATTCTTCCCTTTAGATGGCTGTGGTAATGGTGTCGAGGTGCTGTTGTTTTACATAATTGGCTTTGGATGGGAGCCATGCTGCAGTGAAAGAGCAAAGACTGCTTGTAGTTGAAATGCTCATTCTATTTACTCTTTTTTTTTTTAAGTTAATGCTGCAGCAGAATTCTGGTTGCTTAGAAAAATCTAGCTAGGAAAAAGGAAAACATACAGCTGTTTGGAAATACTATTGAGCTGATTTCAAAAGAAAATAGGCCTTGGATGGGAGAGGAAAGCAAGAACTGCACAATATTGATGGCTTTTCCCCCTGTTTTAGTGGGGTTTTTCCACATCTTCCTTTCACACAGGGGTAGATTAAGAAAATGGTTCTTGATGACTGTGCCTATGTGGATTTGTGCAGATCTGAGTATGCTGAAAATTACAGCAACCTTGTCGTAATATCTACAGTAACAAAGGAGAGCAACAAAAACAAATCTGGCAGAAAATAAACTGCTGTTTAACAGTCTTGAGCATCAAACATGCTCAAGTGATGCATGTTTTGTCTTTTTACAGAATGAAGATTTGCACAAGTGTGATACAAAATGTAGTCTTTCCTTTAATATCACTCACCAAGCATAGACCACCACATCAGCCAAAGCTCACAGAAAGATGCACATTTGCTACCCCCATTCCGTGTCTTCAGAAGAAAAATGCCATGCTTGAATCACTCTTCCACCACGACTTTACATTTCTCACAGGAGAAAAGCTCAGCAAGTCAGTAATTTGTTTGGGCCATCATTAGCAAACTGCAGGTGGGTACATATTTTGGATATGGATATTTTCCTAATCAAAAACTCTCATACTGTTTCTGCTATGAAATCTCCCCATGCTTTCTGGGATAAAAGCCATGCTCAAACACTGGACCACTAGTCCTGGAGGCCTGGATGGCTGGAACCTCAAACACAGGTCTCAGAATAAAATTTAGATTTGTCAGACTTTTGTGGGATTCCCAGAATTGTGAAATAGGCAACCATTTCACTTGTTGGCTACATGCCAACAGTTGAGTTTTACAGCATATTAAAGCAGTCATCATGATCATCACTTGAATTTATCAGCTGTATTGTCCTGAAGGCCCCAGCCAGAATTGGGGTCTTTCTCAGATATCTTTTTTTATAGAAAGCTAGAAGATATAGATCATATTTCAAAGAAACAAAGATTTATGGTTATTTCAAATGACTTATACTTAAGTCATTTGAAATAAGTTATCAAATGACTTCTGTCTTGGAAAAGAGCATTGATAGCCAGTATTCAGACTGTCCAGCTGGCTCAAGGGTCCTTCCTGATTTGGAAGAAGGAAACTTGCCAGCTTTTAAAATTAATATATTATTATTGCTGGTATCTTCTTTTTAAATCCTTCACTATCAACCAGAAGGGTGTGCACATGGTGCCAAAAGTTTGCTAGAAAAGAATTCTTGGCGAAATTGTTCAAAGCTGCTTGAAAGGATTTCCTGCTGATGTCAGTCCTGTAAATCCACCCTTCACTGCAGAAAGATAAAGGAGAGGCTACTCATCAATATTGATTTTTCTTTATGGTCAACTTATGTTGTCCCTTTAAACAGGGGAATCTTAGGGCCAGAGCTTCCTCTTTAGCAATGACCCAGTCCACTGACTGTGCCTTTATATAAGAGTTAGAGCAAAGGCAAAGAGTTCTATCCACAGCCCATTTTATAACAGAGACCTGCAGACTGACACAATCCTCAAAGTTCATCCAATGGACTGAGATGTGCACCATAATCCAGCTCCTAATGCCAAGGAAAAATTACTCACCATCAGTAACTACACATCACATGAAATAGGCAGCAAAAGGTGACTGAACTGTGTTTTAATTTCTCATACACAATAATCAACAGAGGAAGAGTAATAATAATAATCCAGATTAGGCCAGTAAGGAGGTGATTTTGTATTTCTGTTTATTTAGTATGTGAAGCAGATATGAGGTCAGTGAGAGGTAAATTTTTGGGATGAACTGGCAGAATTCTAATTGTCTCTTTTACCTCTCCAAGGTGTTTCTGTTGAGTCTTATATATATGCTAAATATTTCCGTTACTATTTCTGGAAATTACTGCTAAGTTATGAGTTCTGATCAGTATGTAAATGATGCAAAAAACGATTGTTCCTCAGGGCCATGAAGAGTTAAGAGAAAGGAAGTCTTGGAAAAATCACCACAGATGAGCACATAAGAAAATGGTAACTCAGATTTATGTCACAATCTTATTTGTGATTCAGTAATTAGGTGCTAGGAAGCACATGAGAATCTTGTTCTACTCCCCATCAACTTCTCTGAGCAGCATATCACACTCCTAAGGCAGTTTATGATGTTCTGCTGAAAAGCAGAATTGGGCTCTCCTGATAACAAAGAACCAAAAAACCAGAGCACAGCCGTTACACAGTCAACCATGATACTAAAAAAGATGCAAGCAAAATTGCCACAAAACAGCAAAACTGCAATTTACAATAAGCCATAGGCTTCAAATCAAATGCCACAACACCTTCCCTGGAACATAAACCCCTGCTCCTTAAGCTAGCTGGAAGAGAAGCAGCAGTATAATGCTGCATAGAGTTAATAACCCTCAAAAGGTAATTTCCCTAATGCAAAAGGACCTACCATACACGCCACCCTATAAAATGAACATTTTGAAAGCCACATTTTGTCCTAAAGGCACTCAGCACTGTACATACCCCTTATACTCTCCAGCTCTCTTTTTTTGGCTTAATGGCTGGAGCTGGCTTTCTCTTTGTTCTTTCCTATGTGGTAAGCAAGGATAAAACACATGTCCTTTACAAAAAGAAACTTTTTTCTTTCTTCTACACACACTGTGACTCTGACCATCCACTTTCACCTGCAATGCATAACCCAAAACAACAGAAATATCATTCTCCTGGTCTATACTCCCTCCATCAGTTTTTCCTGTTACAGTTACCTGAACTATGAGAGAAGTTGTGGAAAAAGGGAAATGGCTTGTGCTCTTTGGCTTCTTCTGTTCTAGCCAGCAGTACACTGGCAGTAATCTCTTCTCCTATGGAGATAAAGACAGATAATTAAGATAAACTAGACCTGCTGTTGTGCTCCCTGCTGGGAGGTATTAAGAAGGAAGACATGCTGGTCTCTTTCAAAAGATTTGTGAGGTACAGATCAGCTTTATCCTTTGGAGATGGAACAGAGGCTTTTGATGTGTTTCACTTAGAATAATACAACAAAATTATTTTAGGTTTGGGGCGTTTTTTTGTTTTTGTTTTTGTTTTTTTTTTCCATTTTGTGCGGGGCTCAGTGATTGGACCTAGTGTTGAACTTAGAACTTTATACTTGTGTGCTGAAGCGAGGGGTCAGGGAAGGGCTACTTTAGTTCTTGTGGAAGGAACAAAACCCACAGTATATTAAATGTATTAGGAAATGTTAGGTAGTTTAGAACTTCCTTTTGCTTTCCAAACTTGCTTCTTGTGAGATGTGATAATGCAGGGTTTTAAAATATTTAACAATTTGCATTTATCTAAAAAAAAGAGGGAAATCATGTACGAAGAAAAACACAAACATGTTCAGAATGCCTACCGCCAGCAACGTCCTGGCATTTGCCAGTACTTAAAGGTTATGTCTGTCATGTTTAGATGTGGCATAAAGTCTTTCACCCTTTCCCAAGTAATTGGACATCATAGTGATAGGTAAAATTGAATGTGTTATGAACAGCTCTCTTATAGACTTATAGGGCTTATTGACAGACAGTGCTTGGAGAGAAGGCCTAATTTTATGCATGAACATGTCACGCTGGAATAATTATGCAATTGCCTGCTTTCCTTGTGCAGTACATTGTGAAATCCACAATGGTTCCTGGGAATTCACTCCTTCCTCTGGTTTTGCATAAATACAACTGCTGTAGCTAACAAGGGGAAATACATTAATAAGGTGAATGCAACATTTAATCACAAATAAAGATCTGAATAATTTGTCTTGCTTTCAAGATGTATGAAAGTGACATCAACCTACACACCTTTTGTAAAGAGCAGCAAATGCAAAACTGGCTCTCATTGGGGAATCTACACTCATTGATTTTCTTCTTCTACCTTGTTGTCTGACTGATGTGTGCAAAAACTAAGGTAGAGTTTTGCCTCTGATAAGCCTAACTTGGTTTTTTTTGGTTAGTTTTTGGGTTTTGGTATTTGGCTCATGGCAAATTTAATCAGTACGAAGTATCCCTTATTAGTCTAAAATAAGAAATCCTTCCAGATCATTGCTGAAAATTATTGACAGCTGGCTATAATTTTGCTCTCACATGAACAGGCTAACTGAAAAATTATGATTTAGGGAAGGAGAATGTTGGGATAGGGAGGACATCTCTTGAGCTGAAAAAAGTGAGTGCTGGGAGGGTGGTATTAGGGAGATGAATTAGTACCCTTATGCTTTCTCTATTCCTGTTCTCTCCAGGCATCTGGTCACTGTCACAGTTGTATCTATTTTGTTGTTTTTTTCTTAAACTGGTACACAATGTTCATGCCTATCTTTCACATTTAGAAATACATATTTAAAACAGCAATAAAAAAAAGTATCTTTGAAGAATTTATAATCTCTGAAAAAAGTGACAGCATTCTTGCTACTGTTTTTCGAAATACAAATGTGACTGCCATATTGCTGCTTCTGTTGGTGTGGTGAGAAAAGTTGATTTTTTTGTGAGTGGCATGAATGATAGTCTACCTCTTTTGATTTCTTTCTCATTTAGGATTCTTAAGCTTGCAAACCTCTTGAAGAGAGATCCAGTGAATGCACAGCTGGCTTGTGATGTTCAGTTTAGGACAGAGCTAAAATGGTTTCTACGTCATTTACAACAGAGGGGAAGCCCTTGAGTTGCTGAGTGTGTGGGTCAAATAAGGTCTGCAACCCATTCTGTGCCTGTGGCTGCCCTGGTCACCCTGCTGTTGGCCGTCTCTGTCTCTACCTGTGGAGGGGCAAGTCTCCATTTTTAATTGTCAGTTGTCATGTGTTATCAATTGCTTGCTGCAGAAATATGTATTACAGTGAACCCCTTGGCTCTTTCACTTGGGAGGAACAAATGTGTTTGCTAATCAGGTTTTAATTAGTGGTAAATTCCCTTCCTTCACCCTCTTCATGAGCAGGTTTGTTAAACAGGGGGTCATGGAGAGATTGTAGGGAGATTGCCTTTTCTCAGTCAGCTTGCTGCTGCTTTTGACCAGGCTTTCTGCTGGTACATTTACCCCTCCTCCCCAAGTGGCATGCTAGGCTGGTCACTTCATTCAAACCTGCTGTTGAGGAGGCAGTATATTCTTGTGCTCTTTCTGTATGATTGCTTTGCTGCATGTTCTGTGTCCATGCTAGTTCCAGCATTTTCCTGGAGTCCCTGCTCCCAGCCCTGCCAAATCTAGGTCTGACAGCGAACTGCACTGGAAGGACCTTCGGGTTGGAACACAATGGTTGTTCTTATATCACGTGACATAGCATACATGACAAATTGTCTAATTCCCGTGGTGTCTTTGTGCCACAGGTGGAATGCTTAAAGTGGAGCTTTTCTTCTGCTATCAGTCTGATTCAGCTGGCCTTCTTTCCTTCCCTTCTCTGGTGCACTCCCTTCGGCCCTCTCCAGCATGGCTGGCACCAACAGCAGCACTGCCAGAACACAACTGCTTTTAGTGTACCCAAAGTGAAGCAAAACCATCTCCCCTATATAGCTGCAGCTGACCCTGTAAACACAGATTACTGCTGGCAGTCAAGCAGAAATAGCCGTGAATGCTCATGACGGGCACCTGCTTTTAGTCATCTGCTCACTGCTAAGCTGCCTGAGCAGCTCTGGGTTCCCCTTTATCTCTGTATGTCCTGGCTCTGATCACATTCTACTCATCCTCAGCCTCCACTACCTTGTTTTCAAAGTGTGCATTTAGTCATCCTGGGCTCCAGAGGCAGGAGGGGGTCAGAGCAGCTCTAACTCCGGCTGCACACTGCCTCGGCTCCAGTGAATCCCACCCCAGAGGGGAGCAGCTCCTTCAGGACTCGACCTGGAGCTGCACTTCCCAGCTATGGCCCAGTGTTCAAAACAGGGTCCTATCATCAGCAGTGCACCAGACTCAAGGTGCACCGGTGATGACAGGAGTGAGCCTGTTCTCACACAGTTTCCAACCAAGGAGTGGCAGATAAGTCTTTAAACTGAACCCCTAAAATAACAAGATTTCTTGTTTAGGGTAATCACTTGACCCTCCTTTCAAGTCTCCTGCCATGTAAGGCATTCCTAGTAGTGCAAGCTAAACAGCATAATGTTTGTTCCTTCCTTTTCTCATTAATTTTGAAGCATTGCATCCACTTGTCATACGTTCATTTTTTTCATTCTCTTTTCCTATTTGCATTTGCTCAGCAGCAGCCATATCAGATCAAATGGAGCATATCCATTTTTGACATTAGTTAAAAAAATTATGTTAGTTGATGACTATTAATCCTGCACAAATGCTTGCATAAGAAGATAAGTTTTCTCAAAGCTGTTTGCTCAGGGGTAGAGGCTGTTCTAATGGTGTGTTTATTGAACAATGATTTATCTGTTGCAATTATTTGCCCTTTAGGGCCGGCGATGTTATATTAGTAGGTTTGATCACTGCCAGCACCTGGATGCCTCCTTGCAATTAGCAAACTGATACACTGTGTCTGCCATTCTGCTGCACACCCCCTCCTCTTTTACCACTTCCTAACAAAAGGATAAGCACAGCAAATCTCACCCTGAAAGCAGTAAAAAAGGAATAATGTTGATCAGTACCTGCTTCTGGATTTAAAGGGAAGGACACATTACTCAAAGAGAATGCAAGAACACTTTCCTTACATCAACAAATAATTCATGAGGTGTATGTGGGTATCCAGCAACTATATTATTGCAGTAGTCTGACAAATACTGAGAAGGGGACAGCAAATGGGACATATCATTCTACTATCTTGACAAAGATTATAACAGGAATGGGAAATGGGACAAATGTAACCCATCCTGGAGACAGTCTCTAAGCTGTAATCTCATTTGTTCTTCAGCATGAATTATACAGCAGTGCAGAGGATGAGAAGGTGATTTTTACCATTTGTGTATCTTAATCACTTTTCTTTGCTACTAAAAAATAATTCACTGTGAAATGCTAATAGTTGGGTAATATTAGTTTTTGAGCTGTGCACTAAATGAGGAGAAGGCAGCTGTAATGTAAGTGTTCTGCCAGTTGCATTGAAATTCAAAAAGGATCAAATTCATCTCAGGTTTGCACAAAACACATTTCTGCAGATTTCTGAGAATCATCTGCCATGTCCCAGAATGGAGCTGGACTCATGCCCTTTCCTTCCTAGGCTTGAGCTTGAATCTCTTGGAAATCATACCGTGGCTGGAGCCCACAAAAAATGGGTGGCTGCTTGGTGGGACGTCTTGAGCTGGAAGCTATGGTAGAAAAAATTATGATCACTGAGTCCCATTGGACCTAATTCTTCTGGCAAGAAGAGAAGGCAGCTTGACTGTTGTTTATGCCAACATTGATTTGGATGCTGTTTGGTGTGGAAAAGCAACATTTGAACCTTCCCAAGGCATTTAATCCAGGGTTGAAATGTTTAAATAATCCATTCTGTAGTAGAAAACAGCTAGTAAGCTCCCTAAGGTACCAGTGATTTTCCAGAGGTTGACTCCTGGGTAAAGGTGACTTCCATGAAAATCTGTATTAGAGAGGAAGAACTAACTATTAATTCATGTGCAAGTTATTTTCAGTGTGGCTTACTGTCTCTTTAAAACCCCTCTGATTATATAAAATTCCCTAGGTTTCATATGCCTGTTGTTCAGTGCCAGACTGAAGAATGTGTTTTCTCTTCTTCAGCTTTGTGTTTGCTGCTTGTAACTCGAAGGCACCATGTGAGGGTGAAAGGCTGACATGACCACCCATGAATTAGGCTGCTATGACAGCCAGCGAGAGCAGAGAAACAACCTGGGTCCTGAATTTATGTAAATGGAATTTCCATGTTCCAGGTGGCTGGAGGGCTTGAAGTGACAAATAATCCTTCATGAAGGTAGATGAGAATATCAGGAGTCCCCTGGTGGGCAAGCAATCATGGTTTATGTGAGAATGCTGGAGACGAAGTTTTGGTTTTGAATCTGAAGTGCACTCTAATGACAGTGCAAGCAACAGAGTGGTTTGTGTGATTTACAGAGCAGTGTGTGTGAGCAACAAGGAACATTCTGAGCTACTTCTGGATGTAGGAGGTCAGTGCATTTAGAGATGGGAATTGCCTTTGGAAGCCTTAGGGACTAAATGCTAGTTTTGTCTGTCCTGCACAAATGGGACAAACTACGCCAAGTATGAGTTTTAACTGTGGTTCTAACCTGATTTTAAGTTCTAGGACCAGATTTTCAAAATCTGTTGAACGTAATTGTGTGTTACATGCCAATGCTTCTGCACAAATCCAGGCTTCGTTGTAAATTACTTTAAACTGTCCATCTACTTTCTACTGCCTGGCTCATCCTCCTGACTTTAGTGGAGTTGCTGTCAGGGTTAACTGGATAATGCTGTAAAACAGTTAATCTTTGCTAAGTTGCAGCAGTTTCTAACATGGCTGATGGGAACTGAGGGACAAGAGAATTCTTTTGGATGACACTGAGTCATTGTTTTATTGGGAAGTTGGAGGCCTTTAAATGAACATGCTCAAGTTCTGCTGGAGATCCCAATTTTCCAAGAGACCTTCTGGATCATACCAGCAAAGGAAAGATTAGGAGGAATTTTGCTTTCAAGTTGAAAGGTCTGGGGAGAAAACAGAATGTATTAAGACTGGTCATCTTCTCCAGAGTACAAGACCCTATCTTTTTTTATTGTATTTTGAATTAATAGAAAGGATTTGGACTAGGAGGAACACTTCACTAGACACAAATTTTCTACCCAACTGTCCTTCCAAGAAAAAAGGTCATGGACAATGTTCAGTGTCTGAAACACCATGGTGGCTAGCTCTACATGAGTGAAGTCAGAGGAGTTATTTATGATTCATAGCTGCTATAGATCAGACCAAAATTTACTAGTCCAGAATTCTAATTCCCTTGTCTCCAGCCTGCAGCGATCTCAGTTTCTCAGAGGCCAGATTTGAAAGCAGCATGGCTCAAATAATGAAATATTAAATTTATTTAAAGAAAAAAACCCAAACAAAACCAAACCCTCTTTCACTCACATGGCCACCACAAGATACACCTCTCTACTCTGTGTATAACAGCTGTAGTTGCTGGAGTTCAACAAACCTGCACAGCCAGAAGTTGCCTCCTTAGAGAGGAAGCACTCTCCTCTCCATTCCTTTCCAGCAAAAGGCACAGAACCCAATCCCAGGGCAGTCAGCCACTCAGCCACGCCTGACAGCAGGTAACGGAACTGAAATAAGCTCAAGACCTTCCTGATGCTTTGGTGTGGGAAAGGCTTCCATCTCTGAGTTAGCAATAAGGAATAGATCCGAATACAGAAGACCACAGTGCAATGGGTGGCCTGAAGCCATCTTGGGAAAGAAATGACCCCTGGCTGGGCAGTGGGCAGTGGGAGTCATACCAAAGAGCTGGCATGAACCCATCTTTTTCAAGAGTAAGTATTCAGAGGTCTTGAAGCCTTTCTTTGACAGAAAAGTGCCAATGTTACTTGTTTCCTGTCAAAGAGCAGAAATTGTGAGAAAAGCTTTGATGAGTTTGATCACTTCAAATTTCATCTGAGTTCACAGCCATTTAGGTACTGAATGAGGATTCCTTTAGTTTCTGCATTGCCTAGTAAGTCAACTGATTCTTGGCTAGATTACTTGTGTATAGGGACAATTTACACTGTCCTACGGTTCTTAAGTCTCTGAAACCATGATCAGGATCTGGATCTCAGTGGCAGAGGCAATTACTAAGAATAACCTGGTTTGGAAGAAGCAGCCACTGTGTTAATCCTTTACAATGGCAACAGCCTTGTGTCTTAGCTAGGAAGCATGAGGGGTTTCGGTATACTGTTTGAGATAACCAGGACTAATTTTGGGCTATCATAGCAGAATTCTACTTTTCAATTTAAAAAAAGCTGATGAAAACATGTTGTCTTATAATAATAAATCTGGCAATGGTCTGCCTGGTGCCCACATGCCCTCTGGAGACAATGGTGAAATGAGGTGATATGGTAGAAAACATATTTTGTGTTTGTATTTTTCCTTGTTTCAATTCCAAATCCTCTGATTTCACAGTCTGGCTAAAGTCTGAACTCCAAAAACAAGAGCTCAGCATAGTGCTGGCAATGTATTTGGTTTTCTCATTCCTTCCAAAATGGGTTCCCAGTGGGTCCTGATGAAGGATCCATAGGCTCTTCACAACTCTGCTAAGCAGCCTACCCGAATGCCAGCTGCTTGTCCTCCTCTGCCCCCAGGTTAAGGGTGAAAGCACAGTTGAGAAAGGTCTAACATCAAGAGAGGGGCACAGTCCCAGCAAGCCAGATTCCTGCTCAGCAGCAGGAAGAGAGTGATTTCTGCACTGCTAAGTGCTGTTTTCACTCTCTAAAGCCTTTGTGTTTTATATTAGGAGGATTTGGAGACTGCAGATATAACAGTCCCTTCTCCCTTCCTCACTTTCTGCTCCAACCTGCTTTTGGTCACTTTCATTCATCTGTCCATGGCTTGCCACCTGGATTAATTTCTTCATCGAATACATTCCCTTGTGTGAACAACATATGTGACAAATAAGTAATGTGACTCATCAAGAGGCATGGGAATGCAATGTTCCAGCTACTGAAGGACATTTAGAATTCAGCAACTTGTCACCTTTGTATCAGTCCTAAAACACTGTAAAATGTAAACAGACAGATCTAAAAGGAGATGCAGGAGTACAGACTTGCACAGAACTCTGCTTGTTTTTTGTCTCAGCTTAAGTAAACTGCAATGAAATCTACTGACACAGTTTTGACAGTTTTGATTTACATTTTCTCTGAGGCCCAGTAATTATTTCCTTGAGATCTTATCTGGGATTAAAAAAATTTCTGTGTTTCAGCCCACACCTTTGAAAATGTCAAACACTTCATCCAGTTTGTGCGAATATAATTGTATTTTCCCTATTTTATTATGAAAACCTTCTGAAAAGAGTATTCAGATGTGACATTAATATCTTGTGAAGGGTGCTGAAGTATACTTTTAGCGTAAATCACCTGTCCAGCCTAAACGGTAGGTCACTCTTCCAGCTACCGGTGGGAAAATCCCTGATTTTGAAAGGTAAAGCAGGATGCCAAGTGAACTGTGCTGATCCTGCAAGTATGACTTTTCCTTGCCTTATACACCATAGCTCCTGGTTATGTGCAACAAATATCTTGCAAAAATTCAGTTCATATTCTGCAAGCTTTGAAGGTAGCTAGTCTGAATTGCTTGCTGAGACACAGCCAGCATGCCAGCTAACTTGGCCAGAGTACAACTCCAGGGAGCTGATGGGGGCTAATGGACTCAGGCCCAGTACAGAGAACTGCTTTCATCTCACAAGGCAGTAAAGAAGTGCGGAGACACTTCTTGTACCTGCATAGACTTCATCATAGTCTGACCCTAACCTTTGTTTCTCACTACAAAATTTACCAGGTAGCTCACAGATACACAAATTACCCTGAAAAAAACAGAAGACATTAGTAATTTGGCTTCCCTGCCAAACCAGACACTCCAGCAAGAAAAACAACCAGCCTACTGAGACTCTCACAGTTTTTTTCTGGGGATCTCTCATGTCCTCTAGAGAACTTGATTCCTGAAACAGAGTTTCAGGCTGCAGAAATGGCTTTGGGGTGTGCCAAGCTCAGCTGTGATACCCTGTGACAGACTTCCTAACTGTAACTGGGCAAGCTGAAGACAGACTGTCATTTCATCATTTTTGGACAGAGATCTCCCCTTTAACACTTAAGTATTATCCACATACTGGTATTCTGGCAAGCCTGCTTTCATGCAGGCTTGTTAGGATGGTCCTGTTCCCACTCATAATGTGGCACAGCATGTCAGCTTCAACCAGGCAAGGATGCCAGCCTCAGTTGGATTGTGAATAGCCTGCAGAAGAGGCTCCTGATGGTGGAAGAAGTGCCAAATAAGGCCACATGCTCTCTCATTGGGATGCATTGTGCCCAAAGCTGCTTTGGTTTCAGTTGTGGAGGGAGTAACATCTTTTTTCAGAAAAGAACCTGCTAATCCTTTCACTTTGTGTGCTCTGCCTCTCCTGTACAATTTCTATAAATTATTTCTGGGATTTACCCATATAAAAAGAATATATTCTGCCCTGACAGCTAAGGAAAAGGTCAGATATGGCTGTTCAGATTATGAGACTCAACTGTGTTTGTTGTTGACTTTGGAGTTGTCCCTTTCTGTTAAACCATTTACTGTTAAGACAACAACACAGACAGTAGTTCCAAAGGAGTTTTTGACCCTAGTGAGATTTCCATGTAACTGGTCAGCACCTCCTTGCTGAAATCCAGGTGTCCTGTGTTCCTGCACATCTTGGCTCCCCCCAGAGTGCTGTTGAGTACATAAGAGAAATGCTCTGCTACGTGTATCCCTCCGACCAGCACTTTTCAGGAATTGCCAAGATTCACAAGTGAAACATTATTCGGGACAGAAGAGCTTCTGGAACTGCCTTTTTCTAATCAGGATGATTTCTACAGCTTCTGGCAGGCAGCTGCCTAAGTAAGAGTATCTTTCCTATCATACTAAATGCTGCCTGCCAGCCTCAGTGTAACATCTCATCAACAATCTTGCATTGGTGCAGAATTGTAACATGTTTCCCTACAGACTCATGCTTCCTTCTGCCTTTCCAGCTACGGTGCTGTTTGTCCTTTGTGTAAACACCCTCCTTTTTTGAAAGTAATATGAATGGGGCGTAATATACTGCCAGCTAAAATGCTGCCTTTCCACATTCACTCACCACAGGAACTCTTTAATCAGCAATGTCAGCCAGGGACAGAAATCTCATAGTTGAGAGATAACAGTTATTTGCTAGCAACTTCTTATATGATAACCCAACAACTAGGTGATTACACACTTTCTCAAATAACACAAGAAAATGCCACACCACATTTCCAAAAGTACATGTTGCAGCATCTGGAAGCTGCATAAGAATATTGTCAGGATATTTTCTCCTTCTGTTTATTTTTTCTTTTGGTGCTCTGAAATCTGAACATAATTTTTTCATTCTTAAGCTATCCACCAGCTTTTCTACAATGAAAGGTGTCATAAGGAGTATGAAGTCAGTGCTACAGACAAAGTGTAACTGATTAATGGTAGAGGATTTCTGCCATAACTAGGATGCTTAAGGTCACAATTACCCAATTTTTCATAGCTGCTTCATCCGCTGAGTTGCACTTGCATGGTTACACTGTTAGTTGAAAGGGAAATGAGTGAGTACATGCTGGTTGAGTAAATTATTAAAATACATACAATAGAGCAAAACTTTTTCTGTGAAAACCTTGCTAATGAAGAGAGACCATGCCTTTGCAACAGTGAAATTAGTTCAAAGTAAACAAGTGAAAAAATAACATTTCTAAACCCTGACAGAGTGTTTCTAAGGTTTAGAGGAGAAATTTGTGAAATAATAAGTTAGTCTGAATCCCTCCAAGTATTGTTCCTACAATGAGATCTGCATGGTGCACCTTTACAGTTACATTAAAGTATTTGGGCTGGTTTAAATGCAAACCTGTGTTTTCAGCTACTCTTGGGGTTCAGGCCAGCCCAGTGTATGTTTTCAGACTTCTTTCAGTATGGAACAACAGTTTTGAGGCTGTTGTAATGTGAAGGAGCATCTGACATGCTGTGCCTACTCCCAGGTCATATTGTCACCTGCTGTCATTCTTGGCAGCTGTTGGGACATGTTCTTGCGTGCAGGAGATCAACTGTCTTTTCTCCATTACAACTGTACGGGATGGATACAGCAGTCTGGAGAACAAAGAGACCCAAAGGGTCCCAGAGTAAGGAAAGAAGCCACAGTACTGCTTAGGCAGCCACTAAAGACAGGTGAGAAGAGTACTGATTAGGATTTAGAAGAGGATCCTGTATTTCATGTGTGAGGCCTGATGGATCTGTTGTTAAATTCTGCAGTGGTCTGAGATATTCTTGAGATTTTTATCCCAGTCACAGTGTTTTGTGATATTTGTGCCACCTCCACTGGGTGGGTCTTTTGTGTTAAAATCTTGCATGGGAAACTTTTAAATTATTTTGGGGCACAAATGGTCAGAGCTGTTCTGGCTTTGTATTCAAATTTAAGGTCACTTTCAAACAAGGATAATTAAGTAAAAATGTCCTTTTGTTCTTAACCTGGCATGATGAGTAAGGTCAGGGTTTTTGGTTTCTTTGTTGGCCTTCTGTGTCAGGGACAATGAGTGCAATGCTGAGATTTTTTAGCATTGGGTTGCATTTAAGTGAGGAGAAAGCCATCCAGATTTTACTTCTTTTGCACCTCCCTCCTGTCAGATATTTATTTTTCTCTTGCAATAGCAACAGCAGCTGCTTTTGCGCTTGCATGAGGAGTAAGAAAGAGACAGACTTACCAAACTACGGAATTTCATGGATTGGTTTGCACAGGTGAGAAGAGAAATAAATAACATTAATGGAACTTGGATGTTCTCATCTCCATCTTACTTCTGTCCTGGAATTGAAGGTAGTCATTCCCTTTCCTTTCCTTAGTATTTATTGACTCTTTTTCTTCCTTCTCCATGCCTTCACTTCCCTCTTCTTTCTTTTCCCAAGCAAGATGCTGTGCAACAAACCAAGAAGGACCATGTGTTACCTCTGATTATAGCACAATTGACCATGCTAATGCTTCCTATATAAGCTGAAATTGAGCACTTCTCCAAAATAGCACATAATGCAAACATAACCTGGAAACTTTTTCAATAGCTCAAACTAGAATCTGTCTTTCTCTCTCTGGAGATGATCTTTAGTGATCTTCATACACAGTCTTCAGGTTTTAGTCTACAGGTAGTGTAAAAGGAAAACAGGTCTGGAGATTTCCTGTGCAGAATAAAAAGGTTGTTTCTGGCTTCAGAAAACCACAATTCTTTATAAGTCTTTTTGAAACAGTAAATCTGCATTTATTCATACTGGGTGAAGTAGACAGCTGGCACTTTCTGATTCCAAGACAAACAGATCCTGTGGATTTTGCTGGCTGAAAAGAAGTTAATACTCCAGAAGTGGAAATCCATATAGCTCCCAACAATGAGACTTGTATCAGAGAAGTAAAAGGATTTTAAGTGTACTGTATGTTTGGCTGGCAGATTCTGAGTTCATTTAACCCACTGACATCAGGTTAGTGAGCATGTAAACAGACATTTCAGACTGGTTATCTGAGATCAAAATTTGACCTGCTGACATCTGATGAGACAAGTATTTCTTCTCCTTTCCATATACAGCTACTTGTTGTCTTATGTTATTTTATAGGCTAGATGTTAATCTTCTCAATAGTAATTTCAGAGGTTTTCCATTTGAAGGATAGTTGCCCTTAGCAATAGATTTTGAAGAACTATATGAGTTTAGAAAATAAGAAATTCTGTAAGAAAAATATGTGCTTGGCACATATCTTGCAGTTCCCAATAACGGCTCTTCTTAAAAAAACCCCAACCCTAGAGTAACAGAAACCCTCCACTATAAAATGACTTGTTCTTTAATAAGACTCAGAATATGACTGAAATCCACATAATTTCTCAGTTTCTCATTCTCTCTCTCCATCAGTTTGCCTCTTGTCTCCTGAAGGACAATATCTTTGCCTTATATGAATACTGTTCAGACTTCTATAACTTAGTTGGGAATTGCTAGGTGCTATGTAATATCAATTAAAATTATTATCATGCAGTGCATGGCTTGATTAATGTTTATGATTCTCAGAGAAAAAGACTAAATTCCTACATAAGAGCTTTCAAATTGATTCTCACCAATTTCACAGAAAATTCAATAGGTGTAACGTTGCAGCTCAAGCTGACATATGGGTGACTTGTGAGTTTGGAAGTGAGGTGGAATGTAGTCTGGGAATATTATTCTGTTTCTATGCCAATCAATATATTCCTTCTTTGAATTAACATGGTATAACTGGTACCTTTTCTGAGGTCTACTCATGGACAGAACTGGTCTGACACTCAGGGAAACATTAAGCTGACAAATGGTTTGTATTGGGAGAGCAGTGCTTATCTTTGCCAGAGAAATCACCCAGTAGGCACAAGAAGACGTGCTTTGCTGGGTGTGTTGTTTGGTGTCTTTAGTGGACAGCCTCCAGAGCAGCCTGGTGTGGCAGAAAGGGTCATGTCATTCAAAAGTGTCCCATTTTTCTTGAGTGATACACAATTCATTGAGTGCAAGACATGTCTTATCTTCAGGTGGTGCCACAGTTCCTGGAACTATGCATTAAAATATGTGCCAGTAACACATCAGGCTTTTTAAACAGGTTATTTGAAGTACCTGAAAATCATGGTGACAATATTGGTACTGTCATGAAAATTGAACAGCTCTGCTATTTCCATGAAAATGGTGAAGCCAGTGAAGAGCTAGAAAGCAAGGTACCAGCTCTTTTTCTTGCTTATCTCTGTAGTTTGATGCTAAACGGTGATTTACAGTGCTATGGCCAGCGGCCTGCAGGTTTGCCCAAAGAGGTGCAAGCTAATCAGAGTGGTGAACTTATTGTACTACAAGGGTTGTGATGTGCTGCAGAGCAGTCAGAAGATAAATAACTCTGTACATATGAATAATTTTGTGTAACAGGCAGGAGTACATCAGGAATGGTCCATACTCTTATTTGCCAAGGAATCTGGATATATATCTTCAGTTGCAGAAGTATATATTGTAAAGAGTGGTCTAACCCAGCTGGGAATGCTGAGAATTCTCTACAGGAATGACTGTCTTGGGCTCTGGCACGTTCCTTTTTTCTTCCCACCCATGTTTGCTGTACCTCCAGTGTGGCAGGATATGTCTGTAACTGCTTCCATGCCTCCAATGGGAAAGCTGCTACCTTTGCTTGCTGGCACTGCCTTCCCCCAAATGTGCCAGGAGAGTAGCACACTTGCATACATGCTCTCTGACTGGTTCCAGACTCAACCAACTCAGCTCAGCTGACAGGAGTGGTGTGAGCACCATGGCACATTCCGTGTGGATCAGGGACTGGGGAACCACACTGTCCCTGTGGCAGAGCTGTCAGTGCCTCTCCAACAAGGCT
>WEKY01017929.1:0-10299 GCA_013390045.1 Picathartes gymnocephalus | reverse complement strand
TCCAAAACAAGGTTCCTTATTAAAGTGTTTCTAGAGATGGTGCAAATAACACTCAGACTGAGTTGTTATATATGACCATCCCCAAAGGCTTCTCCTCTGAATTCCATTCCTCTCTCTTCCATGAAAATTTTCAAATTTTTTTGGTAACTTTTTCATTCTTTTAGTTCTTTACTTCTTTTTATTTTGTGATAGCAAGTGGTAATATTTTGGGAATAGAACTTTGAAGTATGGAACCTTGCAAGGAGGCCTGACTCCTATTGCTAGCCTATTCTGGTCTGTTACTAAGTTTATCCAGTGAAATGACTTACTGGAAACTGCAAATTCATCAGGTCTAAAACATTTCCTTCAAACCTTTGCATGAAGAACTGGTTGGAAGAGGTTGGAAATGACTTCTGGAATTCTGTCCAATGTTTCTGCTCAAACAGTTTCACCCAGTGCCAGTTTGTCCAACCAAGTTCAGACAGCTTTTGAGTATTTCCAAGGGCTCCCCAGGTGCTCTGATGAAACCATGCCAGTGCTTGGTCAAGATCATTGTTAAAAGGTTTTGCCTTATATTGAGTCAAAACCACTTGCGTTTGAGTTTGTGACCCTTGCATCTTGTCCTTTCATGGAAACGACTGAAAAGAGGCCCAGACCATACTCACCTCATAGTCACTCATACCAGTGCTCACATAGACCACGCTTCATCAGATTGTCTAAGGAAATCTTATGGGAGATAATGTTGACAACTTCACTGTAGTCTAGGCAGAAAATATTACTTGCTCTCACCTCACCTACAAAGCCAGCCATAACATAATGTTATCTAGTCAAGCAGGACTTACCCTTGGTAAATCCATGCTTACTAGTCTTTGATGCCTTTTTTTGTCCTTCATGTGCCTCAGAATGGCTTCCATGATTAGTTGTTCCATCACATTCCCTGGGATTGAGGTTTATCACCCTGTAGTTCCTTTGAACTTCTTTCTTGAATTTGAAGTCAAAGCTCAGCTGGACTCCTGCCTGAATTCCTGCTGGATCCTTCAATTTCTAAGGTCTTGAAAGCTGCAGACCAAATAGAACAAAATAATAAAAAGAAAAAAATAAATAAAAACTTTTTGGTAAAGCAGGTTTTACTGTTGCTATGTAGTATTTTTGTTTGTATTTTTTTTTTTGTAATTTTGTATTTTTTGTTCCTTTTTTGGTGTTTGTAGTTTTGTATTTTTTATTCATATTTTTGTTTGTATTTTTGCTGTTGGAATGAGGAAACTTTCATTTTTTTTCTGAACACAATTCTTTTGGACTATCTTGTGTATGGTTTCTGTATTTTCCTGACTTTATTTCTCCTATTTTACCTGTATGGGGTCAGTTAATGAATGTAGTCTAGACTGCCTTGGTCCTGGCCTTGTTGTTCTTGCCTTCTCAAGTGTACTCTTACTCCTTCAGGCTCTCTTTGTGTTTCTCTTCTCCATTCCATTTTTCTTTTTATCCCTAGTCTGTCATTAATAAATTCAATGGGTTGTCCATTATAAATAGGGCTGCTCTCCTGTGTGTCTGCATTACACAGCATTTTTGGTAGTTAGATCTGCGCCTGTTTTTCTGCATACGGAAACCTTTATACCTTATGTTACCTCTTCTGCTTGATATTATCTCAGTTGTTTCTGCCTCTGGACTACCATTTTCCTTGTCAGTTTTAAGGAGATTTATCTTCATGGACAAGAAGGACACAATTTTTTCAGTTGTGTGACTCCTGCAATGGGCTACACTACGATCCCCAAGATATCACTTGGCATTGTGTGATTGAAAGTGTCCAATAGTGCTCCTTCAAAAGAGCAGAACTGCTTTATTTTATAAAACAAATTACTGGGTTTCAGTGAGGCCTTCTCATGGAGTATCTTACCAAAATGTCATCGACCATAAAAGACATTATTTATGATGAGTATGCAGTTTCTTGCATAAAAGATTAACATGAAATTAAATAACTCAGACCTAAATTTCTTACAGATTTTTAATAGGATCTCACTGACATCTTTGGGGGTGTAAAGTGCCTCCTGTCCCTATCCTTCCCCACATACATTCTCTCTTGGACATCCAGCTCATGTAACTAGCATGTTGTTGGTATATTTCTCATGCCTCCATTCATGGCATGTATAGTGTGTATCCTTCTCATGATGTCACATCTACGTCGTGTTGTAATGACTTCCAATTCCCTTACAAGCAATAACCTACTTTTCACTGAATGCTAACATCTTTCCTAGCAGTGAGGAAGGAATAAGTTCCTTACAGTCTAACCATTGTAGAAATATTATTTTTCACATTTATAGAACTTCATTTTGCCTAGAAGCTTTCTAAAGAGCTGGTCACCTGATATACATGGGGATAGAAGACTTCCATTGAAAAAGCATAATCCTGTGGTTTAGATTATTATTTCCTGCCCTATTTTTTTCACACGGAAAGAAGATCTCAATTTCAACCTTTTTGTGGTTATGTGTGCTTAAAAGAAATATATGTTCTTACTAGTACAGGTTCATGAGTTTCTGCACCCTGAGTTTATGGTCCCAAACTGCATCTTCCTCAACAATTCCTTCTCTTGTAATAAGGTCAAGGGTTATGGTTTGTATTTTATAGCATCCTCTAGTACATAGATCAGTTCACGTTGGATATCCATGGACATTCACACCTGTCAACTGGTTTAGCAAAACCTGTCAGAGGGTTGGAGTTCAACTAATCAGTATTCCACAAGCCATTTTTAATACTACACATAGCCACAACTCTGTCCTGGATACCCCATTGTCTAGTTCCATCTCTGGTAATGTGTACTCACGTCTTTAGTGCAGACAGTGCCAGTCACTGGAAACTCTCAGTTCACAATGTTTCTCATTTTTTTCATAACTTTTGATCATTGCATGTAGGTAGCTTCTGCCTGTCTGTCATCACACATTCGACAGTCCACACAGGGAAACTGACACCAGTACCTTCTTGGGTGTTTTTTTGTTTGTTTGGTTGGCTGGGTTTTTTTCTGCCCAGGATGGATTTGGAATTTTTTATCTGGAACCCCTTACGTGTTTTGTTTGTGTAGCTGTTCATTTTTAAATCCAGTTCTGCTGCACTTGCTAATTCATTCTTATTCAGACCACATTGTAGAACATATGCCTATGAATGATTAACCTTACAGGACTTTTCATGGTTCTTTTGGGGAGTGGTAGAGAATGCTGGAAGGACAGGCTCATTCTGGTACTGAGCTTTAAGTAAAGGCTTCCTCTCCCATCACACACAGGGACGTTCAGCCCCTACCAGTGACAAGACAAGGGGCAGTTGTTCTGAGAGAGAGAACATCAGCAGACTGATGCTGAGCCAATAGAAGTAGATAAGGTGAAGAAGGAGAAAGAAAATTAAAACAAGATGACAAAAAAATCTGTCCAAATCCCAGAAGAAGATGTAAAACATATTTCAAATTTCACATTTTTTCAAATTTCTTAACACTGGAAAATTTTAACTGGAAGCAGGATTGCACAAAGTGATGCATATGATTCACTGCAAGAATTAATTCCAGAAAGAAAAGAAAATGTATTAAACCTCAAAGTGTTATGGAATTTCTGAAGTTGTATTTAGTAGTCTTCTTTATATATTGATTGTATGTGTTAATAAAACAGGTCTTTTTATTATTTCATAAACTATAGTAGAAAATATTCTCTTTAGTATTTGGTTGTCTATGCAACTGGCCAAACTATGTTCATTAGTGTAGCTGAGGAATGGTAACAAAAATTAATGGACTAATGTATTCAGCAAGTATTTTTGCATGTTAAATTGCCTCTAATCAAAATAATAACCCATGAATTTCATTAAATACACACCTTTTTTTCACTCAGTCATTTTAGCCTGAACTCCAGTAGGAAAAGTTAAATAAAACCCACAGTTTTCTCTATTTTTAAGTCCCTCGATTGTTTCTTTTGCTAGACATTAAAAGCAAGTTCCAGCTCATGAATGTTAGCAATTAGTTTAGTATTTCACTTCCCTTATTCTGATTCAGGCAACATATAAACAAGTTTAAAAGCCTCTTTTAGAACTTATTTTTTAAAATTTCCACTCTACAACTAGTAACATTCAGATCAAACCTCTTTGCAAGTCTTAATTATTTTGAGATGCTCACTTGAATTTTGTGGGGTTTTTTATAGGTGTGTTTTAAGTTTGTGAAGCCTGATCTAGCTCCAGTAACCTCTGATTGATGAGTATTTTTGAATATAGAAACATATGAAAACACCACAAGCAACAGAAAAAGGAAGAGCTTATTCAAACATGTGGAAAAGGTGTAATTTAAAAGTGGAGCAATGCCATTTAGAACACAAATATCTTTCTGTTAGTCTCATTAAACATTACAGGAAAACTTATTTTTAAAATACTATCTTTATAGAAAACAGTTCACTATAGTATAATTAACGTAACAATTAATGGGACACATAAAGTTTTCAGTGTGGGAGTAAATGTTAAAAGTATTGTGGAAAATGTTCTGTATAATGATTTGCTGTGTATTTAGTTGCATATATATCAGCAGAATAATCTGCATAATTATAAGCTCCTAAATACCTATAGAGGCATGTGATAAATGTGATACATTTAGTAATTAAAGAGAAACACTATATTTAAGTAGTATTAGGATTTGGCCAAAACGTGCTCAAAGACAGAAGGTTTAAAGTAGAAAGAACATATAAGAAGAACATTCTTTCTTGTGTCACCCTAAGGGTGCTGCAAATGTACTTCCCAATAGAGAAATCTGAAAAAAGATGGTGATCTAGCCTCTATTGTCCTTCATTCATAGTAGATTGTACCAAATGCAGAAATTCAAATGTGAAGAAATATTTGCACTTAGGTAAGCAATTAATGCAAGAAAACTCTGATTGTGACCAGTGCCCTTGGATGGAACTGAAACTTGAACTTTGAATCACATTATTATGCCTGGCACCATTTAATCCTAGCTGAATTACTAAAAAATGGAAAAGAAAATGGATTTTTGCATTATTTGCAGCATTTTTGTCTGCCAGTCCAGAAATTCCATGATTCATTTTGATTATGAATGTTACAGATACAATAAGGTAAACTGTTCTTCTGCGTAACACAAGGTTCATAATTTTCATTAGGATTTTTTGTAAAACAAGAAAGAGGAAAGAGATGGGATTAATTTCCGAAGTTCTTGTGCTGATTTTTAAATCTCTTAGGTCTATATCTATTTATTGATATGACTGATAGTTCACGCCCTTCTAAAGTCTAGTAATTTACATTCTCTACTTAGAATGGTAAAATTCCCCTCTTTACTGACTACTTCTGGGATTTCTTAAACAAAAAGATCAGATGTCAGCCAAAAATTCTCAATATTTCTATTTTATATCTTCCTATTCTAATGTTAGTACTAGTACTGGAGCTGTTGTCACAGGAGAATAATACCATAATGTCTTGGAAAGCCTCTGGCACTGTTCTCTGTGTAATGAATTTATAAAATAAATTACACCTTTTAAAATTACTTGACTCATCAGGATGTTGTATCAGATACACTTAATGTCAGCATTTTTTGCATGCTCTGGTATCAATGTTAACATAATTATGTATCACGTATCACATACTCTAATGTTATTGCAAATGGAAAGAAATATGCTTTTGAAAACATATTTTAAAAAATTATTAGAAACAAAATACATAAAATCAAAACAGAACATCTTCAGGAATGGCTTAAGATTAAAAAAGCTTCTGGAGCTACACAATCCACTTATAGGTAATGTGGACTTTTTGCTTACAGAACATAAAAACATGGGGGGTATTAGAATCCTTGTGCATCTCTAATGAAGAAAGAATGGTATTATCATGCTGTTTTACAAGGTAATAATCCACTTGTGTTCTGGATAACATAAAATGCAAAATGTAGCTTATCCAGTATTTCAAATAAACCATTGTGAGTGTTCTAATAGCATTATTATTAGTATTTTAAGGAAAGTTTTGTTCGCTTTTTGGTTTTGTTTGTGTTTTCTTAAATAATGTTTTATAAAACAAACAATTACCAAAAGAAATGAATGGCAGATCATGTGAAAAGAAAAATCAGTGAATTAACAGGAATGGTACTTATTTAAGTGCAAGGAGATTCTCAAGGATAAATGAACAGATGAGGTGTAGCAAATGAAAAGTTGTAATAGGAATAAAATTTGCAGTATGCTGGTTATTTTAAAATCTTTCTCTGATAAAAGATTGCAACTCTCAGAATCCTCATGCCAACTACTCAATCATATAAGCTTTCCAGAAGGATTGAATAGTCTGACTATTGAAGGAATTTTGATTCATGAGACCATTTGAGTCTATTTATCTTCTTCCTTCTTACCAGTTACTTATTTCTCTAAAAAACTCCACAACACTTCAAAAACTCTAAAGTTTGGTAGAATGAGATTGCAAAACTTAAAATGGGATTGATCAGTAAAATGGGATTTTCTGGCCAAGGTAGAAAAAACTGGCTTTCCTGTAGTCAGAAAGCAAGGCTAAACAGACCACTGACAATGTTGTCCAGCAATCACTCTTCCTTCATTGTCGAACAGTTTCCCAAGAAAAACAGCAACTACAAAATCTTGATCATTTAAATCAAGGCTTCAGTAAGACAGAATACTAGAAAATATACTATACTGACAAAACCTACAGTGATGAAAAAAATGAGAAGAACAAATACAGCATTGACAAGAAACAGAGTCTGAACTGGCAGGTAAGATAGACAAGATGAATTATTATTTTTTCTTTGATGTGCAAGTTATTATTTTGGTAATCTAAAAACATTTAGGAGTAAGTGTTGAAAGCATTTCAATAGATTTTTTTTTTTCTTAATTGCAAATTGGAGTGTATTAATGGAACTAGGGCATACATTCTGATCATACACTCCTGTATATTGTATATATACATTTTTAAGAGAGTCTTTTGTAGCTTTAAAACAGTAATTTTTATCTGTTTTAAAATGACTGCTTCACATCTACAAAGTTTATTGAGTTCTGTTTGTCTAAAGCCACTTTGTTCTCTATGCTTTTACCCTGTGTGTACAAAGAATGCAATAAAGGAAAAAATGCACCCATAAATACACCCACCTTCGTCCAGTATATTTTCAAGAGTCTGGAAAGGAAGGCAAAAAGAAGAGATAAGTCCTACATAGTGTTCCTCTAAAGCCAGCAAAACAGAGCAGGGTGTTTGGGTGGAAAACTGATTCCTAACTGCAAGTCTTTCATGAGGTAAGCTTTTCAGAGGAAGACCCAGCAGGAATGCTTCTGCTCATCACAACTTTAACAGTGTGCTATGGGCAAGATGTTGATTTTTCAGATTATTTTATCCCAGAGCACATAACCCTTTATAGATTAAAGCCATGAGGAAGGAAAGATTGTTCTGTGATTATCACCTTTAGGGCTCAGAAAATTTGTGTTAACAGCCCCACCAGAAAATGTCCCAGAAACTTCCCATGTGTGCAGTTCTCAGCCTTCAAGAGAAAAATAATTAGTCTTCAGTCAATCACAGATATTTTAAGAGGAAAAAAAAAATATTATTCTGCATTACTGAAAGTGTGTGGAAGAATTTACACAGGGAGAACCAGCTCCTCATAGTCTTGCACCAGCCCAAGGGTGAATTCCACTAATGAATGTTTTAGAATAATATATCCTTCACAGGTTTCAGTTTTATTCATCTCTTAAATAACCAAACAGCTTGAGATTCCTTGTGAACTCTTTCCTAGGATTCTATTTTCCAAATATTTCTTTCACAAATTCCCTTAGAAAGGCTCCTTTACTTTTTTAAAATTATGAAAGGGTATGAAGCAGGGTGAATTAGGAAATACTTGTGTCCATGGATCTCAGCCACAGTTATAGCTCATACCATTCTACAAAAATTGCATTCATCTGAATTGCAGGAAAAATGTCCTCTGTTACAAACCCCCAAAAAAGCATTGAATTTACTTCTGCCATAATCAGCATCTGTTATCAAAAATCATTTATATTTTAATCACTCACAGATTACCTATACATTCATTTTACTTCTATTTCATTCATCTAGCAAAGTAATTAGATGTAAATTGTAGCTGGAAATACGTTTTTAAATTTTGATTTAACTATCTAATTGATTTTTTTTCCTTTCTCTTGATGTAATTTTGTGCTGGTTTCAGCTGGGATATGGTTACTTCACAGTGGGTGATACAGGGCTCTGTTTTGGATTTGTGCTGAACACAAGGTTGATAAAAGAGATGTTTTTGTTATTGCTGAGCAGGGCTTGCTCACAGCCAAGGCCTTTCCTGCTTCTTGTACTGCCCCACTGACAAGGAAGTTGGGGGTGCTTGGGAGGCTGGGAGGAGACAGAGCCAGGACAGGTGACCCCAACTGACCAAAGGGATATTCCAGACCCTGTGGCATCATGTCAGTCTGTAAAGTGGGGGGAAGAAAGAGTAAGTGGGGGGACATTTGCAGTGATGGTGTTTGTTTTCCCAAGTCATTGTCACCGGTGATGGGGCCCTGCTCTCCTGGAGATGGCTGAACATCTGCCTGCCCATGAGAAGCAGGGAATTAATTCCTTGTTTCGCTTTGCTTTTGTGCATAACTTTTTTTCTCCCTATTAAAACGTCTTTTATGTCAACACGAGTTTTCTTCCTTCCCCCTTCTGATTCTCTCCCCAGTCCTGCTGCTGGGGGAGTAAGTGAATGGCTGCATGGGACTTCGCTCCTAGCTGGAGTTAAACCACGGCAAACTGTTACGGACATGCCATTGTCAACTTGGACCACAACACCAACATTAGACAGTGGGATTACACGTTACTCCTGAAATCTTCCCAAAAGTGATGTTTTGCAGAGCCTGAATGCCTACGTGCAAGTACCATTTCGAATGTCCAAATGGTCTTTCTGACTGGCATTTTCTTTTATGTCTTCCCATATAATTTCTTTGAATTACAAGGAGTCTGGTTATGTACTCACCAAAAACCTTCTATTGGTTTAGTTGGTCATAACATATATGTGCAGAGCCTTGTAATAGTGAAAAGAAAAGATGTCCAGTTAAGATAATTTTTCTATGATATCAACATATATGTTGATGCAAAAGGTCACTTCTGCCTGACTATACAGCTTGCTTTCATTTCAGAAATATTCTTCTTTAAGTGTCTGACTCACCCACTGGATTAGAAAGCTAAACACTAAATTCTTTACATGATGAACGCTGTTATTTTTTATGTTGTTACCCAAAGGCTCTTTCTAGGAATTTCTTCGTGCTCCATGAGCCACTGCCAAGGGACATACCTAGATAGATACCCATAGATTGTATTTTGTATCAGATCAAATACCTGTCTCAATAGTACTACAATCTTTGTCTCCAAAACATTGTAATCATGGTCAATCAGCATAAAAGTAAGGGACAGTTTGCTAGCACAGGAGAAAAATGGATATATTAGTGCTCCTTCTAGTCAAAAAGGGTACATCTGATCAACTTCTATTCCCATAAACTGTATTTTAACATTGTAGAACTAATTTTAAAACTTCAAAAAGAAAGAACACCCTTTTCTTTTAATGTTTGATTATAATGAACTTACAGTTCTTGTAATGCAATGGATCTGCACATAAAATGTTTACAGACAATTTACTTCAGGATCAAATTACTCCACTTCAGTTGGAATTATTATAATTTTAAAGCTGTGCCTCTTAGGCTATTTGTCAAATTCCAAATAGCTCATGCAGTCACTTATTCTAGAAGAAGAGTAAAACTTCACAGTTCTTGTAAAAATAAAAATTAAGTAGCTTCTTTTTAAATAAAATTAATTCTAATATTTTATTATTATATGCTGTACTATACCACTATTACTAATAGCAGCAACACCTTTCTTACTGAGAAAAAAAGCAACTCTCAAAGAAGATGAAGAAAGTAAGATATTTCCAAATAATTTTCAATTTCTGAGCTGCCGCTGCCCCTCCCCATTTCGGGCAAGAACGCCTTTCGGGCCATTGCAGAGCAACAGCTACTGCTTGCTGAATTTTGCCTGCCAGTGCTAGGAGAGAAGCTCTTGCTGAGCTGTTGGGTCCCGCTGGCTCCATGGGCCAGACCCGCCTGCCACCCCGCCCTGCCACCAGCGCAGGGAGGGGAAAGATGCNGAGCGAGGGGAAAGATGCAATCCCCCGCTGTGAACTGAGTAATGCTACCGCAGCTTCTTCCTCTTCCTCCCCCCTCCCCCCTGGGAGCATCAATGCTGCCAAGATGTCACCAACGCATCCACTCCTGCCTTCTCCACTCCCTCACCTCAGCCCTGGTCACTGCTTAGCAGGGTCTTGTGACCAACAACAGAACCGGG
>WEKY01017926.1:0-18643 GCA_013390045.1 Picathartes gymnocephalus | reverse complement strand
TGTTTTTGTTTTGGTTTTTTTCACTTCCTTGCAAAGCAATGAAGAATTGTCTGAATCTTACACATGAATTTAGAAATGAAGTTTGGATTTATATTAAAAGATGAAGAATTGATTTGAAAGAGGATTTTTTTCTTTTTTTTATTTTTTTTCCAATGCATTACATTTTTACTTTAAAAAGGTTGGTAAATTTATGTTGGAGAAGCTGTGTTTAAAGTGTGCATAAGAAGCTGGTGCTGAAATAGCAAAGTACAGACTTGTGAGAAGAAATTTTTCAAAAGTTGTAATACAGGTCTGGGAGTGTAGTTGTACATCACTGCTACAGAGTGTTGTATATGGCAATAACTGTGGTTTATTTAGGTTCTGATTTTATCTTTGAACATCCCTGTCTGATTCGTAATGCAAACTAAATTATGCTACCTTAACAGGGGTACAAATTCTTTCTGTATGCGCGTGTAGGTTATTCTAGAAGTATGAAAATGAGGCAAAACATTCAATTTATGTGAGTTCATGAAGCACCTGCAGAACACAAGGATTCCTCACCGTGCCAAGCCCTGTCCCACGGGAAGTGATGGTGGAGACATCAACCCAGTCACACATTTCACTGAGATTCAGAGCTGAGAACATTTCATCTCCCCACAGCCTCCACATCAGCACCACCAGCCTGTTTTTGGCCTGGCCTCAGACCCAAGTGTGTGCATTTCTCTATTTGAGCCTGGGGAGAGGTGCTACTTTACTTATATGAAGTTTTGCCAGGTGCAATTTATCTTCCTTCTCTCCTTCCAAATCTGGAAAATAGAAGAACTGATTTATTTCCTTACAGTAGAGATAGGAACCCCTCACATCTTGCTGCAGTCATGTTTCACACCCAAAAATGAAACACGATTTGGACATGTCAGAAATTTATTTTTGCAGACTCTGGATTTGCAGCGTGCAAAGTTCTTGGCTACTGTAGTGAACAAAGCAAATAACTATTTTAATTCTACATCTGGCAAATAGTATTTCAGTGACTTTACAGACCATTTCACAGCCAAATGCCTTTTGTTCAACCACTATGTATCTTTCTTTAGAGGCAAAACTATAGGATGAATTATGATAGGCTACGCCCCTCTACCTATTTATTTAATATCACCTAGAGCTATATTCCATAGCCATTCATCTGTGAAATATGTTCCTGCCATAAAGGGAACAGAAGTGGGAGGTGAAACCATGCCCCAACTTTTAAAGTGTCATTTTAAATGTCTGCTCATAATATGAACTTAGGTACTTTTCTTAGATGTCATCACAGTAAGATGTGAAAAGTTTGGAAAAAAAAAAACCTAACCAAGCAAAGACAACAGTGCAACCCAAAAGGATTTAAAAATAAAAATGCTTCATACATAATCCATTAATCTGCTTTGTGACCAGGAAACTGGGCTCTTGGCAAGCAGTTCTTTTGACACTTGGAGGCTAACTATAAGGGTATTTTTAATAATATGAATACAAAATCAGGAACCCTGGAACAGATTCCTAATATTACAGTATTTCTGAGTGTACACAGTAATATGTAATATGAAAAGTTAATCTATATGGTTCATACACATTTGCAAAGGCATATCCGATTTTTGTGACATCACACTATATCCTCTCCCAGTCAATGGCACTAGGACCAGCTTTAGGAACCCAAGAACTTGGATACAGACTCACTCAGGGTCTTTGGCCAATATGGAGTGAATGTGATTTTATGGAAATTGCAGGCTGCTGCATTTTTCTCAATTACTGCACTCAGTGGCATTTGTTTCAATACAGCACTGTGCTCAGAAAAGGGTGTATTCCTGACTGCAGGGCTTTTTCTCAGAAACACCTGGATTTCCTTCACCCTGCAATACATGATATGAGAAACACCAGAGTGACAACAGCACAATTTTGTATCAGCAAACCATGGAATTCTGACCAGAATGCTGCCAGCTCCCTTCCAGCCAAGGCATTGGTGTACAGTTGCCATGGCTCTCATCACATTTGACACCGTGGAGAGGTTTTCATCAGGAAATAACAAAGGGGTACGTGCAAAGTGCTGTGACTCGCTCAGAATGGATGCACATATTCAAGCAGAGCCATGCCCTTAGGTCTGCCCTCATTTCCATTTAATACCAGTGGAGCAACACTTCAGTTACAGAGAGAAGTGAGAAACACCTTCCAGATTAAGTAAATAAATCCTTGGCACCATCGCCTTTGAAAAGAAGTATTTTCTTTTCTTTTTTTTAAACTGAACGCCTACCATCTGTTCTGCTCTCTAATTGCAAGTGCACAATGAAAATAATTCACAAATGTGACACAAAAAATGAGATTAGAAATTATTTAGATCTCCACTTGTGTATCTTCTGGTCTTAACTCTGCTAAGGGAACATCTGCTTTATTTTCCTCTCCTGTTTCAGACAGTTGGAGAAATTGGTCCATTGTCACAATGAAATCCCTGCCATGGCTTAAAGAAGCCCAGAGTGCATCAAAGAACTCTGTTTCACTCTGTTTCACTCACTGGCAGCTTTCAGGAACATGTAAATGCACTGAGTATATTCCATGGATTTTTCTATTATGTCTGCAGTTCTCCTGATTTTATTTTTAAGGTTGGTTCTTTTTTGGGAGTTGACAGGTGCATTCAGGACCATTGTCATTATTATGAAAGTACTCAAGTGCTTGTATTTCTGGCAGAAACAAAAATTGCATTGAATTCCAGTCACAGAGACTTCAATTTTTTTTTTTTTTTTTTTTTTAATTCATTCCTATCTTCTTTCTCTGGGATGGAGCCCTTCAGTCCTCAGGGCTTCTGCTCAAGAGACGATCCCTTCCCCAGGGATCCAAGAGTACCTCTATCAGTGAACATTTTGGCATTTGTAGAGCTGTAGAGGGAATCACCTAGTTGGTTTTTTTCCTTTTTCTCTAAAACCCCCAAACGTTCTGAGCAGATGTGAACTCTTTGCAGAATAGGAAGATAAACATTATTGAGAAAGTGGTCAGAACCAACGAGGTCAGAGTATCAAAAACCTCCTAGGCACAGGAGGTGCTTTCTTTCCTTTCTACACTTAACTTCCGGTAACCCTAAGAGAATTGATATTTCTTTCACTTGAAATCCTGCAAACCTCAAGTGTGTTCTTGTCCATACACTCCAAACTGCAGAGAGCCATAAAAGTGTGTCTCATTGAATCTGAGCACTGAGGTGCTGAGACCTGCCCTTCACTGCCCTTCAGAGGAGCAGTGGGGGTGGAAAGAGAGAAACCTCACTTCAATGCATCCTTTCAAAGGCAGACAATATTTTGCTGTCCTTGACTCCGAGCTGGCCACAAAACAGTGAGAGGGAAATGCTTCGTAACGATGGCACTGACGGGGGTTTTGCTGTGCATGGTCCAGGCTGTGACAGAGAAAATGGACCCAAACCAGTGGGTCAAAGACACCCTTGCTAAACAATGAGCAAACAAGGCTCTCAGGAGTTATATGAATATATACAAGAAACATTAAGCATGACAAAGGCTTCAGCAAAGCAGAGCGCTAATGATTCTGCTCCATACAATTCTCTGTGTAAAGACATATCACACTCAGAAGAAAGTGTTTCTCTATTGCACACCAGCTTTGTATTCATGACCAGACTTCACAGATTGCTTGAGGTTATCTCAGCTGCTGCAATGTGAAATACAACAGATCCATCTAGGAGCATTCCTTTTGTTATTACCTTCTCAAGATTCCATGACAATTTCTTTACCTCAGCAGCAAATTCATTTTCTGTATTAGTTTGTGAACTTGAAAGGCAATTTCTCCCTGACAGTGAAGCACTATGAGAACACTCTACTAAAATATTAATTGATGTCATGCCTGGCCTTACTGAATGTGTTGTCAGTCACTGGATGGATAACTTGAAAGCCAATCTACCAATATATCTATAAGTCTGCATGCAGTTGTGTCAGAGTTGCATGCACTTCTAAATGGCAAAGAAGAAGTAATTTGGACGAGATAAGGGGCAGCATGAATTAGGATTTATTAGAAAAAGTTTCAGTTGAAAGACAAGAGCATTTAAAAGGGGAAAACCATGGAATTTCTTCTCATTCTTGTTAGCTGCATACAGCAAATGATGTGCACTTTAAAATCCATTTCCATGGCTTCAGTTAATTTCCATTAAGGGGCACTTCTCCTCAGCCAAAAGTCCCTCAGTCCTAAAAATATATCTACAGATAATAAACTGGAACTATCCAGAGTACATAAAAATTTATTTGGATTTTGTAGTGTGTAAGGAATGTTCAACCTTCCACTCATCAATACAAAACTGACCTTGGCTTCAGCAACATGACATTTTCAGAGAAAGAAAATAGAGTGTACCTACAGAGTTACATATATTTGGGAAAAATGGAGCAGAAAGCTCAGCTACCCCACGCTCATCATCATCCAGCTGAATATGGACACTGGTGTCATGTAAAATTCATTGCCTCACCATGATTCCCCAGGGTTCTCAGGCAACTTGAGTTGTGAAAAATGGCATAAAGAAGTTAGATGTTTTGCAGTTACCCAACATTTCTCTGACTAATGCCAGTGGAATGGATTTATCCTTTGGTCCAGTCTTCTTTTTCAGAGAAACAGGTAGGGATATACAGGGCAGCCCAGCTGGTCAGCTCAGAACCACAGCCTCAATCCTACTGCTCAAATTTTGCACAAAGCTCTTTGGAAAAAGAGATAAATCATGGCCGGCTCACTCATGTTGGGCACAGCCTCCATCCTTTTTTTAGTCAGTGGAAATTGGTGAAAAATTCTTGAGATCTTACTAAACCATCAGAATGGTAAGCTGAGGACCAATGTGATTGTGGAAGGAGTCATGATTGAAGGTAGGGAAATTCAATGAAGACAAACTAAGAGGGATATATGTAGGAAAGGAAACACAGATAGCTTTACATACATAGCCATGAGCATGGAGATGAGCACTGTAACAGACAGTCCCAGGAAAACACAGATCAATGCTCCTGTGTAGTTAAAAAATAAACAATTTATTAGGAACTATTTGGACAGGAATTGAGCATAGGGAAGATAAGTTTTACGCTATAGCAGTCCATGTGGTACCTGCAGTTTGAAAATTGTGTTCTGCTTTGGCTCCTCTCCTCTTAAAATGTAGAAGACAAAGAAAAATTAAAGGGTGACAAAAGCAGAAAAAGGGTCTAAAGTAGAAATATGAAATAAACAAAATGAAATAAAATTGGCTGAGTGTTTGGCAAGGGCACTGTTACTGAAATGGGAAAGCTGAGGTCTGTCTGCAAAGTGCAAGCAATGGGTCCATTCTTGTGCAGATAATCCTCAGTGCAGGGCAGGGATGGATCCCCCTGTGCTGGAGCAGGCCTGGGTGAGCCTCCCTACCCTCTGCCATACCTTTTAAAAGTTTGCTTTTTCCTGTGCCACCACTTACAGTGATATAGAGTATTTATTGCTGGAGTCAGTGGTGTTGTTTGCAGCCACAGCACTCCGAGACGGGTTTAAAATTCAGCCAATCCCTCCTGAGACTCATTCTTCCAAAGGGAGGATAAAAGCAAGCCAAAGACAAATTCATGTTGAAGAGGTTGGTGGGGGATCCTCCTGCTGTGACCATCCCTCTTGCAGGCTTTGGGAACACTGCTGGGGGCACCGTGGCTGAATTTTTCCTTCAGGCATTTGATTCACAAAGCCCAGCTCTCTGTTGAAATAATTTCCTGTGTAGAGTCAGAGATAACAAGCAATATGCAGACCCTTAAGGTAAATACATTGATAGCTTCCTTTCACCAAAACTTTATTGTTAAACTGCCAGGTATGTCAAAACCTGACCAAACCAGCCACAGCTAAACTCTTCCCTCCACACTAATAAGCAATTTTCTTAGGAAGACTCCAGTTTTTACCTTGGCATAGGCCCACCTGGCCCCTGAGGTGGTCAGTCACAGCTTGGCATTGCTGCCATTGTTTACAGCAGCTGCCTGTGCTCAGAGCCGTGTCAGATCTCTCCACTGACTACCTCAATACCCATAAATAACCATGGGGTTTTATGCATTCAAAACCATACACCTTTTTCCAGCACCACTCTTAGTACACAACACCTTTGGAAGCTGTTTATTCCCTTTTTCCCTACCTAGTCTACCTTTATGTGTGAAAATTTCCCTGGAATAGCCTCAAGCTGAGTAATTACATCTAAGAACAGCGAGGCTTTCCATTCAAGTTTGATTAAAAATGAGAGTGGTGACTAAACAAGCATTCATAGTTCCTGCATGCTGGCTGTTTAGGCTGGACCCACCACAGTGTGAAGTTAGTGAGATGAACAAAATAATATTGTAAAGTGACAAAGAGGAAGCAGGAAGTGCTTCCCCTCCTGCTGTGGAGTGCCAGTTCTGGCTGAGTGACTTCAGAGAACAGATGCTGCCTAAAGAAGATATTTGTCCATGCAGCCATGCAGAGCAGAGATTTTGCATCCACGTTTCCTGCTGGCCACAGGGTTCCAGGGCCGCAGCTCTGATGTTTTCTGCCTCCATCAGAAGGATGTTGGATGCATTTTGAGTATTTTTCCTGCTCATGGGAGAGGATACAACTCCTACTTTAAAGGAATGCCAGCATTTCTGTTGTGCTCCCTGTCTCTGCCTGGCTTACAGCCTTGCAGTGAGTGGCCACCAGGAAACCCAACATGGTAAGCTTCAAGGTAAGCTTTGGGTTTATTTTTTTTTCCTCTCCTTTCGAGCATCAAGTTGATGAAGCAGCATTCCTGTCAGCCTCGGGGAGGCAGATTGAGAGGATGTGTGTGCTGGGGTGACAATTTCAGCAAGTCAGCCAAGTGCCACCTTCATCTGGTCTGCTACACACACTGGCTGATAGGATTTAGAAACAGAACCTAGTCAGAGAATTAGTGCTGTGAGCTGTGACAATAAACATTTTTGTAAATTTTCAGGACCCCCAGTGACCATAAATGGGAGAAAACTGCAGTGATTTTCTTTCACTGCAGAATTTCTGCCCAATTCTGCCCCCAAGAATCAGGCAAAATCACTGGCAGCAGGGAGAAGGAAGCAGTGTGCTGTGACCTCTGCACCAGAGCAGGCTGCCTGTGCATCTCCTGTGCCCACAGCTCTTGTTCATGCAGTCCCCTGAAGTGCATATTATCATCCAGCCCTCATGAAACCAGCTGGATTGCAGCGCCTTGCTTTTTAAAACTTACATCCATTAGTGCAACGAAAAGTTTAGTGTTTATGGGCTGCTAAACCTCGTTAAAGCACACTCTTGCACTTTAATGAAGATGAATATCAGAGGATGAACACACAAAAGTGGCAATTACTCAGATGAAGAGGTTTTCATCAAGAAATCGTGTTTTTTAAATGATGTTTTTAAGAACAGCTTCTTTTTGTTCAGCACCACAAGAAATCCCTCAATCTCTGGTTATTTATTTCAGATCTTTTAAAATGAATGACACCAATCCTCTAGTTCAAAATACTGTCATTTTAATGCTTGAGAAAAAAAAAAACAAAACAAACAACAAACCAAGAGTGAATAATCAAAAACTACCTGCACCTCCCAAATAAACAAGAAATATCATTGTTTGCTGAGTTTTGTCCTCCAGCCTGACATGTGCCAAGTTCAGAATGTAAGAGGTCAACTCATTGATATAGGAATTTTTGTGCAAGTATTTAACTATTTATTTTTCCCAGGTAGAAAAGGCTTTTTCTATTTTTTCCTTTATTTTCAGACTTATTGAGCACTCTGATTTCCAAGAAGATTTCGACATTGCAATTTATTTGATACCTGTGCTCTCTATAATGTTCTTAGCACTAGGTGTGCTTTATTAATTTGGGCGGTTTTTTCTGTCAAACCAGCAAGTCTACAGGTTGGATTTCTAAGAAACCAAGCTATCTAGAGACAAACGACAATTACCTCAACATTACTATCTTTTTATGACAAGGATGCAACTTTCAGATTAATAATTTGCCAAGTGAATGATAGAAAAAATATGATTTAACTAAAGGGGGAGACTGATGAGAACCTAATCTGAGTCTTATAAAGACTAGGTCATGAACTTTAGCCCTTCAAGCAACCTGAGAAAAACCTTAAACTGCTCTGAATAGAGAAAACAAGAAGCAAATAGGAATAAAAAAGCCACTCTTTCTATAAAGAAGTGAATTACTAATGAATATTAACAATTAATTAACCCACTGAGTAGAACTCTCTGTATTTTTCTTTAAAAAGATCTGCTCTCTACAGCTTCTGACTACTCATCTTCATGCGTAAAAGACCAGTCAATCCAGACTGTCAAATGTAAAGAACAATAAAAAAATGAAGCATAGTGTAAAATAGCTCAGCACAATGAAAACAGCTCAGGTGTAAGGTGAAAATACCATATTGATGGTAAAATATACTTCAGAAGCCCCAGATACCTGAGTTCTTTCCATGCCACTGGCAGCAGAATATATTCAGTTCACTAAGTGAAGGCTGTCTGGATATCAATTTGAGGCTGATTTCCTGAAATACAGCCTTTCTAAAAATGCAAGTTCCATTTAATGCCAGATAATCACTGAATTTTGATGGAACCCTTTCTTAAAATGTACTGGATGCAGTCTACAATACTTTGTACTCTTTAATTTTATGTTGTTGTTGTTCTCCTGAGTTTTTCTCATCACATTCAGATGACTGAGTCATGGAAGCCCATGGAGCTGTAAATCACAATACGGATACCATTCCCATCGCCACTTGTCCTGTGGCTCACACCTGTACAAATGCTGGATTTCTTCCCCTCAGAGCCAGCACAGCCACACTGGGGGTTAACTCTACCCTGAATATTTACTGAAGGTTAACTTCAAAATAGTCAGATGAAGCCAAAGCAGGCTGTAAACAGATATTTTTCCTTTTATGAGTGGATTAAGACACCCAGATAAGGACTCAAACCATTCTGTTGTGCATACAGGCACTTAAAACTTTTCCCACAGGTACAAACCACCTGGAAAAAGAATGCAAGGGTGTTTTGTGCCAACACAGAGGAGGGCTTTTAAGAACAAAATATACAGACCAGCCAAAAATCCAGCTGTAGGGAGGAACCTCCAAAACTGCAGGTGAGGTGCCAGCTGCTCTCTGAAGCAGTGGGCTGGACCTACAGCATGGATGTGTGCAGGACAGGTTGGTTGTGGCTCCCAAAAGGTGCTGCTAGTCACACCACTGTCACTGTGAAATGGGAAGAGTTTCAGACACCTGGACCATGCTTTTGAAAGGAATTGGCATGGGCAATAAATGTTCATCTTGGTGTGCTTGATTAATACCATACCTGCCTGTATTCCCTACTGTCCTACACTGCAGGTTTGAAGTTCCCCTTGATCACCCAGACTCCAGCACTTGTTAGAAACCTGGCACAAATATTATTGAAGCTTCTCAACACCCCAGAGAACTAGGACAAAATTTGATGCATATTAAAGAAAAAAAAAAAGTGATCTAAGAAATGTATTTTGAAAGACAAAGTCTGGTGGTTCTGATGGCTTATTCCTTAGATATTAGTAAGGAATTCTTCCCTGTGAGGGTGGTGAGGCCCTGGCACAGGTTGCCCAGAGAAGCTGTGGCTGCCCCATCCCTGGAAATATCCAAGGCCAGGTTGGACGGGGCTTGGATCAGCCGGGGATAGTGGAAGCTGTCCCTGCCCATGGCCGGGGGGTGTTGAAATGAAATGGTGATTAAGGTTCCCTTCCAACCCAAACCATTCTAGGATTTTATCACTCTATGACCTTTTACAAGCCAGAAATGAAGATAAAAGGATTATGTGAGACTAAGCCAGAGTTCTAGTTACCCACAGGATTTCTTTCACCTAGAACTTCAGCATCAAAAGACAACAAATAACTAACAGGTTTATCAGAGAGCATTACATATGGTATGTAGATATACTCAGAATGCACCATCAAATCATTGGGACATGGTTGGTATGACAGTGATTGAACACTCATATTTTACAGCGTTCCAGAAATGTCACACCCCTCTAAACAGTGCTCTGTAATGTCCATCGCTGCTCTGGTGCATGCTGGGCTTTTAAACACAAGCTAAGAAACAGTTTGGGCAAATATAAAATGGAAAGATTCTGTACATTTTATTTTACTTTTGGAGCAACTAGTCATGCTAATATACAAAGTCTTAATCAAGTTATAAAAATGTTTTATAACAAGGGAAGAGGAAAATGAGAGTTTAATATAGAATCATACATTAATTGGAATGGATAGCAGGACATAATCTGTGAATAGTTAGAGTTATAGATATAATTAAATACATTTATGCCATTAAAACAATCCTAGCTACTTTCTGTGGTACTTGTGGTGCTTGCTGTGATACTTAGAATGAGTAATACAACCAGAGAGGGAATAGAAGAGGAAAAAGGGATGAATCAATTTTTTTTAAGTCACATAAAAGGAAGCAAGACAGACCTTCTGATTCTTCTGTTAAGCTTTTTATTAACAGTAATGCTCAAAGAGATCCATCCACATTTGCAGGACCTGTGGCTACATTAGTTGGAAAAACTAGTCTGTGTTCAGCTTTGTGTAGGGATTTCCCAGTCGTCCTCCTGGAGGACCCAAGTCCTAAAGCCACCAACTCCCAAAGCTGCAGTACCACCAGGACATGACCTATTTTTTTCTTGGTTAATTACTCAGACTACTGCGATCAGCTGCAAGAACTTGCTATTTCATAATGAGAATCAGCAGAAAGGAGTATTAATATTGACCATCAGTTGGCTGTTTCTCCAGCTCCTCAGCTCAAGCACTGCCAAGATCCAGTGCCATGAGGAGGGAGGATAAATTAAACACCTTCCACCTCAGTACACAGCTGACAGACCCAGCCTGGGAGGGTTTTGGCACTGCTGTGGCCATCACACCTCTGCCAAAACTCCCCAAAAGCAGCACTGAGCTCACCCACAGAAAACAAACATAAATAAAAAGCAAAGCCCTAATGAACTCTGTGGATGCAACTTAATCAGCTCCTACAGCTGCATTAGGTGCAGTGCCAAGGGGAAATCTGCCCTGTGGGCACCAGCTCATTCTGCTAAAGATGCATGGTGTGTGCTCCCTGTTCTCTGCACACCCCGGGCTCCCAAATGGGATCACAGCTGTAACCTCCAATACTCACCATGCTATGACTCTTTCCAGAGCTCTAAGTCTTACTCATCTCATTTATTTTTCAGCTATTCTTTCGTGTGTGTTCTTGCATGCATCATTAAGCAAACACTTCTGTTTTTTGTCTCAAAGTGCATGCAAATTATAGAGGTGAATTACTAATCAGCTTAGAGGCAGGACAGGGACATTAGTGGGAACTGCAGGTGGGCTCCTGCAGCATTACCCTAATGTGAGGTAAAATCAGCTTGAAAAATGCATCCTGCTTCTTCACTGAGTGCGGTGTCATAGAGGTCAATTTGCCTACAGCCAGCTTAAAAGATAAAAGAAGACAACCTCCTGATTTCTCCTACTGATTACAGCTAATGGAAAAATCGTTTCTTTCTTATGGAAAGCAGAAGCGTTCAATTATTTTAATGTTTCTCAGGCAACAGACTAGTGGGTTCTCATTGAAGGGTTCACTCCTAACCTCTGGTTCATTGGAGAAGTTTTTGCTGACAGTGATGTCACCTGTGTTTGCAAATGAAATTTTGCTCTTGACACACTCATATAAACAGGATTTAATTAGCAATGAGTGGGAAGGATCTGCAGTGCACAGCTGTATTCCATTTTAGGGTCTGAGGTTAATGCTACTGCCATGTAAAATAAATTTGCCCTTGAGCTCAGGTGACAGAGATTTTAGTCTCATGATGATTAAGGCATTCCAAAAAGGATGACAGCCCGCAGAATGGACTTTGTTTTCTAAGAGCGAAAAAGTGGGGAAAAAAAAAAAAAGAAAAAGTTTACAAGAGGTATCTGTAAGGTAAAGTCTTTTAAAATAGGTAAGGAGGAGAATCTTTGAGTGCAGCATCACCAGCTCAGCCAAGCTTTATCTGTGAACTGCACTCAGTGTGTTCGGGCAGATATAAATGAAGCTGATGTCTCTGACTGTAACTAACACTGTCACAAGGGATTATCTTCCCAAAACACATCTCTCAGCTGCGGGGGGCTGGATCACTGGAACTGCTCAGGTCTCACTCTGACTGAGCAATTCAGAAGAACCATAGTTAAAAAAAACCAAACCTCATACAATGATAAAAAATTTTAATTTTAAATTTAGGAAAAATGATAAAGTACTATGAGTACATTTACTCAATGCTTAAAAGTAGAAACTAATGCTATGATTTTGACCTTGTAGTTTCAAAACCACGTCTGACAGCTCCACCAACCTTGGCACATTGACTTAATGCCCCTTCCACTCTTTGTCTCTGGGATTCCCTGGTGCCCAAGGAGTCTAGACAGAATGTACAGAGATGACTGTGGTGAGCAGGAAAACATGCAGCACAAGCACAAAAAGTTTTGAGTAAGAATAGCTGAACAATTCTGTCTGTATCCTGGATGCTCCTGTAGTCATTCCCATAAGGTGTCTGTTCTGAGGCTGAAAACAGAAAGGAGGCTGAAAATCATGAGTAGTTAAGCGCTACATGAGAAGCTGAAAGCTTAGAAAAAATCTGCAAGATAATTATTATATATTGAAACTGTAACACTTGAGGTGCTGATCAGAAGCCACAAGCAAATAAGGACTGAAACTTACCAGAGGAGGCTTCAACCTCCTCCTAACATAGAGAGCTGGAAGCGGGCTTGACATCCTTGCTGTAAATGTGAAGGGTGTAATGTTAATATTAATGATAGCTTAGCACTACTGTACCACTGATTCAGGTGGATCGTCTCAGAGAAACAGCTTTATGCCACGGAGATGAACATTTTTTCCTACATTAAATCCAAAATGACTATCTGGGCTTTGCAGCCTAATTCTATATTAGAAAATAGGAACAGAGGACACAGACATAGGAACTACTCCATAAAACCCTCCAATTTCTGTAACTCTGGAAGCCTTTTTGGGGGGACAGGAGGGGCCTTTCTGCCCTTTGGGGAAGAATCCCTAAGGGTGTTTTGTTAATGGGCTGAGCAGCAGCAGATGCAGCACCTCTGGTCCAGAGTGAAGATGTCTTTCTATATGCACAGAATACATCTTGTATGATGTATTCTGTGTGTTTTATCTGCACAAAAGTATTAGAAGGGCTACTATTAGCTGGTGGGCAGCTCACAGAAAGGGTTTTAAAGGCATTTTCAGCAGCCTTGATTTTAATACAAGTGTCGAACTTGGGTGAATCCATAACTGTGGACCCCTGGAAAAGCAGAGAGGGCTTCATTCATCTCCACTGCACCCTGGCGTGGTGCTGCTGCAGCAATTTGCCACCTGCTGTCACTATTTTCCATCTGTGGCATTTGCCAGGGTTTGTCTTTAGGAGGTGGAAACTTTTGCTCTGCCATTTCATGTGTATCTGAGTGTACTTTATTATGCATCTGTAGGTTCATAGGGCACCTCTTAGTAGATTTTGAGTGGCAGCTTTCTGAAATATTTGTCAAAAAAAAAAAAAATCCCTAAACATGAAGAACAAAAAGTCTTACAGGAAAAAATAGGGAATCTGCCTTTGTAGAGACACCTGATTGTATATGACACCAAGTCAAGGTAATTTATCACCCCCTGGTGTTAAAATAAGACCAATAAAACACTGTGTGAAAGCACTTCAATCCCCAGATAAATTATTACTCTTGCACAGCAATTTCTTTTGCTAATTCTTTCTCATGAACAACTGTACAAACATCACCATCTCAAGAAACACAAAAAACAGACTTCAAACAGTCTCTTTACTGGCAGCAGAGGAAACAAACCCCAGATCATAGGGATTAATCCCTGATCTTCAAAATTTTATTCCTTTTCTTCCTTTTCTTCAATTCTAGTTTTGTCATATCTTTTTATTTTCTTCACAGTGTCAGCAAAAGCCTGGGAGATTTTACATGGCGCAGCCATTCCAGGTGCAGCTGAACAGCCTGTGTAGATCAACTCGTGTTGTCACTGATGTCACTGACCCTGAAGCCTTTCTGCTTCTTGTTATTTCTATGCACAAACGCTTGGAGAGAAATATGTTGATTTCTTTTTTTTTTCCTCATCTTTGGGCTGCAGAACAGTCTGAACGAGACATAGCGCAGCTCCCTGTTAAGGATCAATACTAAAGTCAGTAACAGAGAGGACAGTGGGCTTCTGAAGGTCTAATTCTGCTCAAGCTGGCCAGCCCTAGCCCTGTGAAACCTGTGGGAAGGGAGATTTGGTAGAATCCCATGATTTGATCTATCACACTCACAGATTACTTGTGCAACTCTGTTTAAAGCCACCAAGAAATCAGTGCATTGCAGCAACACTGGTGGATAAACTGGAGATGAAAATTAGATTTTACTTTAACTCTTTTTCTGCTTCTGCTCTGAGTGAGTTCTCCAATTAAATTGCTAAATGATCTGACAAAAGCAGCCATCTCCCCACATTATTTCATAAAATTTTACATTTCCTGCAAAGTAAGAGTCTGTGTATTAGGTTAACACAGGTAAGGCTAGGAAGGTATAAGAAAGAAAATATTCAGAATCCAGAGGGAGAAGGACGGACCTCTACAGATGAAGACTGTATTTTTGTTGTTATTTTGCACTTTTGACAGATACTAGGTCCGTTAAAGCCAACCACTATGCCAAAGCAAAGATTTTCTTTTATTTTGCCAGGGCTAAGAAGATATAAAACACAGGTTCAAAGTTATGGGAGACTGTCACTACCTCAAAACCTTGCAGTGCACAAAGTACTCCGGGACACAGAGCAAACTGCCCAGAGGGGGGAAGATCTGGAGTGATGGGAGGGAACTTATTAGGAACTGTAATCCTGTCCAGAGCTAACGTTATCTCACCATTGACAGACCTGACAAACTTTTAAGCACTTCATAGATGTCATTCTTCACCAGGAATGGAAAAAGAGCTGAAGGAACTGAAGATGGATGCAAAGATTGGCTACTGAAAATAATTGTTTGCTGTTCTGGAAAACGTGTTAATTCCAGGTAAAATTAAAATGGAATTTACCCTCCTTAAAGTAACATTCCTGTTATACAGAGAGCATTTCACTTAATGACAAAAGGAGAATTTCAACTAGCATAATAATAACCGATGCCTGAGGCCAAGTCCGTCAGGCACGGCGTTAATTCAGGCCGGGATGAAGCCACTCCCTTTGGTAACTCGAATTACCTCTCAGACTCGCTGAGAAGGGTGAGACAGGGCTGACAGGGTGAGGATCCCTCTGTCACGAAGAGCTCAGCCCAGCTGGCTCTGCTGCCTCTGGCTGTCCCTGTCAGCTCTCCTTGGCACCACTCAGCAGCAGACAAGGAATTCTAAGCAGTAATTCAGCAAAACACAGAGCCCTGTGCTTAAATACCATAATACCACATAATCCTGCACATATTTATTATGATGATGGGTTAATCATACAGTGTTAGGCCATATATATAGCCTGATTTTGACTCAAATTAGAGTGGTTCAGCAATGCATGGTTTGTTCAAGAGAAGGGAAGAATCAGCAAAACACCAATGTCTGAAGAATTTGCAGCTCTGGGATGTTAGTTTTCACTGAGAGAGGTCTAAACTCATAATTCTCAGTGCAATAAGAGTCCCAAAAAACAATGACTTGGAAAACATAAAACTTATTTATTAATATTTTTAATTATCCTTCTTAGGTAAATATCCCTGAATGCTACATTTCTTCAGGAAGTCATCATTTTTTTTCTTAAAAAAAAAAAATCATTTAAAGGATACAACACAAAAGGAAGGGGGGTGTGTGTACAGATAAATAGATATAGATATAGATATAGATATAGATATAGATATAGATATAGATATAGATATAGATATAGATATAGATATAGATATAGATATAGACATAGATATAGATATTTATGCTTAGGATATTTTAACATACACCTAGAACACTGAGAGGTTGATGGCCCTCTATATGAAGCAGATTAATATCCACCATGTTCATTCACATGCTGTAGACTATTACAAGTATTGCTTGACCACATTTCTCTATTTCCATTTCTCCTTCTACGAATATTCAGTCTTTTAAAACGTGTCCCGCTTCCTAGCAATCTTCCCTTTCAGTTCATGTTCCAAATAGTCTCAGTATAATTTGCTGTTAATAGACTTTTTCTCCTCTATCCTGTGTATTTTATTTCTTTTTCTCCTCTATCCTGTGTATTTTATTTCTTTTTCTCGTTTTTAAATGTAAAACATTTTGATTTTGTTAATCCTAGGTCACGGCAGAAATTTTTCTGTTGTGAATGTAACTTATAGTATTGAGTTACACAAAAAAATAAGAAAGAAAACTGCAGAAATCCCTGCCATCATGGAAAGACATTGTGGGAATATTGTTTATTTTTTTTTTAAAGGAGGGGTTAGAAGAAAATCTTAAACACTTGCCATAAAAACCTCCATGGTGTGAAAAAAGCCGTAATGTAACCTACATTTCACAATTTATGCTCTGAAAAGAACTATTTTATTTACATTATAGAAAGTAGTCGACTATAAAAGCATATTTCATAGTTCACTGCGCACTGGTTGGTTTACACGGTCTCAAAATTTAACTCACCAGGAATTTTGCTTACAGCTGGGAAGCTATACACATTGTGAGATGTAAATATTGACAGATTATCGTGCTATTGCTCTTTCCAAACAAGACACTCAAAGGTGGAACAAATTTCATGCTCGTTGCACAGGAACAAGAGAATACACAGGGACAGAATAAAAAATCCAGAGAACTTGCCTTCCCCTTGTCCTATTAAGAGCTGGGCAAACATCATCAACAATCATTACAACTCGGGAAATTACCTACTCAAACATAGGGTAGAGAGTGCTCAAATGTTAGGATTTTCTCCTTTTATCTGTCTACAGAAGTAGCCAAAATGATGTTTTATCCACCAAGATTTTCAGGTACTTTTGTCAATTAACTATAACATTTGAAGGGCAATTTGAGGTCTATTCTAATTGCGTATTATGGCAGATGGTGCACATTCCCTCTAATTATTTTACAAGAAGCCATTATTTCTCTCAGCTTGATGGGAATTCAGTTAACAATGAATATTCTCTGGAGCACATGGAACACACTTCACTGAAGGCGGAGGGGGTGCAAAGCAGATGGAACCAGACCCTCCTCAAGAGGGAATTGGCACAAGCTGAAATTCGGGAGGCTCCATCAACATCAGCAAACACTTTCTCACCGTGCAGGTGACCAAGCGCTGGCACAGGCTGCCCTGGGTTGGGTTTATGGGTTTAGAGCTAGCTTTTAGGGTTTTATGGTTACAATTTTCATTTAGGGCCAGAATTGGAGATGGAGAGATGTTTACAGTTGTGCTAATATTTAGGGCTAGACTTAAAGCTTTATATTTTATTTATTCTACACATATAAGAGACAAAAGAATCAATAATCTGAAGAGTAACTCCAGGCAATTTCTAAGATTTTGAGGGGGATTGTCAGTAGGTACCCAGGGCACATGATTGGATGTAATCCATTATTTAAGTCTGAGTCCCAGAATCTGATAACCAGCAGTTTCGTAACTCTGGAAGTCTGCTGTTACTGCACAAGTCTTTAGATAGCTGGACCTGAAATGTGTAAACACATCCCAGATTCTTCCCCTGGGTAGTAGAACTCAATTCAGAAGAAAGGAAACAAAACAAACCCTGTTTAAAAAATACATGACACTGGTTCCATAATTTGAATGTGTTCTTTTGCCTTCCTTCTCCTTTTCTGTCCCTCAGTCTCTCCTCACTTATTCCAGCCTAAGCTACCAGAGGCAGCAGTACCAGGACACGATAATGTTATGTCTAGGCTAGGGGAGCGACCCAGAGAAACTTCCAAGGTGCTGAAACACTTCTCAGTAGATTCACAAAGTCTTCTTCAGATCATTTTGTCTCCTGCCAACTGACAGTCCTTAAAATAATCTTTAGAAAGCGCTTGAGCACAAATTCCCTCAAGAGACCACTCACAAAGGTAGTTTGTATCAGGCTCCCCTCTTTTGGAGGTTAAAAATGTTTACCAGGGTAGACACAGACAGTTCAATGCCAGATAGACTCAGGAAATTCCCACGCACGGTCAGTGCCGAAGTGAAGACCTGACCTCAGTGACCTCAGCAAATATTGCTGCTGTTTGAGAGCAGAAATTACATCATATTCCCAATCCTTCCAGCAGTTTCTTTTGGGAAAGGCCAGCGCTTCTGCAGACGCTATTCTTTGGTGCTGTAATGGCACCTTGCTTACACTGCAGTGTGAGGGAACGCACCTGAGTTCAGAGAGGGAGAGAGGGTGGCTGTGAATGTGCACACGGAGCTGCAGGCTCCCAAGGGGGAACGGAGAGCGGGAGGGAGTGAGGGAGTGAGGCAGGGATGGAGGGAGGGAAGAGAAGGGAAGGAAGAGGGGGAGGAAAAGAGGAAGAGGAAGGGGAAGGGGAAGAGGAAGGTGAAGGGGAAGAGGCAAAGGAAGAGAGAGGAAGAGGAAGAGGAAGAGGAAGAGGAAGAGGAAGAGGAAGAGGAAGAGGAAGAGGAAGAGGAAGAGGAAGAGGAAGAGGAAGATGAAAGGAAGGGGAAGCTGAAGCAGAAAAGGAAAATAAAAAGGAAGAGGAAGCAGAAGAGGAAGGTGATGAAGATGAAGATGAAGATG
>WEKY01017921.1:42804-62074 GCA_013390045.1 Picathartes gymnocephalus | reverse complement strand
AGGTGAAATTAACTAGGTTCCACATGTTCTCTTGTCATGTTGGAAAGGGAACGTTGAACACAAACATTCTCATGTGTTTTTTATTTTGCACTTGTCCTGCATTGAGTAGAAATTATTACAAGAACTGTAGGACAAAGAGAATCAGTCTGAGGGTGTCTGGTGGCAAACTGCTAACCTTCCAGTTTGGTCTTCAGGATCTGCTGTTGTTCTCTTGGTAAGAATCCTCCACAGATGGAGCTGCCATGAAAGGAATCTGTCATTATATTGGGTCTTATTCTAGAATGACACAGGTTGGCACAGCCCCAGTAAGTCTGATGGAGCTGAGCAGTCAGGAGCAGTGGAGGACCCCAGTGGGTTTTCAAGCAGTGCATTAAAAACACCCCCTCCTAATAACAAGGTGAGATCATATCGTTGGCACAGTCTCAGGAGGTAAAGGATCTAAAAGACCAAGCTGATGTGTTATACCACGGTACAAAGAATAATAGAACTCTCTATCTAGTGCAGAATGGGAACATCCCCCCATCCCCCAAAAAATGGACTGAACCACCTGGTCAGAGCAGGGTGCTCATAACAGGGCCTGTCAATCCAGGCTGGGGATGAGCAGATGGAGCAGCCCTGGCAGAAGGACTTAGGGGTGCTGTGGGTGAGAGCTGGCCCTGCCCTGGCCCAGACCCCCCCTATGCCCTGGGCTGATCCCCCAGCGTGGGCAGTGGGGGAGGGGGGAAAGGGGCGTTCTGCCCCTCTGCCCTGATCAGGTGAGACCCTACGTGCAGAGCTGTCCCCAGCCCTGGGCTCAGCACAGGAAGGACAGGGAGCTGCTGGAGCCAGGCCAGAGCAGGGACACCAAGGGGATCAGAGCGATGGAGCAGCTCTGCTGGGAGGAAAGGCTGGGAGAATTGGGGTCAATCAACCTGGGAAAAAAAATTACTCAGTGTGACCTAATTTTGGCCTTCTACTTCCTCAAGGGAGCTGCAAGAAAGATGGAGAGAGACCCTTGCCAAGGGCCTGGAGTGACAGGACAAGAGGGTATGGCTTCAGTCTGACAGAGAGCATGTTTAGATGGGATATGAGGAAGAAATTTTTCCCTGTGAGGGTGGTGAGGCCCTGGCACAGGTTTCCCAGAGAAGCTGTGGCTGCCCCGTTCCTGAAACTGTCCGAGGCCAGGTTGGATGGGGCTCTGAGCAACCTGGGATAGTGGAAGGTGGCCCTGCCCATGGCACGGGGTGAAACTGGCTGATTTTTGAGGTCCCTTCCAACCCAGACCATTGTGTGATTCCACAATTCTCTGATGCCATGATTCTGTGATCCAACCCCAGGCAAAATTAGCAAGACAAGGCCAGCAGCAGGAGTGGAGAAGAAGCTTCCTACAACATTCATCTAGAGTCCTTCAGCCAAGTCCTGTGAGCAAGCAGGAACAGCCCGGCCTGGACAAATGATGGAACTAGAAATTTAAGTGGAGCTGCTGGGGCAATGGGCAGGAGGAAGGTAGCAGAAGCTTTTGTGCTTTCAGGGCATGGATGCTTGGGTTATAACAGAAGACAAATCTTTATGTGAAAGTGTGATAGAAATCTAAAGTTTGATGACAGATTCATAGTTTAGAATAACTTTACAAAAAATGGTGAATTTGAAAATTGTACACACAGCTAAAACCACATCAGTTTCAGGCTATGCACCACACTGCCAAGTCATCAGCACATAAATGGCACGGAACAGTGGACAAGGACTGCACACATTTAATCTGACCTTCCAGTGTTTTGTACTTTAACAAGTACAGCCTAATGAAATAGTCAGTTCATGAAACTTTACTACCATTTGTACTATTTGTACTAAAAGGGAATGCCTTTCATGCTTTTGAACAGGGATTACAGTTTCTTCATATGGCAGAACAATGGGCTGCAGTTTCAATGTCATTATCTTTAGATGCACAATTTTTCCTGTAACTGGGGAAAGCGATTTGGGGAAGCGGGAAAGAGTGAAGCCTCCGTCAGATGCCGGCTTTCCGATGGAGCGGGGCTGCCGGGGAGAAACCGGGGGGTTAGAAAGACCGAGGCTGCCTGCCCCCGCCAGTCTCCACAGCGTGGGGGACACGGGGGAAGGACAAGCGGGGAAGGCACAAGGGGAACGCGATTTAGCATCTACCAGGGACGAACAGCCGATGGGATTTTTCTGCATTTTTAGCTGTTGATTCTCTTTTAGCTTTTTAACCTCTGCATATATTATCATAAACAGCGGGAAGTATTTTTCTACTGTCAGATCTCCGTCGTTCCGACGGGCGGTCAATTTTTTACCCACCTCTTGCCAGAAAGATGGTTCGTAAACTATTAAGGTTGAGACTTTTGGGAAATGCAGAAAAAGCCACTGTATGAACCTTTTTAACAAACCCTTTTTAAACTTATTCCCTCCCCTTTCTAGGATTCCCGCAACTTGGAGATATGCTCCCTGCTGGGCAGAGGACAATTTATTTCCCATCCCTGTCCTCTGCCTGTTTTGCTTTGATCCCCTAAACACGAATAAATTAAAACAAAAAGGTTTGGAAACCCAAAAACCCCCCAACCGATTTTTCTCCCACCCACACACAAAGGAGAAAAACCAGGGCTTACACGTGCTATGTTGGGTCTGTCCACGCCATACTTCGGTTCCCGTGGGCTCCAAAAACAAAAACTTCAGAGATCAAAGGGCTTCTCCAGATCGGCCCTTTTACAGCGTTCCCGATCTCCCCAGGGAGCACCACAGACCAAAAAGCCGTGTGCTCACGCTAGGGTAGCAAGCTGCCGAAGAGGCTTACATCCTTAAAAGCAAGGAGCCACCTTCTTCAGGGTACTTCACTCTCTACACGCTGTAGAGATGTGCGTCCCGCGTTCGGCGCCAGCTTTTCGCTAATGCTCTGCTGCCTGGGGTGCCAAGGCTGCGCCGGTCGAAGGCAATCTCTCTGGGGACCTTCTCTGATCCCCAGAACCCTATTGCAGCCACAGCGAGCAGAGCCCATAGCAGCGTAAAGAGCAGGTGACTATCGCGCAGAGAAGCCAAGCAGGGAGGACTCAGCAGCTCTGCATACCAACTAAGATTTATTTAGCTGATGGGGAGAGACTGACTGAGTCAGGCCACCAGGAGTTTCACATAGAAGGATCAAACCTCCTATGCTCTGCTCCGAGTGACCCCGAATACAGGTGACTGGGGGTTTCATACCCTCAGGGTCCCAGGGGTGGGGGCACAAACATTACCAATTGGGAAAGCCCAAGGGTGTGGTCCAGGGGTGAGGGACAGGTTACACAGCAAACGGGAGAACAGGGGAGTGGAGTTACACCTGTGAGGGCCAATGCATAGCCAAATGGCAGAGACCTTTCCAGAACTTGGGGCAGGGGTGAAAGGAGAATGACAGGGGAGAGAGAGGGATCATCTCACTGGACCAGGGGAGCGGACAGATAATTGACAGGGAGGGTATACAGGGTCCAAACAGGGGTACATAGAACAAACCAAAATACAATTAACCAATAAAAACCGCTGCATCACACAGTAAGTTAATTTATTAAATAAAACTTGAGTGCTCTCTCATGGTACAGATATCGACTCTAAGAGTCACTTGGTTTTGAATGAGAAAGATTCTCCTCCATATCATCCTGGAAAGACAAAGTTTTCACAACCTGTATTTCGAGCAAATGGGAACTGTCATCTAGTTGCTGCTGCAGTACTTTCAAACGAAGACGTCAAAATCAAAGGAGCAAGGAGAGGGAGAAGGAAATCTCTTAGCTAGTATTTCTGTATATATTGATATAAAATTATTGAAGGCATCCCTCAGAAGAGCTAAGTTAAATGATGCATACTGTCTGAAGTAAACCTCTGAAGCATTTTGGAATGTCTCTTCTGCTCTCAGAATATTGATACAGTGTGTGTGGGAAAATGGCATTGCTGCTTTGTATTTTATATTAAGGAATTAATTAATAAATTACCTGATTAGCAATTTTTATAATGAGCTGGCGTAATTTCAAGCAAAGTCTGATACTCAGCATGATTACTGTTTTGGAGACAGCGTAAATCAGGTGTAGAAACTGTTCTGTAGAGGACATTAAGGTAGCAGCTCCTGCACTGTAGGCATCCAGCACTGGTGTGTCTCTAGGAGAACTCACAAGTCCACAAGTCCTAAAGAACCTCTGACAGAATTTTTGTGCTATTTCTAAGCCATCATCAAGCTGTGGCTTTAACCATTCTGTTTTTCCTCAGGTGAGATGGGTACATTTCCTTCAAACATATAACAACTGGAAATTTTCCCCCCTTTTGGAATAGTTCTGCCCAAACAAATTCTATCTTCATTCAATACAAAAGCCAATATACCAACAATTTATGGGAAAAGAATAAAAACCATAACAGGATTGAGTTTCATACTTTCTTACAGAAAATCACAATAAAAAAGGCATGGCAGAATTAATGATGCATTGGTTACATCTGCTTGGCACTTCAGCCAGTTATGCGTGTTACTCCTTCTGTTTATTCATGGATATAATAATGATCCCTTTGACAGGACCAGAATATTTTTGAAATATTATAAACATATTGTGTCGCTCTCCACCCATTACATCTGAGACTATGGTAGTCAAGATGCCTGCCACGCACAAGATTTTAGAGTGGAATTGGTATTTGATCTGCATTCCCCTTCCTCCTGGTGGATTTCTTTACTCCCCTTGACTACTGTGCTTTTGTGCCGCCATTAAATCTAAGGAAAACAAATTGATTTTGTCTCTTAGGAATGCTTTGGAGATATCAAGCATTTTGCCAGTATAAGGAAAGCTACTTTCCATCCAACTTCACGTTTACCCCTGTTGGGTTTTTCCCCCATCTTGCTTTGGAACTGTCATGTTTTGCTTCAAGTATTGATATGGCCTTGCCAGACATGATGCCGAGACTTCCTTGCCCTCTTTCCTTGCCAGTTGCTGCAGCTGGTTGAATTTTGTACTTGTACTCAATGCCTGGCCTAGAGTCCAAAGATTGGCTGTTATCCTTCCCCTGAGTGGAACAGAGTTAATTACTAGTCCTGCAGAATAACAGGAAACCCACAGAATTTCTTACAATAAGAAATCATAATAATTTTACCATCTGCGGAAGGTACTCGAGCCACAGCCATCCAAAGGCAGGATTTCTGATGTAAGTCCACCAGGTATTCACAGTCTTAATTTAATTAAAAATTGTAAAAGCTTTTGCTCCACTGGCTGTGGGCATGAGAAAATCTAAATTACCCATGCTTTCAAAACACAAAAAGATTAAATGAATTTCAGGTTGTCATGGAAGCAGATTGTTGTTCCAATAGCAGACCTCTGTAGTTGCAGATAATTAACCTTAATTACTCTGACGTACTGTTACTGAGAATATTTGGTTACCTATGATGCTTGTAGTGCATAAGTTTGACGATTGTGCTCACTTTGGGCTGTATGGTTTGATAGCTAAACATATTTCATTAGCAGACCTGACACAGAAATTTGATTGTGCAGCATGATAGCATTTTAGCAGCCACGCTCAGGCTAACAATTCACTTTCCAACATCCCTGCATCTGAACACACTGAGCTCTACATGTTGAGGCAAATTATTCAGGAAAAAAAAAAGTGGCAGTTTCATTTATTATTCTTGAAGTTTTTGGCCAACAAATATACACTATGCATCACCTAATTCTTCTTCTTTACTAGCCTGGCAGAATGAGGAGGAAAACAAGTTTTCCAAGTTCCAAATACCAACATAAAAAGCCTGGCAATCAGCTCTATGTTTTCACTTCAATATGAAAAAAAATCAATTTTGCATTTAAAGAATAATGAGATAGTGACACGGGAACAACAAAAGTCACACTGCTCCCAGCTAAGACCAATAGCTTCCCTACTGCCATTCTGAAGATCTAACTCTAATTTCTTTTTCCCTTTTCCTCCTGTTATTATACTCCATTTCAAAGGCTGGCATGTCAGTCTAAACCCCAAATTTTTATGGCTTGTGCAAAATTGAGATACAACTTTCACATGAAATAAAGTGGTTTGGAAGAATAAGGTTAGAAATACGATTTTAGTACTTAATTTCTTTCTTTTTCTTGTGATGAGTGGGATCCAGTAAAAGAAAGAAAGAGTTCAGGGTTCAGGTCACATTCCTGAGACTGACTTAAGACAAAAAATGGAGCACTTACTGATGCCTGTGGGGTATTTTAGGCGCTTGGCCTCTGTTTATGTATTCTTCTGCTTTCTAAGGAGTACCCAGCAGCAACTGAGGTTGTGCTGCATTCTGTAATTTGAGCTGAGGTTATTACACCCCAGGCCACACTCACCTGTCCACCTGAGGGCCTTTATGAAAATTTTTGTCTTTTCTTGCAAAATAAGCAGTTCTGAGCCTTTCCAGTGGGTGCCAAGATAACTCGTTCCTTCTCATGGCCACAATACAACTGTAAATCTTGGGCCTCCAAAACACCAAAACTGGTATACGACTATAATCATCATGAGAAGAGGATCAACCTTGTTTCAGAGTTCCTATCAATCTTTTAATGCATTTCAGAACCTTCCTCAGATAATCCTTATGAATTTGTAAAGAATATGGTAAGTCTCAGAAATGGATTAACTCAGGATTTTTAAAACCTGCATTATTAATATGCTATTTGGTTTTTATGACAGTATGGTAAACCCTAGTTAAAGGTTTCAAGTTCTGAAACTAAATCAGAATAAGAGAAGAATATTAGAAAGATTCTAGTGAAAGCCTTGTCTAGAGCAGAAAAATTGTCTGCCACTCACTGTTGGCATTAAAAGGAACACAGCTAACAGGCTGCTGTTTAGATCAAAGTGCTGGGAATAAAACTTTTGCCACTATGTTCTGGAATAAATATTGGAAATGTCTTGCCTTTCCCTTGGTCTGCAGGGAAATTACCTTCGGTGTTGGTTGTGATGTTATTTTCTAACTCAGAAAATTTGGAAGGACAAATGCTAAATAATAGTGAAAAAAATCTACCCTAAAAAAAACCCCTAAACAACATCCTTGCCAACAAACAAACAAAACAACAAACCCCAAAAACCAAACCAGTGACTGGACATGGAGTAGTGGCCATAAATTCAAACACAGGAAGTTCTACCTCAGCATGAGGAAGATCTTCTGTCCATTGAGGATAGCAGAGCACTGGAACAGCTGCCCAGGGAGGCCGTGGAGTTGCTCCTCTGGAGACATCCCAAACCTGCCTGGATGTGTTCCTGTGTCACCTGCTCTGGGTGACCCTGCCTGGTCAGGGACGTTGGACTGGAGCTCCAGAGGTCCCTTCCAACCTCAGGATTTTGTGATTCTGTGAAATGCATGCAAGAAATGACACTACTACAGTCCTTACAGCTTTTTTGTTTTGGCTTTTGATACTTCCATGGGAAGGTAAAGCACAGTGTTGTAGCCAATCACTCCTGTGCCTGCATCAAGTATTTTATCCATTGCTTGGATATTTCTTTCAGAGAAACAGATGGACTTACAGTAGGAAGAGGTGACTGTTGAATTTGACCCTTATTTAAGTCTTCTTTCTCCTGGTTCCACACATGCCCAATAATCTAACCCACAGCATGGCTTTTCAAGGTGTATTTCCAGTGATGATCTACAATTCCGTCTTATTTAGAGAAAGAGGAAAAAACGAATAGTTTAAACCCTCAAGGCTGAGTTCTGACATCAGCAAAGATGTCTCATCTTGTGACATAAATTATTCTATAATACCAGGATATCTTAAAGTAGGTATCATTTTGAAATGAAAGACACCTTCATCCCAGAATAACTGATACACCGTTAAATGGAATAATTATTTGAAAGAAAACCCCCTAAGCCAGAATGGCTCAGAAATGGTTTTTGATACATGTCAGAGAGTGCAGCATCTTTGGGACAAAAATCTTTGTGCTAATATTGTAGCGTAGAAGGGAATAGCAGCTTTTGGATTATCATAAAAGTGTGGTAATTGAAACCTGAAGTAAATAGTATGCAGGTAAAATGATTTTTGTTGGCTATGCACTGCCCATTTTTGTCTCTTTCACATGAATGAACCATATGAACATGATTTGCTGCCACAAAGGCTCTCAGTAAATTCTGAGGAAAACTAAGAGAGCATTCATAAGAAGCAAACTCCTAATTCTGACAGATTGAATGAATTCAGAATGAATTCAGAATGCTTATTCAGCACAGACCTACTTGAGACGAAACACTGCCATGTGATTTGTAGATGTGGTTTACAGCACAACCAAGGAAAAGATGAATTAAAGAACATTGAAAATTCTTCATGGATGTGCCACAAAATGTAAGAGAGAGAAAACTGGGTGAATATTGATTGTTCACAAAGGAATAATATAACACTTTACAGCAAGGCATTGATTCAGACAAATAGGGGAATTGGAGGCTGAGAAAAACGTATAATCTTGCAGAGTGATGCAAAAAAAGCCTGGCTTCCAGCAGCCTTGTGTCTCATAGTTGAATTCCTTGGTGTCTAAAGAGGGAAGGGCTCATGACCCACCCTTTCCCTCAGAAAGGCTCTTTCTAAGCATTGTCAGAAAACTCGGTGCAAAATTCCTATGGTTAAGACTGTGGCTCCATGTCTATGCTCAGCTCACGATTCCTTATCTGGATGAAAAGAGCACCAGTAACCACAGAATCACAGAATGGGCTGGGTTTGAAGGAACTTTAAGATCATTTTGTTCAAACCTGCCTGCCATGGGCAGGGACACTTTCCACTATCCCAGGTTGCTCCCAGCCCCACCCTACCTGGCCTTGGACACTTCCAGGGATGGGGCAGCCACAGCTTCTCTGGGAAACCGCTGGATGAAAAAATACACACACTTCTGAGGTGGTCTCTGATACATCACTGGACTGTGTACAGTGTGGCAGAAACCTGGTTTAAATGACTTTGCTCCCAGGGGTGCTGTGGGCCCAGGCAGACTTCAGCTGCTCTGAGACACTTGGGATTCTTGGGTGTCCTGCACAGGGCCAGGAGCTGGACTCAATGATCCCAATGGATCGCTTCCAACTCAGGATATTCTGTGATTCTATTATTTCCTTGATGCAGTTCTTGTTTCTGCTGACATACAATCATCCACAAATCCTCCACGTTAGTAACCTTTTTTTTTTTCTTTTGAGAAGGATAAGTCATTCTAAGAAAGAGCTGGAAAAAAAAAGAAAGGCATAAAAATATGTGTTATTTTCAAATGGTAAATTTAAGGATCTGAACTCTGAGCTGGCATCACCACAAGCCTGGGAATGAGATATTACTTCTCTTAGGAGAGACAGTGCTGATTTTTGTTGGGTATTTCTAAGCTTTAATGTTCCAGGCTGGAGAGTTTTTCATAGTTATTCATTGGGTTGGTTGCTTCTTGGGAGGGCAGTTAATCCCTTCCTTTACCTCTGTGTTCCCTCTCTTCCTCTCAGCCTCCCATAGAGCTGTCTCCAAACAGCCAGGATGCCCTGCCTGGGTGTTACCACACGGAAGCTCACAAAATTCCTCCACAGGCTTTCCTGTAAGTGGGGAGAAGAGCAGGCATGATGGAATGGTTGCAGGATTACAGCTCTGGAGCAGTGTTGCTCATGGAGGTGATTAGAAGCATGTTTTCTACCACCTACCAGAGTCACACTGAGTATCCTGTTGGACGGATTCCATTTTCCATAATATGTCCTTCCATAACAAATTTATAAGGCCACCAGAGACCTGTTAGCTAGAAACAAATCTCAAATCATTATGATGCTACAGCTATTTGCTCTTTATCATGAAAATAAATCAAAAGCAGACTTTCAACAAAAAAAAATCCCCACGGCTGGAATAACCACTGCCGGGTGACTGAAGATGCCAATGTCCCAATGTCTTTAGCATTTCAGTGTATGTTTTGGCCACCGGAGGCTCAATTTTACAATTAAGGATCAAAAACTCAGCTTTGGGTAAATTTCCCAACCTAGACAGTGAGATTCTTGTTCTTAAGGAAAAATTGTATTTATTTGAGCTTTAAATTTGTTTTCATATTTACTTTTAAAGAGCACAGTGGTGGCAGAACTGGACTGTATCATGTTTAAGAAAAAAAAATTATGGGAACCGGATTGAAAACAGAGCAAGAGACTCACATGAAGATGCTGACAATTGTGTATCATAGGACAAGTGGCCCCAGGGAAAGGGGAAGTACAACTCAGCAGGAAGTGAGGGCTCTTTTGCTTTTCTGATGTCTTGTTTGTGCTAAGGAAACACATTGCTTGATCAACCCCAATCCCCAGATCCTTTCAGCCTGTAGGGAACATTTTTGGACATTTCTCTCACTGCAAATAGAGAAAAAAAAGGGAGGGCTTTTTATCAGTCAGAATAATAAGTATATCCAAAATTCCACATGGGAACAGTTGCTGGGCCTCATATGCTACACTCAAGACAAGAAAGGCTTTACTATAGTATATAGTAAAATTCCCACTGAAGTAAACCAGGTTTTAGCTGGTTCTGTGGTACTGAATGCAGGCCTCCTCCCTTCAGAGGAATGTTAATAGTGAACTGCAGATCACTTACCTGACTTTTATACATTTTCAGGATGACTCTTCCAGTTCACAGGGATACCTCTGGGCCCCCCACAAGCCTTTCCGAGTCTGCAGCAGTAAAGTTGAACCCATAACCTCCCTCTTTTACCCTCTTTGTATTTAAGTCTTTTCCCAGCCATTTTCCAGCATGAGCTGGAAAGCTGTAATGCCAAGGGAACACTGGTCAAATGTGAAAGAGAGAGAAGCTAATTTACTTGTGATTATTATTAGAGCCCCTGTGATATCAGTGGGTGTAACACAGTAGAATCAGGAAGGAATATTTTCACCTCCACTTTAAACTCAAGAAATCTGAGTATGGAGCTTACCAGAACCAAGTAAAACAACAAAAAATTGTGTGTAAGATTATCAAAGCCCATTAACCCTTTCCTATCTTCAAATATTCTGCCTATAAACAAAATATTTTGCTTAGCTTTGGTAGTGAGTACTGTAAGAGACTTATATGGGATTTCAAGCCCTCCTGTGAAGCGATTATGGATATCTCAAATATGTGAACATATAAAGTATAGTTGGCATTTGGAGGCACTCAGGAATTTCAGGTTCTTTACATACTTTCCACTATCTATGTGAAAAGTTCCAGTATCCATATGAAATAAATAAAGAGATTGTTGCTGTGGAGAAGTCTGTGGTGAGTGAGTAAAAGTAGATGGTTACCCTGCATTTTAATACCTGGCACCAAAAGAAAATATCTGATTATCTGCGTCATTGATTGCACATGGCCTAACTTCTACAGTTAATGAGACAGGCAGGTTAATGTGCACCTTGGTGCACTTTCAGAAACAAGAGCCTTGTGAAGAAATGTTAGGGATGCTGAAGAATCAAAGATGATAAAACATAGACAAGAAAGATCAGAGTTTGGACAATACAGACAAAATTCCTTTCAATTCAGATTATTTCAGAGGAGTAGGAGCTTGCTAAAATTTTTACTATTTAGTATAGAATACAGGTTGCACTGAAAAATACTTTTTTTCAGAATACTGAAAAAAATTGTGCCTTTCAAATCTATTTGTAGACATAAGAAGAATACTCAGTGTATTTGTGCAGTACACTTCTCTAATTATGAGGTAATTCTCTTCTCTACTTGCAGTGTCCTCTCACATCCCAAGTCATCCTAATTTTGCTCATCTTTTTCAGCATGGCAGATCATTTGTTAGGGAAAAAACCCAGATAAAATTCTGTACGGCATTGAAGGATATTTGGTATCCATAGTGTGACTTCAAAGGTGAAAACTGAGCGAGGTCAAAGAAGTGTTTTCCTTGTGTTACAGTCAGATTGCCTGTGTTAAAAACCCCACGCCCATAGGTTCAGTGCAGCTTGGATGGATCTTAACAAAAATGATGGCAAGCAGGAATTTGCAGTCAATGAGGACAGGGAAGTGAGCATTAAACAAATTTTTACTTCCTATAGTAATTTACATTTTCTTGATATTGTGCCTGAATTTTTTCAGTTTTCTATAGTGTTTAGATTCCAAAAGCTTCAACCTTGTTTTTGGAATTTGTTTTATTCATATAGTATATACTCCAGAAAATTATCACATACTGACTATTTGGGGTCAGGCAAACAGTATCGTGCCTCCCCAAAAGGACCATGAACAGTGGTTCAAGCACACTTTTTTAGCTCTTTCTTGGAAGCACAGGTTAGCAACTGTAGTAATGAATCAGTCAACAAGGGATAGCACGTTAACAAAATTATTCAAATCTATATTTTGGTGTTAATAGCCCTGTACCTGTGTCTCTTTGCGCAAGCCAGCATCCCCTCTGGGCAGTGATGTTACACAGCACATATCTTCTCTGAAGTCATATTTGTCACAGCTTAAGTAGCTCTAAATATCAAATTTGCACAGCTGTGGAGCACTCCCAGCAGGCTTCAGGTACCGTGAATCACATCTCACATGTGAATGGGGGCTCTTGGGTACTCATGTATAGGAATGATAACCTTGGTGCAGGAGCTATGAAGTTCCCAGGCAAAAAGTTTCCTTATTCCAACTAGCAACTATGCAATAATAATTGTCAATTAAAATGGAATAACTTCTGGAGGAGGAGAGCACCAATAAGCAACCAAGGAGATGAAAGATTACCTCTATTAGCTGGTAAGATTTTTGACACAGATACTGTGGAAAAATTGTACCAAGCCTCTTAATTCTTGTATAGATTCCTATTGGATATTGGCTCCCTTTTTTTGACTTCAGCAAAAAAAATTACTCAGACTATGCAGCCAACTGAATGGACTTTCTTGTACTTTCTCTCTCACTCTATAAAAGATTAAAGTTTGGGACAACCCTCGTGGGATTGGCACCTATTTCTTCCAAGCAGCATTTTATTTTGAAGTGAATACTTGGAGAACTGAAGTCAAAGCTTTAAGTGTTCTGTTTGGGATATCTTACATGATCTCCTAGGAAACCGACTCTCATTCTACAACTATCAGTATGCAGCCTCCAAATTTTACTTATACCTTTGGAAACAAACAGATTATTCCTGGAAATCTGCTTCTCAACCTCCATGCTTCCACTTTAGGTATAATTGCTCTTGAGAAATAGAATAATTTTTCAAATCACCCAATCCTTTGCTCAACTACCAGCCAATGTAGTCTGGCAGCAAGATGCATACTTCAGGTTGGAATTGTTCAAATGTGAAAAATGAGCTCAGAAGTATTTTGTTTCAAAGGTGATTTTTTTAGTTGTTTATATAAAGAAAAATATCCTTGCTATGAACCCATTGAATAATTTCTTTAGAGGTTTTTTCTAACCTAATCATACTCGTAGAGACAAAAGAGTCAGCCTTGCAGACATTCAGGGCTGTAGAGTGTGATATTCCTGCTCACAGAACACACTGTAATGGGTCTTTTTCCTCGGCCAGAGAGCCATGGAATGACACAAAGCAGACCTTATTTTTTGCAACCTGAAGGGACATGTTAATTATTCATACCTTACCTTAATGGACCACCACCATGGTAAAGCTATGAACCAAGCTGTGAAAACACCATCGACTCATATTAAACTCATGCTTAGACAGTGGAAGACGTAATTTTTAATAAGTCTCACCCTGTCTGTGTTTTTTATTTATTAAGGTTACTTTAGGAGCCATAAGTCTATCACTTGGAGCTGTAGAAGCTGTGCTATGTCTAAATTCAAGTAAAAAACACAGCCTCCACTATCAACATTCCTTAAACCAATTTTTTAAAAAAAATAATAAAGTATTTTTGAGAAAATGCAAAACACAGTTGGTTATCATCTAGAAAAGGCTTCTGCTCTGGATTTATTGCTTGTTCTGAGTGTGAAATGGTGCTGGCACAGGCAGCCTGTAAGAGAAGAACAGGATGTGAAAAATCTCCCTTTCATTACAAATGGACTAGTCTGTCTTCTGGCTGTGGAATGCTAACAATGAGAACAATTGGGGTGCCTCTGGCCAGTTTTCAGACAGGGACAGATGAATGGAAGCAGCAAGGAATTTCCTTAGCGAGGAGGAATGAATTAATAGCTGTCAGAAACAGGGAGTCTAATTTTGGAAATTGCAAGTATGACCTAAACACCTGTTTTCAAGCCCAAATCTCATTAAGAATGGAAGCTGGAAGGAAGTGATGCAATAAATGGGAAGAAATTCCCATTCACTGAAGCACATTCAAAGACAAGTCCAGGATGGGGAAACTTAGTAAAACTTTGGCTTGGCGGAGATGAAACAATAAAAAAATCCCCTTACCTTCACTCCTGGAATATTGCCCCTCTTGGACAATTCTAGGACTGTAAGAGCTGGAACAGGGCATGCTGAGTAAAGCTTAGGCAAAAACCTCAAAAATTCCATTATAATAAAAGGATATTAGCTTCATGACTTTAGCAGACCTACCTCAAAGGAATTTTAAATTAATTTGCCTTCCCTACAGCAAAACCAATGGATTGCAGTGGATAATTCCCTGTACTTCTTGCAGCTAGTGTGACAAGGCAAATTTTAAAAATGGAGAATGTGCCATAAAGGCCTAGATGGCAGAGGCTACATGGAGTCATCTGCCTGATGGGCCTTGGAGTTGGTTAACAGAAAGCCATCGTGGTTTATTCAGTGCAGCTGAGAACGAGTGCATCAGTTTGGTTATGAGAGCACAGGCCTGAACCTTAGCCTGAAAGTCCGACTTCAGATCCCTTGTCCCATCTCCGAGTTTCCAAGCCGAGGCAAGAAGCCAAGGTGTAAAACTCCCAGGCAAAGCCCTTTTTGGGAAAGCTCTTCCTGCTGAAAGCCTGGTGAGAGGGAGCAGTACCCTAAGTCTGCCACTCACTTAGGGTGCTCTTGAGGGATACCTGGACATATTTTTAGAAGTGTGCAGTGGGTCTGGTTGGGATGGGGTTAATTTTCTTCCTTGCAGCCTCTGTGGTGCTGGGACTTGGCTGAGACACTCACACAAGTCTTGATAACACATCAGTGCTTTAGTTCTTGTGGACCAGCCCTTGCCCAGCCTCGAGGCACAGTCTCTCCTCATTCTCCATGTCCGGTCAGGAGGCTGAGGGCACACAGACAAACGGGTGACCCAAACTGTCCATACTAAATGACAGAATTCTCCATACTGAATGACATAATGCTCAGCAATAAAGCTGGGGGGCCTTTTTTCCAGAGCACCTGTTGCTCCAAGCCTTTTTGGGTGTGAGTCTGTTGGTGGTGACTCCTTTTGCACCACTTGTTTCTTTGTCTGCCTTTGCCCTCCACTTTTATTAAATAAACTGCTTTTCTCTTGATCCACAATGTGTGTGTGGGAGTTTGTCCCTTTTTCCCTTCTGATTCTCTCCACCATCCTGATTTGGAGGAGTGAGAGAGACTTAAACTGCCAGCGGAGGTTGATCTGCCTCAAAACACAAAGCTCCTAAAAGCTTTTTTAAATGATATTGAATGAATTGGGTGTGTAAAACCTTGTTTATCTGGGTTTTTATTGATTTAAGGTAAGGTTAGCAAAATTTCACAGACAATAAGATGAAAATTGCTTTAAGAGTACCTGGAATAATTTCATCAGAAATTCACCTGGATTTTTGAGGCTGTTTAGGAATGATTTCCAGGGATGTCATTAATGGTATTATTGCTATGCATCTCGGTGACCTCAAGGGCTGACTCACGAACGACAATATCCAGTTCAGAATTCTTCCTTTCATCACAAGCTTGAAACAGTGACATTTCCAGTGCTGAGTTCAGAAAAGTTCTTTCCCTTTGAATATTCATCTCGTTGAACTGGACAGCCAGGTACCTCTTTTACCTACAGAGCTGACAAAGCAGGGTAACACTTGTGCAATTAATCTCTTCTTTCAGTACATTTTGCTGATGACCTGAATGAGGACATTTTAAAGGTGGTAGGTCAACCCTACCCATGAGGTGGAAGCAGCTTCCTCGCCTGAACCAGATTAGAAGTGACCAGTTCCTTACCCCATGGCCAGTCTCACGACTTGTGTGATCCCACTCAGTTTTCACCCCTTTGATACTAGCAGCATTAGCAACAATCTCTCATCTTTAAACTAGAATTAAAACTTTTATTTTTGTTTTTATTTTATTTTAAGAACAACAAAGCACACGTGCCAGCAGTGGATAAGACACGGGCCAAAGTCTACAGGCTTCTGGCACTGTGGCCCTGCTTCTTCCAGCTGAGGAGTAATAATTTGACACCTTTGAAGCAGCAGGACCTCATACCCGGACAACAGCAGCCTTGTTCTACAGCTCTAAGCCATTCGAACACATGACAAAAATCACAGTCAGCAACATCCACAGTGGATTTTCTTCCCACCTTAGCAGTTCCTTCTCTCCTCTGATGTGGGCTTGGAGATACACTCTGCGGTATCACTGTTAAGCTTTTCATTTATTTTTCCACACTTACCTACACAGAATGAAACACTCCTTTTTAGATGCCAGTCCAAATTATTCAAGAATACTTTTGACAGGTGCCAAGTAATTTAGAATGATACCTTCTTAACACCTTCTCAAAACAGGCCTGACAACCCTGAAGAGTAAAATTCCCCACTTTTAACCATTCGGTATGTGCTGAATTTATCAAGGCTATCAATTTCATTGAAGCACTGTTTTTTTTTTCTTCTTAGTTGGGTGAAGGGGCTTCAGGTTTCTCTGGGCTGCAATGCACATTGCTATTTACAAATTATTATACTTTTCCTCCACTTGTCATCATGAAAATCCACAGTTTGGCTGATGAGAACTGAACACGATGTGGAGGGTTTTAAAGGATATATCTGCTTTCAGAGGATGCCTTGAAATGCTTGATGGGTTCTGCAAAAAACATGCAAGGTACTGAACTGATTAAACTAAAGTCTTGCTTTCAAGACTATTAGAATCACTTTTGTACTTACAGTGTAGCAACTACAAAATCACCTGATTAGTTTAATTCACCTTCCTATCTGGGTACCCCTAATTTTCCTTGCATCAATCTAGAGCAATCTACCAGAAAATAAGGTGGAATGCTGATTGACTCCTTTTGCAACCCTGAGAAGTGGTCTATGGCTAGAACAGGAAAAACCTGGCATGTGTTCAGAATGAAGGCTGTCACGGAGGGTGGCTCACTATCAATAAATATTAATAAAACATGTAACTTCAAATGGAGCCCTCACAACGATCCCATTAGAGGGCAAGTAGCCAGGAACGCTTTTAGGTATGTGGTCTTCTTTTAGTGCATGTGACCATGAGCAGAAACCCTTGGGGGCATGAGTATTTGGTTCAGGAAACAACTCCAAACTGGAAAAAAAAAAAAAAGCTGCATCACTTACCTAAAACAATATGCCCCTGTGAAATGCATGGATATATAATACCTAGGCAGCATAAACCATGTGTTCATCATTATGGATAAATACATCTCTCAGCACTAGACATTTTAGAAAGTAGATTAAAAAAGAAAGCCCCAAGCAGTGTTAAAGAAAAGGTTAAATAAAACAAAACAAAACAAAAACCCAGGAAAGACCTGTCAGTACTGCAGCAATTAACTCTTCTAACCTTATCCCTCAATCCTAAGCCCCTGACAACTATAAGTTCAAGAAGTAAGAAAATTAAATGAGATCTATATATATATATTTAAATATATAGTAATGAGGAGCAGGGACAGGCAGGCTTAGGTTTAATTTTTGGGGAAGACATTGCTTATTGAGCAATTTTCTTTCCAGAAGGAAGCTGGGGGTTGATGTGGAGGTGTTAGAGGAGTAAGACGGTAGCTTGCACTTCAGGCCAGATCTATTGTCTAGCAGGGACACAAACTTTCATTACTGCAAGAGGTGTTACAACCAGAAATGCACCCAAACCGAGCAGCACTCCCAGGCCACCAGCAATGACAGCTCCAGAAGGAGCAGAAACAGGAAAATTTGGTTGCTTTGAACAGACAGGACAGAGGGCTGGTGTCTGCCTGTCCCCCTGCCCTGTCCCCTAAGGAGTGGAGCTGTCAGAAATCATGTTTGAAGCCCTCGGTGTGGCACAGGGGTCTGTAAAGAGCTCTGCAGCAGCAGTAGGCTGGCGTTTGCCCCTCAGGGAACAGGTGAGGCAAGGTGAGGCAAGGCCTGGGGTCAGCCATTCCACACGTGACACGGTCCCCTCCTCATTCAGTCCCCAAGCACTCTTTCAGCACAGCACTCATAGGCATGGTGTGGCCAGATGTTTTAAAGGCACACAGAGATCACAGTTACCAGCAAGCTGGGATTTGACTCCCTTTCTAATCTCACTCACAAGACAAAGTTGAAATACCTGATCAGATTGCTCCCCTCATTCAAGAACCAAGGACTGAAGAGGCTGCTCAACACCACAGGCTCCCAGGAACCTTGCCTACTCTTACATTAATTATTGAACTAACAAAAGCCAATCCAGTCCTTTTATTTTTTCATTATGTCAAATATTTTTAGTTTCTTTCCTTTTCAAACTGCAGATATGAAACCTTGAGAGTACACTCTTTAGAAAAACAAACATTTTTGTTTTTGTTGCCTTTAGGCAACGAATGTAGCTCACTCTTCCTTTCTACAGACACCTGTCCCAGTCTCTGGCCACTGATTTCAGTAATACAGGGAATCAAATTTTTTTTTTTTTCACACACATTCTTCTTTATATAGGGATGATCTTTTGCACTGCCACACATACACGCCAAAACCTGACACAAGGTGGTAGTGGAGAGAAGGGAAAGAGGAGGGTGAAAGTATTTAGAAGTATTGTGGAGATCAAATATTTCATGTGTTTTCCGTGTGGAAAGCTCCCAGCAGACTGGAAATTAGGAGTCCAGAAATATGAATGTGATTCACAACTTCTAAATTAATGTGAAAAGCTTGAAAAGTTTGAACCACAAAAAAATGCATTGATTAAGAAATAGTGTGGGAGTCATTGTTCTGGACATGGAATGACTTTGGCATAGGATGAGAAGCATGATCGCAGAGAACTACAAAATGAAATTTAAATCCTTAGAGTTGCAACTGGAATAAGAACTTCATGATCCTAAAGTTGGAATCCCTTTGGTAAAAGATCATGGAGGGAAGAAGCGGGAGAGGAGGGAAAAGACTTGCCACACCCAGCAGAAGAAGGGGAGTATCTCATCAATGCTTTGAGCAGCTCTCCCAAGCTAGTCAGCACCTGGGAACAGCTACATGGTGTCTAAAGCTGTGACACAACAAAGCATATCATCTGCACAGAAATCCAGGGGAATCTGTGTAGAATAGAAGTCTTTGGTATTTATGGAACCAAAGAAGGAATTCGAGAGTAGGGATACTTTAAACAGTAGGGTACCTTTCCTAGCTTCAAAAAAAAA
>WEKY01017921.1:23027-42780 GCA_013390045.1 Picathartes gymnocephalus | reverse complement strand
AAAAAAAAACCAAAACCAAAACCTGATAAGGATTCACATCACTGAATCATAGAATCATTAAGGCTGGGAAATACCTCCAAGACCGTCATGTCCAACCTTGGACTGAACTTCACCTTGTCAATTAGTCCAGAGCACTGAGTGCAATGTCCAGTTGTTCCTTGAATAATTCCAGGGATGATGACTTCACCACCTCCCTAGGCACCCTGTTCATCCTGTGCAAGCACTGCTCAGTGCTCCTCCAGCAAGGATCAGACAAAGCTGAAATAACCTACAGGCTTTCTATCCTTTTATTTTCAATACACAAATGCTGTTAGAGAAGAAAGATGAAAACAGAGAACTTTGCACTGGGAGTAGGACACAATGAAGTTAATCATTTCCAGTTCCCATGATGATTAATTCACTGGCTTGGGATCCAAGGTCCCAAGAAAACTCTGTCATTTGCTTGAAGCAGCTATTTCTGAGCAGATCTGCTGAGCAGGTCCTACCAGAAATGCTTCTGATAGGGTTGTAAGGTAGTTGTAACTACTCAGCTTGAGAACAACTCACGATGTAGTTCTGGCATACCAGAGCCCTGATGAGCTATCAGCAGATTCCAAAATGGGTTTTGTTCTCCTTTCAAACTTTTTCCCAACCTGTGCTACAATCCTGGCCCTTGCAGGTGCCCTGGTAGCAGCATGCATGGTCACTATAGGCAAATAAAGAGCAACTACACCCATGCTAGGAAGTGAACATTGTTAACTGGTCCTTTAGGTGCTCACACCTTTGAATATAACTGGAAATATGGAATTTACATCGAGATATACTGTAAATAGATAAATATATAAATACATGAATATGTCTCCAGTGGCTGTGGAATCAGTACTGCTTTCCATGCTACGTCCTCATACTGGGTGTGATAGACACATGGGAGTCCCTGGTGCAAAGAGCTCTAATGAACCTGAAGTTCATGGCTTCAGAAGAAGACTGGAAAAATGTACTGAGGAGAAGAGCTCTGTAGCTAACTGGAAAAAGTGCATCAGACTCAGAAGGTACCTTAAGACTGGGAGAGCATCTGGAGAAAGTATAGTGCTGGTTAAACATCTGTTCATGGCTGCTGTTGGAGACTACTCCCTTGCTAGATGGTTTCAGATGACCCTTAGTACAGCCATTCTTCAGCAGCCAGATGCAACTTGGATTCCCTGGAAAGGAAGATGTAACACGACTGTGTAGACGGTGCTTGTGCACATGGGATTTGGCTTGAGACTGAACAGAATTCATGCAGGAACAGTCCTCAGATGCAGAATCGGTCTGGCATCAAGAAACTTCACTAGTTTACTACAGCCCTCTACAAAATAGGTAAAACTATGCTGATTGAACACTTAATGTTCGGAACTACGCTAAGCAGATGAATAAATTTAATAAATTATTTGATTCATGGCTTTGGCATCTGAAAGAAGCAGTTAAAATGGTTAATGGAAGTGCTTTCCACTTTCGGATAAATACTACGAAAAGGGCTGACTCTGAAATATTTGAGAAGTTTGATTTGTATTAATGTTTAAAGGTTGAATTCTTACCCCAAACTTTTTGGATATTCTTGGGCAGTGGATCGTATGTGAATGGGTTTTCCCATGTGGTTTGTAGGCCTTATGCTTGGCAGTGTTATAATTACCACAGGAAGAGCCTTTTCTCATGGCATTTTGGCTTCCAGTCACAAGCGTAGCCTGGGAGTCAAGAGGCGTGGGAAATCAAAAGAAGAAGGGAAACAGTTAACCAAAATTCTGTTAAAAGGCTTTGGATTCACTGAAAATTATGGGAAGGTCAGTCCTTATTGTATCCAGATCCATTCTGTTGTGCCTAATAAATTACAGGATTAGGTCAACCCAGTTCAACATATAAAGAAACACTGAAATGTCTTAGGTCTTTCAGTTTGCCAGTTGAGGACATTTCACTCACTCTGTAGCCTCAAGACCATATGAGACAAATGGTTACCATCCTATTTAAGAGAATCCTGATTTCTTCTCTTGGGAGTCCGTATCATAATTAAGCCCAAATGCTTTTTTCCCCCTGGTATTTAGAAATATTGATTAATTACATTGGTTTTTAATCTAGTTACTCCTCTGAAATCCTTTGGGCTTTATGGATTTAGGTTTTTACATCACTGTAAAATAGGAGAACATCTTTTCACTTTTACAAAATGCATAAAATGCCCATTTACAAAATGGCATAAAACGAATGTATTGCATGCCATAGACTACACACAGAACCTGAGGCAAATTAGGCAACAGAAGCCAGTTGCTCAGTTTTTGGACAAGTATTTTAACTCCAAGGTTATCCATGCGCTGTTGGAAGATCCAGTTTTGTCCAGTTCTTCAAAACCACATCTGATTTAGAAATCATCAACCCTGCCCCACTCTCATCATCCTCTAACTAGATGCTCTTCCTTTGGGAGTGTACCCTTCAATTTTACACATTTTGCTGAGAGAAAATTTCCTTTATCCTTAGTATTGCTTTTTTTTGGGGTATTTTTTTTGGGTTTTTTTTTCAAAGATTGCCACAGAGCAGGTTTCCCATCAGGGCTCAGATCATTCTCTGTCTTCCCTTTATGATTCCCACCTCTGCCTTTTACTGAGAATGAAAACAACCTCACACTAGAAAGAGAGAAATGGAGGTAGCTTAACCTTCAAGTTTAATGGAAACTTCAAATAAGAAGTGTGAAAACTTCAGTTGCATAATCCAGGTAATTTGGAAAGCTTGAGTTTTCTGTCTGAATTAGAAGACCGCTTCAGAAGGGATTTCTAAGTTGATTTGTCTGTTCATCACCCTTGACCCCATGGTATGGTTCTACTTGTTTCAATAAAATCGATCGCCCAAATAAGTGAGATTATCTGTTTTTGTATGGAGTAAGTTAATTTTAGAGAGGTGGATTTCAGGTGTGGAAAAGCATAGATCTGATTTAGATTCATATTTGTTTCCACAAGTATGTAATCTAGAAGTCCAGCAAAGAACAGTTGGTTTCACCTTCAAGCATTATCAGCAATTTCATTCTGTCAAGGGTAAAGTTTTAGCAGTATTTGGAAAAGTAAGTGGTAGAGACAGTATTTTCCTCTTCCGAAAAAAAAAAAAAAGGATATTGTATATTATGTTATGTGAAATATTCAAATGTCCTAAAAATGGTTAAAATCTAGGAAGCCCACCTCATATATGAGTTGAAAGAGAGTGGCAACTAAAGGAGCATTTCAGTAGACCAGAGTTTGGGCTGTATTCAAGGGTTTCTGCTCAGCATAATGAGCTAAAGAGAGACCCTGTTCCACCCTGTCCTTCCCCACAGGAGAGACAGCATCTTCCTGCTACTTCCCCAAGCTGCTAAAATCAGCACCAGCTCCTGACTGTGAGATTCATTGACCCAGAAGAAAGGGATGTGGTGGTACAGTTACGCAATGACAGCTTTCCTTGGGAAATCTTTGGTACTTTTGATTCAAACATCTTAGTATTCGCCTGTATCCTGGATTTATTGCAACAACTGTCTTTCAGGAAAGATTTCAGAGTGATGGGATATTGCTCACAGGATACAGGTGAGATAAGTGGGTTTTTTTGGGGAGAAGGTGTGGGAGAGGAGTGGTTTCTAAATGCTTTGTTTCCGTCTTGAGTCCTGTGGCAGCTGGAGTTAGTGTTGTGCAGGAAACAAGATTTTAATCTTTAATCTTAGACATAGAATTGACAGTTTGGGAGAGATGCCCTTTTAAAATGATTTGCTATAAATCAAATATTTGTATATGGAAATAGCATTTGATTAGAAACTGTCTACTTTTCCTCAGCAGACATAAGGGCTCTGGTTTCAGAGCATCTGTCTTAAGATGTTTATCTTCAGAGACATCCAGAAAGTTTCACCACAGAAAAGTGATATGCAGAGATTAAATGGCTCTCCCAAAGTCATATAGGAAGTCTGTGGCAGAGCAAGAAATTGAATCCACATCTCCTGAATCCTTGGCTACTATCTTAGCCACTTCTTTTCCCCCTGCAAAACAAATTTTATGTTAGAATTTAAATTTCTGGGTGTACCTCAAGTCTCATTGGGAGTCTGGCTCCATACATTTAGTAGGGTCACTGCGAATTTTATCCAAAGCTCTTCTGACTCAGAAAGTGGAAAAATAAAGTAGGTCTTTTATGTAACTGTGTTAGAGGCAACTTAGACAGCAGCCAAGCCTTTCAAGGAAAGTGGATTTCCCTTGTGTGTTCTGGCTTATAAATCCTGTCTCTTTTATTTTAGGAATATAATTGTTGCACCTTCCAAAACAACACACAAGGAGCCAACTGCAACAGTCAGTGTCTTGTGTGCCTGTAATGGTCTTGGCCAATGCAAGGAGAGAGGGGTTGATGCAAAATTAATGAAAAGGAAAGACAGAAAAACCAAAACAAGCGGGTTTAATCACTACAAATAACTCACTTCTGGCAAGATGTCATCTGTTGGGTGTACGTGGATGAGTCATTTTGTCTCTTGTGATCACTCTAATCAAAGGGGAGGACTGGACCCTTCCTGATGCTGATTCAGACCTCCTGAGATAGGTTTCTAAAATAAGCATGATGAATCATTTTCTAGCTGCTCCTGTCTCCCTTCACACACTGTAGAGGACCTTGCAGTGGACACATGAGATTGAAACAAGAGAAAAGCCAAACATTATTTCTCTCATGTAGGTGCTGGTTGCAAAGCTTGTCCTAAGCAGTAGGTAAAGCGATTAAGGCAACTTTGTATTTTTCACTCTGATTTGCTCCAGTCAAAAGTTCATCTGTAGACATTGCCTAAGAGGAAAAAAAAAAACAAAACCAAAAAAGATAGTGAATGTCCAAAATCTTTAAATTACGCAGAAGACATTTTCTTATACATAAATATTATTTCCTGATTCCATGTACAGTTAAAATTCCTCATGAAAGTAAAATCTGCTTACTCAGAAGTATTTCTTCAGTCAGTTAATGAATGAAAGTGATAAACATGAAGTAAAATCAAAATCTTCTCTGAAAAGATCCTGTGTTGTAGAATCTTTTAGTTCCTCAGAAAATCCTGTTTGTCACTTGTCAATACAGAGAAAGAACATCAAAAATCATAAACAGATGAGGTGTTGAATTATTTTACCAGGACATCAGTGGCCAACTGCTTCTTCTGCCTAAGGTAAATAAGTTCTTTAGGGAAATGGAAAGAAATAGCTGCCCCTAATTTCCTTTCACTTTCCAGGTTGGATTTCACCCAACATTATCTTTTTATGGTATCAATTTAGGGCATTTTTCACTTTAGAATCTTTCTTCAGCCATGTGATTTGAGAAGAAATATTTTACCATTTATATTGCCTAATGTCTAGCACAACAGAACTTGGATATTTCTGAGTGCTACATATATATTATTAATTAGTACAAATACAAAATAATATACTGGTATTGATTTAACAAATATAAATGATAATATTAATAAATATGCTAATAATGAATATTTTAATAAAATACAAATATAAAGCAAATGAAAAACCCAACCTAAGTGATAACAGTACCTACAATGCAAAAGCCATTGCAACACCAAAACCCAATTTCTATCCCATGATGTCAGGAGTCTCATTCCCGCTTTTAAAGTCTGTACGCGTTTGTAGAGATCAAATATCAAATTAAACTTTTGAGGAAACTTCTGAAGAAGCACACTTAGGACAAATGTGATTCTTTCACTTTACATTCTAAGAACAAAATGGAAAAAAAAATCATAGTTTTTCCTTGATGATTGTGCAACTGCAGAATAATCACATAGTTCTTTGCTACTAGTTGTTTAATAACCCTGTTTTCCTAGGGAGCTTTTTCTGCCTTTTTCATTTGAATTTTTTACATTTTTGTGCTTCCTTCCTTAGCTGTTCTGCTGGTGCAGGTTCTTGCACCTGAGCAACGCTGGGAATCACTCATGCTGCCTCTGATGAACTCACCAGTCCAGCTGGTGAATCCAAAACATCCTCTGCCTCAGGATTCCCTTCTGGCAGTGCAAGAGCTGAGCTCACATCATTGGGCAAAGACAAAACAGGAACCCAGCTTAAAATAGCAGATGATGCCACACAGATTGCCTGGCTTTTATTTTTAACTGGGTCAACCTTGTGCCAGTGGAAGTGATGGCTGAGATGTCCATTTAAAGTCGTAAAGTGATCTGGGCTTGCTGCTGAGGACCATCTCCCTCCAGGCTGTGCCAGGGTAAGGCAGTCCAGAGCTACTTCCAAGTTTGACCTTCCATTCTTTCTCTTAATATCTCTCCATATCATTGACCATATCTGCTATTCCCTTTGCAGCGTGCCTCTGTCCCAGCCCATCCTTTCTGTCCTGCTCTTCCTGTCCTGTCTGTCTCCCAAATCCCCTCTTCTCCCTCCTGCTAATTCTTCATAGCACTCTGATACAGCCATAGGAAAGCACTTCCTATCCCTTTGCAGGGTCACTTGGAATAAATAATTCCCAGTTATTTCATCTGCAGAACTGACTGTGGGTCACTTGCAGATGAAACTGAAGCATTCTAATCCTGAACGGGAAATTATCAAGCCTGGTGAAGGAAAAGCAGATGTGTACAGCACTTACAGTGCACCTGGGTTTTCTTCATTAGGAGAGCAACAGGCTTATGCTCTTTTTCAATGAAAATACAGTATGTATAATTTCTTCAGGCAACAGATATTAAACTGTGCTGATTGAAGCAAACCATAGTTTTTACTTGAAGGAATAGATAATTTACACTAAAGAATATTTAAATAATCGCCCAAGTAGATCCCAGAAGGCTAATTAACATTGTTTTCTTAAGTGAAACTGGGACACCAAGAAACTCTAGAGGTTTGGTAAGAAACTGATAATAGTTAAAAATTCAGTTGGCATAGGACAAGATGAGCCTGACACCGGTCTTAGCAAAATCAGAGAGAGGCTGCTATGTGGCACTGTCCAAAAGGAATGAAGAAATTGTAATATCAAGATGAAAGTAATGCTGCCATAAAAAGCTTGTGATTGTTTTCTGATTATTTCCTTTCTTTTCAAGACTACAGGGTGGATGGTTAGAGATAGCTTTGTAGACATAATGCTTTTAGCACTCCACAAAGCATGTAATCCTGTGTGACCTGTTTTTACATCTGAAAAATCAATAGACAATGCTAGCAAAAATGAACATCAATGTAGCTCTTGCAAACATAGAAAAAGTTAACAGATTACAGCAGTTTTTGTAAAAAGTAAGATCTTCATCCCCTACTGCTTATACTGGTATTCCATGGGCTCTTTTCCCTGACTGACTGCTTCTCAGTATTTTTATCAGAGATCTCAAAGGCTATTAGCAAAATGAAAAAATATGTGCATTAATAGGCATTGGAACTGCAAGTGATGTCATATTAACCTGGGTACAATTTAACAGAAATCATAGGGTAGAGTGGGCTTACTAGAACAGGTGCATCCTAAACCCTGTGAACAAAGAGAGGCGATCATGCCTTTAAAACAGGCAAGTCAATGCTGCAAATCTGTAGATCTGGAAAACATGAGGATTCTAACAAATAGTTATTTGTGAGCTCTAGTGAAGTGTTGAGACTGTCTTTACTGATATAATTTTTGGTTACAAAAGGAAGAGACAACTGCGTAGAAAAATAAATGGAATAATACTCCTCCATCTGGCACCAGGGAGAGCTTTTTGGGAGCTCATCGATCCATTTGGATGTCTACCCTGTCAAAAGAATGTAGAAAAACTGGAAAGCGTTTAGAAAGAGCTGTGACAATGACCCGAGATTACAAATACTGGCTTAGAAATACCACAGCCTGAAAGCAATTTCATGTAATAGATATCTTTCTAATCCAGCAGGACAGGACATAAACAAGATTCAGTGACTGGAAGCTGCAGTTAGACATAATCCAGACTAGAAGTTTGCCTTTTTAACAGGGTGGCAACTCAGCCTTTGGGATTATGGTGCTTTGTCTCTCAGTTGAGAGCTTGAAATCCAGCCCAGGCCTGGACACTTGGCCTCAGTCAGCTTGAGCTCTGGGCTTGAAGCAGAAATTTCTGGGTGAGATGCTGTAGCCTGTACTACGTAACAGTCAGTATAATTCATAATTTTTCAGTGCAGCTTTAAAAAACTCTGAAAAACTCTGTTTACCTGTTATGGAAAACAGGACCAGAATTCCTGTGTCTTCAGGAGAGATGTGGCCGTCTACTGAAGTGCACTCTGCAGAACCAGAGAAGGGGAAGAGTTTTATGAGGAATGTGCCCCACTGGATTGTTTAAACTCCCTACATCTGTGGCAGACCTGAACGAGGTTTTAATATACATTAAAATGATTCCGTAGGCAGTTATATACTGTGAAGCCAAAACATTTCCTTTCCTCCCCCTTTCCCTCCTCCCAAGCCCTAAGGCTTTTGATTTACAGTAGAAAAATGGAGCCAGTAAATCTATACTGTTCTATAAACAGGGCAGCACAATGTGTGTTAAAATTCTGGGCAATTTCTTGTAATCGTATGTACTTAAGTAAAATTTACATGACCATTATGGGCTGCTCTTGGGCAATGGCTCTTTGTCAGCCTATAGTGATTAGCACATCAGTGCTGCCAGGACAAAATTCTGTCAGCACCACAAGGAGCAATTTCATCAGGTTTCTTTTTACACGGGCTGGCGGCTCACACTGGCCCTGCAGCCTCCTAGATTTTCAAATTTTCTTTTTTTTTCTCCCTAGCCACGCAGTCTGACTCTTCGGATGGAAATTAAAACAATTTCAAGAATGAGGAGCTCTATCCTGTTTCTAAAAATAGCCCTGATCTTCAGCAGGGGATGTGATCCCTTAGCCATGTGCAACAAAGATGACCTCTTGTCAGGTCTAGCCTGCAGCAGGAGGTGTCTGCTCCTGGTCTACTTTTACATGGGTTCAAAAATAAACAGGCAGTTCCTCTGGCTGGCCTCCCTCTCTGAAGGCAGGCAAGGAACATTCTGTACAAGCAAGCACTCACAATCATTTGAGGGGCCAAGTCTAATGAAGTTAATTGATGCATCAAGGATGTGTGTTAGGCATTTAACTAACATGTTCATGGGTTGCACAGCTACATATTATATTAATGCACAGTAAACACGGTGCTGTACATTTGGGATACCCTACGGACATGAGTTGAAAGAGAATGCATTTATTTTTGCAAAATGGAGTCTTTGTGCTCAGATCTGAAACTTATGTAACATGCCAGGGACACCAAAATATATCACTTTTCTAAAAACAGTTGAGTAAACCAGAAATGTGTGTGATATTTTACAGAAAAAAAAAAAGGTGAATTAAAAAAAAGGGTCACTTGAGTCCTATATGAATTACATCTCTTAGAAAAACAAAACAGGGAAGGGAAAATTTTCAAGTTAAAGCAACATGAAATTCATGGCAATGTGAGCATGATGGAAAATTAACCCCTCTTTTAGCAATCTTTAGTAACCAGGAACTAGAAAACTGCATTACAGTGGCAGTCACAATGGGAGAGCAAAATTTGAAGCGAGGAATGGGTGTCCAGTGCTCCATTCCAGAAATGTAGAAGAATTAGCTGGAATAAAAGAAAAATGTACATTAAAACATGTTTTCTTCATGAGAGAGATGCTCAGTACTGTTAGAACAAGAACCTGGGTGGGTAACTTTGACAATTGGCTCCATTAAAAGTGAATGGTGACACTAAAAATCTGTTGATATGTTAATACGTGATCGAAGCTCATCTCCACACAGACAGAGGTGCACAAGGAAAAGGCAAGAAGGGCAGCCCAGATAAAACCCTGACATGGATACTATCCCAGGAGACATCAACCCCTCAGTGGCTCATCTCCACCCACAGGGAGGAACAGAGTGGGGGAATCCCAAAAACCTTCTGAGAGAAATGAAGCCTCATGCTGGCCCCTCCAAGGGCAGCCACAGGTGAATTGCCCTGGAACATCTCTCCAGGCCACCTCACAAACTGAGGGCTCACAGCCTGGGGGAACAGGACACTTCACAAGATGCAGGGGAAGGGCATCTTGGGTCTGTATAAAATTTATGGGCTGTTTTTCCAAGAAAACAAAAGCTGAGAAAGGGAGAAATCGAGGTGATTTGGGAAGGAGGAAGCGTGGAAATTAGGGAGAAAGGGGACCAAAGGGGCTGATGTAAACAGTTTCCTGCCCATACACTTTTCCAGCTATGCCCTCTGCCTGGCCAGATATCCCAGTCTGTCCTGCCTTCCCAATACACAGATTGCTCCTGAGGGCTTAGCTGTGTTTGGAGGTCTGAGTGGCAACCACTGAGAGGACACCACTGACCCAGGTCAGAGGCACTGCTTGGTGCTTCTTATGATGAGAAGCAAGATCTACTTGCCCTGTGAGGAACAGGTTCTCTTTCCTCCAGCAGTGTTAAAATTTAACTTAAATAATTGCAGAACTTAATTTTCTGGAGTAATGATTGAAAAAAGAACTTGAACATGGACTTTAGCAGAAGAGATGTAAAGAAGAACCCAGAAGAGTCAGTGTGACTGTAGGTATGTTATTCAATGATTTGCTGGGTCTTGCTAGGTATATTTTTCTTAAAAACAACCCCAAACAAACAAACAACCAGATTCTGGGTCACTGGGTGCATCATATGGAAAACATTTAGCAATAAATATTGGTGTCATCATACAGACATTCGAAGAGAGAGTGGTAGATTGAGTCCCTTCTCTGCCACAGTCTTCCAGTGTGAGCTTGGGTCTGCTGCTTAAATTCTCCACACTGTGGTTTTCCCATTTATAAATAAGGTGAGATGTAACTTCCTTAACTCACAGAAATTTTCTTTGAGGCTAAAAGATGGCATGGGGTGAGGTGCTAAAAGCTGTGCCACTGAGAAAGACACAAGTGGGTAGTTGAAATGACAATCTGCATAAAAACCCAAAATATTTACTAATGAACTTTGTAGCGGGAGGTGCTTGGACAAGCTGAACAGATAGAAAACTAGGTTCTCATTTTTGATTGTTATTTTATAGAGTTTTAAATTAGTTTTTCTCCACTTAAGCATTTTATTTATCTCCATGTTTCCCATTTTCTCTTTCCCATTTTTTCTGGCACTGAAGGCACCATTAGGCATTTGAGCCAGAGAATCCCAGATCTAAACTGTTTCAAAGACTGGAAGAGGAGGGATGAAAACAGAGTTTTGGCTCCTAAAATGTAAGGTCAGCTGGGGATTCAAATTCCACTGAGTTTCGGATTGTGTGATTGTGAGATTCCAGTTCAAGCCCATCTCTCCAGTCACAAGGTGGAATTCATGACATTAAAATTCTTTCCACAGCACGAAAGCGATGTCATCATAAACACTACATTATGACTTCCCTACAGGTTGCTGCAGAAGAGGAAACCAACCCAGGAACAGCAGAGATATTTAAAAAACATCATGACCTTTGAGTAACAGAAAACATGGGAAAATCTAAGTCTTAAAGAAACTAATGTGATTCTGGTTTGGCACTCTGTGCAAATCCCTGCATAAAGAGAAGTTTAGGCCAGGGGTTGCTACTCTGCTGCCTCTTTAAACTTCAGGCACAGTTTTGCATATAAATATTCTAAATCTGAGAACTTTCTGTATCCTAAACCAAGCATTGATGCTTCTAAAGTGTAGCAATTAATTAGGAGAGTGTCATTGTGAGAAAGGCAACCACAGTAACACTCAAGCTCTGAATCTGGACATGGAAAAAATAACAAAGCAGAAACAAAAACAAAGAAAAGAAACAGTCTGTGTTGGAGCCTTTCTAAAAATCATATGCAAGAATCCAGATGGAGAGAGTGCTGGCTTGCTGTTCATGTCTAACATGATCAGCAGATAGATGAGGGGCTTGGAGACGTGAGAAGTGGGCTAGAGAAAGTGCCAGACTGCTAGCTGGGATTTCAAGGAGTGTTTGTGGTAAGCCACAGTTCAGATCTCTTTTTTGCTGTGGCCTGAGTGCTGTCTTAGAGACCATGAATGGAAACTTAAGGACCAAATATTTTGGGGCTGGTCATGATTTCAAGATAGCGATCCCATTTTCCAACCTGTAAGCCATTTCTTTTTTAAATCTTGTGAACACCATTGAATTAAAAAAAAAAAAACAACCAACAAAAAAACAAGCCAGTCTCACTTCACCAAAAGACTCATAGCACACAGACCATGGCACTAACAAAGGAAAGGGCTACATAGGTATTCTCCTCTTCCCAAGGTTTAAACTTGGGTTAATTATCTTTCCAATTTCTGCAGCCTTAACTACCCCAGGCATTGGGCTAGGGAAAGTCTCTTACTCTTTGCATCTCCCTACCCTGCTGCTACTGGCAATGCCCTCAGCCTCCCAACTTTTTCTCCCAGTGGACATTTTATGTTTCAGTGGTCACTTTCAGTCTGTGAGATTCTCTCTAGGCTTGTCCAAGTGGTTTAGTCTCCTTTCTTTTCCCTTTCACCACTGCTGTTACATAAGGAGGCAGTGAAAGACAAACCTGGTAAAATTCCTGATGTGACTACGTGTGGTCAAGGCTTTTGTGGACAAAAGTGGTGGTTTCCTATTCCCAGAGTTGCTAGAGTGCAGAATAAAAAGGATGAAGCCAAAAAGGGCATGCAGTGTTTATGCCATCCAAAGTATCTCAGTCCTTTGGTTGGTGTCAGGTCCATTGACTCAGCCACAAAATTTTTCTTATTTGCTCAAAGAGAGAAGCTGCAGTTACAATTTGACAGGGCGACAATGTTATCTTCCTTTCTTTCTATAGTATCTGGAATATCCAATACTGCTCTCTAAGACCATCCCATGTTCTCAGGACAAAAGCAAGATCTGGAAAGGATTATTTGACATTCTGATGTGCAGCAGAACCTAACCCAGAAAGTGAGGAACCAATTGGCCTGCAGCTTATGCTTTTTAATCTGTTAAAAATCCTTTACCACATGGGAAACACCAGGAAAGGCAAGGTTCCCAGATGTTGGAATGATGTTCCAGAACCCTAGGGAAAAACAGGTATTAGGGCCTGAGTATTTACTGCAGACGTCAGATTGTTTTATAGGCTTGATTCAAAGCCCATTAAAGTCAACAAGCATCTTTAGCTTGACAGGATTTGGATGAGGCCTATGCATGTGGAGGGCTCTTAATTGACAGCTGGCCTGAGCAGGACTGATAGAAGCTCTTTAGAGAGTGTCATGGAAAGGGATTTTCAAACAGAACCCCCATGGAGTATTTCTGTCTCTACACTCATGCCATGGGTTAACAGGTACACTACTCCAGAACAGGGCGCAGCATTCTGTGCCTCTTAGTGCTCCAGCACCATCTACAAGCTGGATAGGGAGAAAAGCCCTTTTCCGGTTGGATTTCCCCTTTAGTACAGCTTTATGTGCTTGTATAATAGGAAACAGCCCTTTCTATTTCTGTTCAAGCTGCAGAGGCTTGGATTTTCCCCAGAATTTTTGATTAACAGCTGAGCCTAAATCAGATCTGCCTGGGGTCTCCTTTGCCTTACTGACACATCATAATATCCTTTCATCTGCTATTCCAAGCCAGTTCCTAGTTCTGTCAAGCAGCTCACTCTCTCCAAGAGAGACCACATCAGTCCCTCTCTCTTAGGCCTTCCTGAGCTGTTTCAAAGCAGGATTTCCATCACAACAGGGAAAACCTCTTTGTCTGACTGCCTCAGAACCACACTGCGAAGGACACTGGACTATGCAGCCTATGAGATGGATTGTGTTCAAGGTAATCAGCTTCTGTATGCTCAGGCCCACTTCAGCTTTACCTGAGTGGCTCAGGGGCCAACACAGTAAAGCCACAGCAGTGGATTTTCACAGCATTTCACGTAAGTTAAAGCACTCCCACAGCACTAGCTGGGATCTGTACATTTTTCCTCACCATCAGTCATACAGGGAAAATGCCTCTGTGTGGTTTGAACTTGAATAGATTCATTTCTTCGAGGTGGAAGAGACAAGACTAAACCAAATAAAACTCATTTGCAGTTTTATATGGGCTGCCATTTAATCATCCCTGAATTAACTGAGTCACACAGGATTTTCTTTTTTTCTATTTCTGGAAACTTGGTGCAGCTCTATAGCACTGGCAATGTAAACAGCAAAAACTGTAAAAGGTGAATGGCAAAATGGTAAAATTACTCATGAGCGAACTGCATGAGTAGGAATGCAGCCAGGACAAAGCTGGTGTTGAAAATATCAAGAAAGGTAAGAAACAGAAGGTTTTGCATGTACATTGGTGGAAGAAAGGGCAAAGACAACATGAATCCATTGCTCAGTGGGTTCAGGGTCCCAGTGACAAGCTACAGGGAAAAATATGTAATTTGCAGCTCAGATTTCATAGGTGAGACTTGTTCTCAGGCCTCCTGAGTTTCTGAGCCTCCTATTACAGTCTGTCAGTACCCACAGGAAAAAGAGCTGGGGATCCCCTCATCCAACTGAGGTGCCCAGGCCCACCACATGACATCAGGGGCCTGCATCCGAGGTTGCTAAAGGAGCTGGCTGATGTCACTGAGGAGCTAATTTCTATGCCTTTTGACAGGTTCTGGCAATGAGGGAAGGTTTGTAATGCCTGGCAAAAGACAGGTGTTGCACTAACCCCAAAAAAGGGCAAGAAAGATCCAGGGTACTTGTAGCTGGCCATCATTACTTCAGTCCTTGGGAAAATTGGGAGCAAGCGCTCTGAGAAGCTACTTTTGAACATATGAAGGATGAGAAGGTAACTAGAGGGAGCCAGCATGGATTTACCAGGGGAATTCTTTGCCTGCCCAGCTTCATTGCTTTCCATGACAGAGCCTGACATTGTGGACAGGGGAAGGAGAGGGATGCTGAATGCCCTGATTTTCATCAGGCCCTCGACTCAGCCTCTTCTGGTCTCACAATGGGTTATGAGATATTGTGAGATACAGCTGAATAAGAAAACTGAGTAAACTTTTACTATTGCTCTTTAGCCCTAGAACTCAGACCCTGAACCATTCCCTAAATGACATAACAGAATAATCCCTTTGCACTTCTCTTCACTGTGGGACAGGATGGACAGTGGCTGTTCTAAGGAAAGCTAAGACCTTCCCAAATACAGAACCTGCCACCTAACTGGAGTCATGTGGAGACAGCAGTGCATCAAACTAGAAAGGCGAGAGTGTTTAAAATGCTTTACCCTCCAGTTACCCTCAGAGAAGACTACAGTTAAAAAGGGAATTTGGGCCAGAATAATTTAACACAGCATTTATTTTAGCAGCACAAATGTCACCCAAACCCATTCCTACTTCCAAGTTAGCACCAGTTAAAGCCAGAGGGACATAATGATGAAGGAAAAACATTTTCTTCCCACTCTATCAGCTCAAGCTCAGCACTGAAGAAAGCTCAGCCAACACCCAAGCAGTTGTTCCCATTGAATATTATTCCAGAATGTCACATTTATGCTTTAAATGATGCTGGCCACATTTTCGGACATTTTTCCCTAAGGATATACATCTGTCCATCCTGCCTCCTGACGACTCATGGAAGTTTTAGATGTTTCATTAAAAAAACCATAATTGACCATTATATTACTCTTTCTTACACAAAAAGGACAATCAGGTAATGACTTCAATCATAATCACTCAAATTGACTGGAATGTAAACACCAGAGACATGGGACAAAACTATGGAAAGGAAAAGAGGGATAGGGCATTACTGCAGTGTTAAATTTTGTTTGGGTATCTAAGCAAAAACAGGGTTTTTTTCAGAAAAAATGTGTCTTTTCACTTCCTATTCAACAATTCCATTACATAATGTCAAGTATGTCAAAACATCTCCAAATTCCTTCATGCTGACAATCAGGTTATGCTTACACAAATTATGTGTGTGTCCTTCTCTGACAGATACCAATTAAACATCACTGTTTCAAACACCATTTTTAAAACTGGCTTTTATTTGCTGCCAGATGAGGTCACAACCTGCTTCCTGTCAGTTGCTAGACATTTTCCTAAAACTCAGAACTGACAGCAGACGGGCTTTCTGTTGTTTGCCTGATTGCTTTACGAGAAAGGAAGGAAGTGTTTGGGGAGAGGTGAAGCCATGGGACATTGGTCAAGGGGTTGGGAAATGTTCATCCTCGAGGCAGTCCTGGCAGCACAAGAAGATTTCAGCCACTCCAAGCAGACAGCTGTCTCACTTTAAGTGTGGCTCTTTCAGGACATCAGGGTGCTTCACCACCTCTTGCCACAGCACAGCCTGCATGCTGCAACTTCACACAAGTTCCTTGCCCAGAATCAGGCTTCTCTATAATCCCCAATTTTGCCCAGAGGCGAAGTATCAGAGAAAGGTGCAGTCCTGTGCTGCAAGTACAGCCTCACGTCATGACCCTGGGGTACTTCCAGGGAACTCATCTCTCCCCGTCCCAGCAAGACTGTAGCACCCCATCAGTCTCAAGGTGGGTGTCAGGAGACATCCCAGCATTTTCCCACTCACACTTTCCATGGTCTGTTCGTGTGAGGACCTTCTGTTTATTCCCCAGAGTCCCTGTGTAAACTAACACTAACTCCTGATCCCCTGTGGTACAGGCAGCCCATAACTCTCACAGGCCTCGGAGTGAAGGCTGTGGGAACATTTGCCAGCTGAAGCAGGTGATATCCCCTGTAACACCCACTCTGGAACCCTGACAGACCGGGTTAAGTGTGATATTGGCATCCACTACATCTGCACAGTGCTTTAAATTGTCTGAGACATCAAGGTGAGACCCCAGTTGACAGCATGAAAAATATCATTTTTTAAAAATGCAAGAAAAATTAATTTCAGCAAATTACATTCTGTTCACTGGGCTAGGGAAAGTTTCTCCCCCCAATACTTTACCATCTGAAAAAGACAGTTAATCAAACACAGCTCCTGATATAAAGTGCAAGTCGAAGCTTCTCTGAAGCAACAGTTACCAGATTGATCCTATACACAAAATAACCTCTCAATGAAAATGGCTTAATACAGCAAGTGAATGGAAATAGCACAAACTAGGTTGGTAACCACCTGAGCCCAATCAACCCATCCAGATGAAATTTTTGTGGGATGCTCCTGTGAAGACAAATTTTTCTATCCAGTCTCTTTGAAAAGTATGTAATCTTGAAAAAAACCTTTGCAGTGTCATGGCTCAGCATGTGTCTTTGAGCAGGAGAGTTTAGATGGCATTGTTCTTCACTCCTTCCACCGTAGTGGTCTCTGAAAGAATGAAGCTGAGGGGCTTTCTACAAAATCAAAAGAATAAAGTGCTATTTATGCCATGAGGGATAGCAATGCAGTACTTTCCCTCAGAGTCCCCTGCACACCTTTGCAGATAATTTACCTCATCCCAAAACAGCCATCAGACCCAAGTCCATGCATTGAACAGGAGATCATGAATCCAGCCTCACTCTGAGGGCAGAGAGGAGGGAGATTTGGAGGGACTGCAGCAGAAATGAAGAATGTATGTTAGTACTCACAGGTGGAGTCTGACTCTCAGAAGCTGCCAGCTGATTCCAGCATCCAAAGGAGGCTTATGAAGATGGTGAAGGGCCTAGAGGAGAAGCCGTATAAGGAGTATCTGAGGTCACTTGACTTGTTCAGATGGAGGAGACTGAAGTCAGAGCTCACAGCAGTTCTGCAGCTTCCTCATGAAGGGAAAAGGAGGGGCAGGCCCTGATCTCTGCTCTGTGTGACCGGGAACAGGACGCAGGGAACGGCTGGAGCTGTGTCAGGGGAGGTTTAGGTTGGGTATCAGGGAAAGGTTCTTCCCCCAGAGGGTGCTGGGCACTGAACAGGCTCCCCAGGGAATGGGCACGGCCCCAAGGCTGCCAGAGCTCCAGGAGCGTTTGGACAACAACCTCAGGGATGCCCAGGGTGGAACTGTTGGGGTGTCTGTGCAGGGCCAGGAGTTGGACTGGATGATCCTTGTGTGTGGCTTCCAACCCAGGACAGTCTGCAGTTCTGATTCTGTGAACTCACTACAATACCCTGCTCTGTGTGGGCCAAAGCACATCCCACGTTTCAATGCCTCCCATGCTGCTGAAGATCTTCTCTGTTCAAACCAGCACCAGTTCACAGTTCCCCACCAAACGGATTTGGCAGTGTGTGCACCCTCAAGTTTTAGGTCAAACACACCATTCCCACATTTCCTTTTGGTTCCAGGCTGTGTGGAGTTTGTGGCAGGAGTACATCAGCTGTTTATGGACCACAGTGGATGGCTGCATAAAGATAAATCACACAGAGCCTCCTTTGTCTCACATACATACCAAGCTTTTAAAAAACTCCACTGAAACATACTCACACATCATGAATGCGGGATTTTGGGAGTAACAGGGATTATTACGTTAAGGCTCTTCATTCACTGACTTCCACAACATCTCATGGAATAGATCTGGATCTCTCCTTGAAACTTCCCTATGACCAGTCATTGATCTTTCCACTTTTCCCCAAGCACTTTGGTGGTACTGAAAACATTTATAAATTATGAATAAACTTGACCTAAAATTGTGTTTCTGCTCACTTCAATCACTTTTAAATCTGTCCTTGAATTTCCCTTGGAAATGCATATGCAGTGACAGGGTGACTGAAGGAAACAGCCGTGCTGGTCTGAACATCTGCGAGATGTGAGTGAAAAAAAAAAGTTCAAGTTACCCCTCCTAAAAAAAGTGACAGATGTGAGTAAGAGGTACCGCTCATGAGACACCTCTGTGGAGTAAACATTTTGGAATAATATTCCAGGCAACAACTACAGAGGCTCTAACAACAGATTGACCAGCCATTTATTTAATTTCAAACAAAATGACTCAAAGGAAAATGTTCCAAACAGGCACCACTGGGCATTTGACTCAGCCCAAGCAGTGTTTTAACTATTTCTTTGCCACATAGCATACACGTGCCTCCTGTAACCCATGCCCTTCTACATATGCATAGCACATCTGACTAGTTTTTCCACCAACTTTCTAAAGCCTGTAGCCATCACAGGGTGCTGTTGTTTCCTCTCAGTGTGGGATGCCAGGTCAAAATTAATTATTTAGCTATTTTAAAATTTTTCTTATTTTCTTTTTTTTTTTCTTCTTCCCTTTTCTTAAATAACATCAGCATTCTAGGTTAGCTGAAGGGCTAAAAGCTGGTTTTAATTTAAATATAAATAAAACCAGAAGTGACTGTGTGATTGTACTAAAAATAAATTGTTTTCTGTTCTAAATGTTGCACTGATCTTAAAATTGGGGGAGGAGGGAAACAGGACAGGATATCCAACTCTTTTTTAGTCTGAGGGTGCCTCAAATCTGTGGCATTCTGTCTCTACAGAATTGGGTCGTTTCTGAGATACCATCACTTTATCTGGAAATGTATTTACCACACTCTACCAGCACATCTATTCAGAATGTGGTTCAGAAATCATGAGGGGAAATCACACACTGTTAAGATGGAGCATTCTTGAGCAAGCCCCAGTTATGGCAAATTCAGCAGCAGAAAAAGAGGCTGTGGTGAGTGCAGTTACTGAAATTTTCCAAATAAATAAAGCAAACAAGTTGCTCCAGGAACAAACTCGTACCTATATGATTTATAATAGCAGGAGTTGGGCCATGAAAGCAAGATGAACCCAGTGAACCAGCAGTCCCAGGCCACCCGTGGGCTGCAGGGCTGCCTGCAGTGCCTTCACTCCTTGTAACCAGTCCGTGACAGCTGGGACAGACCTCATCTGCTCCGAGGTGTGTGTGGCTTCTAGCACTGCTCAGCAACTTCTACTGGCTTGCAGGCTGCTGATGAGCTCCAATGTGGGTTAGTATCAACAGGGAAAAATATAGGGATCCTATTTACAGCCTGCTGGCAGCAGATAGGTAAAAAAA
>WEKY01017921.1:0-23010 GCA_013390045.1 Picathartes gymnocephalus | reverse complement strand
AAAAAAAAAAAAAAAGCCCTTCTCCAAAATCAATGTTTGCTTTACTGAGGGCCTCCTTAGGTGTACATTGGAAACAATTCTGTCTGTCTTCCACCACAGTTCAGTCACCCTACAGTTTGGTGTGCCAGCCAGTAGTAGTTAGCAGTCCAGAATCAACCGGTTTCTGCTGTTGAGCAGCACCAGACCATATTGGCCAAAAGCAAATGGAAAATATTAAATGTCACATGGCACCTGATGAATGATGATAAAGAACAAAAAGTAAAGTGAGGACTGTGGGCACCTTGGCTCTTTTTTACCCTATTTGTGGCACGACACGCTGGCCCTCACCTCTGATGTGAGGAGTGGTTCAGCAGCAGGACTCTTCCCCTGCAGCATAAACCAGCCCCTCCTCTCACTCCTCCTCATCAGCCACTCTTTGCTCAAAGGATGTCATGGGACTGATTGTCTAGTCCTGTCACTGTCACCCTGTGCAATCATTTCATCCTGGGCAAAGCCACTAAAAAACAAAATCAGTGTGAGCTCTCAGTTAATTTCCTTTGATAGTAGGAATTTTACCCCTGCTGTTCAAAACTATGGCTGGCCATCCAATGCACAGAGAATGAGGGAGAAGTGCAGTCTCTGAAGACAGGCTGAAAGTAGGACCTGTGTACTTTGGCCCCTTTCTCATTATCCTGTCCACATGTAGTTCTCTATGCCTGCACCTCTGCACATGGATTTTTCAATGTGAGGGGCTCCCACATCCAGAAACTGTGTGTTACTAGCACTTGGCATTCTGATTTAAGGTTCAAATAATTTCTTTTCTCTTTACCACTTGAAATCAAGTTATGGCGTTCAAGTGCTATATACTGTGTCCATTCTGACCTCATTCTTTGGATACTAGGTGCTAACAGAAAGGTTCTATTAAGACCCTTGATAAGGGGTATCTATTTTTTCTCAAAAAGTCAGTGGAATGACCCTTTCAGATCCACAATCTCTGTCGTGTTAGATTTGCTACCTGATTTACCAAGTCGCAGATGCTCCTCAGACACCGCATTCTGTGACAAAGGGCTTTGTGCAGGCACAGAAATCCCTGTGTTTGCTAACACAGCCCTACACCAGCAAAGCACCTGGGAACCAAACAGCTCTGGCACTGCCAGAGATGCTGCACTGTTTGTTGAGGCTGCCTGGTGTAACTAGCCAGACGTATACATGGAGTGAAACAGGTGATGGATTTCTGAAGCTGGTCATGAAGCCAAGCAGCCCTGGGCAGTGAAGGCAAGGATGGACTGTGATTGACACGATTTCATTAGAAGCAGAAGGAAAAACAGTTACTTGCTACCTAAAAGTATTTTCCAGCATTAGCTCCCCTGCCCCACAGCCTTGTCTGGAGCCAGTGGATTAAAAGTGCCAACCCAGAGACTGAGTGAAGTCAAAGGGACTGCACAACTCTGCCCTCAGGTAGAGCTGATTGCAAGATCAGGCCAGACGAGTGGGAGGGTTTTTGTGCCACTGGACTCTTGGTGTGGGAGGCTGGAACTCCACTCCCTCCAGCAAGGAACAACCCATGCAGTTCAAGTTGACTACCAGGAGGAGAGAGTTTGGAAAAACTCCCCCCTTTCAGTGTGCCACCAAAGAAGCAAAAAATGCATGCCAGTGGAGAGAGATGCGGCATTGCTGAAATAGTTATTTCATCTCCAGCTAACTGGTGGCACTGCACACACCTTCCCCTTGGTGTTCTGCTAACAAACAACACCCTCCTCAGGGCTTGACCTTCTCCAGGCTGGACACTTACATCTGCCAGGGCTTGCTTTATGCACCTGGCACAGACTTCAGTGAGCCACACCGGAGCAGGCAGCTAAAACAGGCTTTTTTTCTCTCCTCAAAAAGAGAAGAAAGGGTTTGTGGCAAATCATTCCAGTACTATAAGAATCCTTTCTCCTACCCACCCCCATATCTTACTAAAAGGAATGTGCATGGTTGTTATACTGATTCCATGTTGTCGCAATTAGATCCTGAAAAGAGTGCGAAATGTGCTTTTCCACATAATTGACTGTTTCCCTGTGATTCATGAAGCCTCTTTTCACATGAATAATTGGTCACTTCTTGTTTATGTATCACCATGGTACACAGCTCCTAGCAGGCCAAAAAAATAGGTGCAAAGCTGACATTTAATCATTAGAGCCACATGCAACCTTCCCCTCACCCTTGCTCCCAACTCCTTGCTTTTTACCTCCTCCCTCCCATAAAAAGAAGGCACAGATTTTTTTATGGAGGAAATAGTTCCTAAAAAAAAAAATCCTAGCAGTTTTACCTTCCTTGGCACTCACTAGTAACCTTTTTTCTCCATACTTATTTGGTATTTCACGTTCTCCTGTGTAAAGAAAACAACTGAAGAGTCCCTTACAAACAAAGTAAGAAGGTGGAGAAGGAGGAATGTTCTGAGTGCATGGCTGCTGAGAATGGCAGCTTTCCAAATACCAATTAGTTTATTTCTCAGGGGAGACACAGTCAGACATCACTTACCAATGGTCACCTGAATTAGAAAGCACCTCAGTATGTTCTCAGAATAGCATATCAGCTTCTAGACACTTTAATGACACTTAATTTTTACAGTGCAGTAAACTGAGGCACAAATTAATTTGCTTACAGTGACTGTTCAGTGAGTCACTGCTCAGTCAACTCTGCAGTCAAGCTTTGATTTGCAAAACTCCTCCTCTGCCTTCAACTACAGCTTCTTAAAAAAGGCTGCATGATTAGCTCAATGTGAAAACATCTGTGAAGGGTAAGTGTGGATCTCCATGTGTGTGTGGATATTGGTGTTTCCTGCCTGGAAAGCTGAGGACCGCTTTGTGCAGTATTTTGACAGTATACAAAAAAACCAAACCAAACAAAACTAAAACAAAACAACACCCCCTCAATAAAATAAAATAATTAAAAAAAAAATTTTAAAAACCCAAAAAACAAACAAAAAAATCAAACAGACTTGTCTTGACAGCATCATACCGTGGCAATCCAAAAACACATCAGAAAACAGAAGTCAGCGGGGACACTTAACAGCATAGGAAAAAACATATTGGCTTAAGACTGGCTATCAATCCAGCCCAGTAGGTCGTGTGATTCTGCAGAATGGATGCAAAAAAAGTGAATGCAAAAGAAAAGATAATATGTTTTGTTGAGAATACACGAAGACATTAATCTCCTTTTTACCACAAACCCAAAGCAACATCAGGTTTTAAGGCTGGAGGAAAAGAAAAAAAAAAGCTGAGGTTTTTACCTCAAATAGACATGAGACAAAACCAAAGCCTCAAGATCTGATCTTGTTAAAAAAACAGAAGGGTGAACTGTGACGTTATTGTTTTCCTTTTTTTTTGGCAGCCAGGTAGAAACAAGAGGGAGTGAAACTTTTGTGAATGTTTGGGGTTAGGACATGACAAGAGAGAAGAGGACAAAGGAGAGAGAAAAACAACTGCTCAGAGTCTACTTTTCTGATGCAAATACACCTTAGCAGCACTCAGTGGAAAGCAGACTCAGAAGTGGAAAGAATTTCTGGATCCAGATCAAAACAGCAGAAATATCTTAATCTTTGCTGGGCCATATTCTCCTGAGAAGGTTTGTGAGAATTTGATCCTGTCATTCCCAAACTACAATCTTAAAAATGATTTGGACCAGAACTACACTTGGTTTGAAAATATTATTACTTCTTCCTGTGGAAAAAAAAAAAAAGGAATAAAAATGGAAAATAATTCAGCCAAACCCAAAGTGCGTGGACTCATTACAAGCTCAGGAAATCAACTCTATTCAAATCCCTTTCAGCACCACTCTCCAACTTTAATAGTGCGTGTGTGGAAGCAAACATTACACAGAAGTTCATCCTGGTCTCCTGCCTCCCTGTCCCCACCCCAACCTGAGTTCTGCATCTCAGTGGTCACTATTTGTTTATTCTTTCTGAATAAGCTTGCCAACACTTTCTCTCTCTCACCACCATTTTCATTCTTTTCAGTACTGCTCACTCCCAAGATTTCTGTGATCTTCAGTATCTCAGCCTTGCACTCTTGCATTCAGTCCACTCCCTGTTTTGCTGACTTCTCTGGTGCCAGCTCCCAGTGCTGCGTGCTCCTTTCTTATCAGCTGCTTTCCTGTTCCCTTATTTTGTCTTTTCTCATCCAGTCTCCTGACCTTCAGGATGGAATACCTCAGTGTTGGCTGAGTTCACCCAACTTTCTCTTTGCTGTACTCTCGCGCTGCCGGGACTCTCATCAGGAAATGGGTGCTGAGGAAGGAAGGACGGACTTGGGGAGAAGGAGCAGTCTCTCCTCTGGCACTGGCACTGCATGCCAACCCCTTCCTCTAGACTACGCCCCTTCCCCTTTCTTCCTGTTTTTATTGTCCCAGCTTCTGATGGCAATAGAACAACGATGAGGAAACAGCTATGGGAGCTATTGCTTTTCAAGCCCCATTGACACCACTGGAGTGGGGATCCACTTAAAGGAGTTTTCACGGAGGCTCCAGTGTCAGTGCATGTCTGGTGGGTTGTCCTTGGCTGGCTCTGGATGCCCACCCAGCTGCTTGCTTGCTGTCCTTCCTCAACCTAACAGATGGAGAGAAACACAAAGAAAAAGCTCATGGGCTGAGGTACAGGGAGCTCCATCTTACTGTCAACAAAATAGGATCATCTTGGAAAAAATGAATTTAATTTGAAGCCAATTAAAATTGAGTTGGATGGTGAGAAACAAAAATTAAAAAAGCTTCTCTCCCTGTCCCTGTGTTTTTTCCCAAGGCTCAAATTCCCCTGTGGGGACATTCTGGCTATGTCTGGCACAATGCAGTCTCTGCAGTTCCCCTTCAACAAAACCTTGACACCAACACCCAGTACAGTATGTATTTACTATTCTTTTATTATTAAAAAGCTCCAGGTTCCTGCATCTTGAAGTTCAGCTTTTGTTCTGAATCAGTCCTAACTAGTGCAGGTGCATTCACTGACCTATTCCTCTGCATGCTGCTGAGAAGATTGAGGAAAATTTGTAGAACTGCAAATTATTAAGAGCTTTTATATTTGTTTCTTTTCAAAGAATAGCAGCATGTTTCTTATTTTGGTTATAAATGTGTAGCCTTGTTATTTTAACTTCATATTTAGTGTGGTTTTTGTCTGTGCCATTTTTTTTGGCCTTGGGCTGTCTTTATGTCTAGAAAAATTTTTCTTGGATGCTCTTAATTTCTCTTTACTGTTTGATACTACTTTCTTCAGGGAAATAAACACAGTTTTAACTAGTCCTGTAGTTGATAACCCCTGAATGGTTTTTTGCAGTCATTGCTTTTTTTTTCTTGCTTGACAGGTAACTCTCAGACAATGAATTCACTTTGAAAGGACTGGACTTCATACGTGAGTAAAATCCACATGGCTCAGAATTACCACAGCAATCCATGCTCTGATCTGGAAGTGGTGAAAACAGGCCTTTCAGGGAACACTAAAACCCTGATGATTCTGAGCAAGTTTACCTAGTTGTTTTTTAATTTTCCTCTAAGCTAATGATGATGAGCCATTTGCTCCACCTTCCTTTTGCTCCCTGCAGTGCTGCTCTCCTTGGGAAATGCATAGCAGCAGACCTACTTCACAGGCCAATAAAAATGACTCTCCAGCATGGCCATTTATTTATGTCTTCCATTATCTTACATGTCAAATGTCGCAGCATTGGAAAAAAGAACATTCACATTTCACATTATTAACTCAGTCCAATATTACAGCATTATTTACAACACTAAATGAAATCTTCCTACAATGCCGATGGATATTTCTTCCACAGTTTTTCCCTTTTTTTCCATTGAAAGACACAAGCTTCCTTTTGGTCTTGATTTGTACAATGAGAACCAGTAACTTCTATTACTTTTCCTGTCAATTCAGGATGTGAATTGTACACACTGTGCGATGTAATGGGTCAAAGTCCATTGCATTATCTTTGCTTTATGAGGACACAGTAAGCTTTGAAAATTTCTGTCTATATCTGCTGAGAACCTGTGACTTTTATTTATGCTGTTTGTTTTTAACCTTAGTTTAGATATATCCATAGGGTAATCAATAGGGAAAAGAATTGCTACATTTCCTCAGCAGTCCCAAGCTTTCCTCCTATTCATTAGTGATCATATTTAAAATACAAATGCTGAGATTTAAGTCACAGATCCTGCAAATATATGTTTTGACCACTTTATCTCTGCACATTTTATCTTGTTTTATTGTGTATTGGAATGAGGTAAGACATAGAATTTCTAATTTGAAGAAACCTTCCCATAAACAGGACCATCAACAGAAATCTGACCAAAGGAGCACACGTCAGTTCCCATGTTTTTGCCTTATCTGTATCCAAGCTGCCTAGCAGCCTGTTAGCTTTGTGTGGAATGAGCCAAATAATGTAGGGGTGATTAATTCAGGGTCCTAATGATTTTACTCACATTTGTGGCCGACTTCTCAACAGGAACTAGTGAGGACTCCGCACTTGAAACACAGTGGCTACTGCTCTGGGAGCTGCAGTGGAGGCAGTTGGTCAATTTTTTACACAAAGTTAAGTCCCTCTGCTTTCTAGTGTATCCTACAGCAGTGACACTTGTGACATTTTCATCTTTATAATCATAATAAAAAAAGTTTGCTGAGAGTTTTGAGGTTACATGATGTAGGACAACTTGGCAGAGTGGCACAATGCTTACGTAGTCTTATTAGTACCAGAAGACTGTAGGATCCCAAATGAACATGGCATCAGTGGAAAGTCACCCTGTGAATAAACCCCAAGCCCTCACCCTGAGGGGCAAGTGAAATTATGACCATGTAACTGAGGTTAACAGCAGGACAGGAGCAGCAGGGCAGAAGTCTGGGACCCTCCTTTAGGGGAGCCACATTCCAGCCATGGCTACTCCCTTGGTGATTTTATCACATAATTTACAATATTTGATATTTTCTTTAACACTGGACCTTTTGTGATCTGGGACATCTCAGATCTCATAAAGGGGAAAAAAGGCTTTCCAGCACTTGCATTTCCAGTGGAAAGCTTGAATGTTAAGGATTTCAAAATCATAAAGGCCCCAAAAAAGCATGATTACTTATTATTAAAATGACTAAAGCCACTCTGTGACTTTTAAAAACACATGGTGATCTTGGCATATTTGATGATAATGTTTGACTAGGATTTTCTAGCATTGTCAAGCACATATATTTTGGGGCATTAGTTTACAGGCCATTTAATGAGAGGAAAACACAAGGGTAGAAAGTGGTCAATTCCTCAAACCTGACAAAAGAACTGAACACACATTGCTACCAAATGCTATAAAACATTGCTACCAAATCTGAACCTAAAGTTGAATGATATGTGATACCATTTCTGCAAAAAACCCCAAATTCCTAAATTGAGGAGAAAGAATTCTCTCCCATCAGTCAATTTTAAGCATTAAGGACAAAGGACTTTGTGTTTGAAGGCATGCAGTAAGATCCACACCATAGCTGTCACTACAAGAATGACAAAAATTTTGCAGTACTGGCAACCTCCTCCTTCTCCATGCAAAGACATATCAGAAATTTTCACTAATAAAAAAGAAACACAAAATTCAAGACCTTTCCAAGCTTTCTCTCCGTATAGTATCTGAAGTGAGTGTAACATGATGCACAAGAGGTAGCTACAGAAAATTCAACATTAGAAAGCCAAGAGAGTAGCACAGCATGTCAAGAACCACTGCTGAGTACCAGATGTTTCCTCACCATGCAAGTGTGCTAAAACATTTCCCTCCAAGACTCAGAACATTATAATCTATGTAAAGTGGGGGAGTTCCCCCCGCAAATCTGGAGTGCAATGATAGATTTGGCTAGAGAAGTTGACAGGATGGTGTCTTTGGAGAAGGAAGCACAATGTTCCCAGCTGGACTCCAGGCTGGAATACTTTTCAGTGTTTTTCCTCATCAGAGAGTCCTCTCTCAGGGTGGTATAGCAGAGCTTCCCTCAAAGCTCCATTGTCAAGAAGGCAAGGCATTAGCTAGGAACATGAGCAAAGTCCCAGCGTTGCTATTTAACAGCAGGAATAAAGTCCACTAGCAAACTTTGACTTGCAAAGGCAGCAAACACATCTGTTCCAGTTGATTTCTGGATGCTTTCATAACAGCACGTATTTTTTTTAAGAGCACTGTGAGAAACATGACTGACTAACATGCTTTCTTGATTAATGAATCAAACCAGTTGGCACTCCAGTTTTGCCTTCTTTAAAGGAAAAATGCGTTCATTTCACAGAGCTCAACAACAGTCTACAAAACTGTGGACTTGAGTCTGTGAACCAACTCTTGCTATAAAGTAGAACCTTTTTTAAGGTTGCTAACTGACATTTCTAAGCTTTGTCCTAGAGATGGTAATGATTAAATACTGCATAACACCAAGAGTATATGAAGGATATAAAAGACTTTATCCACTTAGCAGTTTAACCAAGACAAAAAATTTGATCAAAACATGTAATTGCTACAGACAACTGAGTTATATGATTCTTCTGTGAAAACCAGCACAAACTTCTGGATTCTTATGCTTCAAAGTAAGTATCAACATTTGGTCCCAAAATTCATTCAATCAATCGATCATCCGTTTGAATATCTCTTAAATATTGTGGACGATGACTGTATCCTCCCTGCCTTTGACTCACCTGTTCTTTGAAAAATTTGTTGAAGAAAAATTGTGCTGAAAATGTGCACACACATTGTGACTATGGCATTTATATTACATATTGCTATAGTCAAATTGAGTGCAACTTGATGCTCACCCGGCTTGTGATAATCTGTATTCTTCTGTGCAGTCTTGTCATTCCATCAGTGTAACTATCAATCTTTTGTAGACTTTCTGAACCTGCTGTCTGGAGCTTACAGGAATTTTTGTTCCAATCTCTGCAAATGAAAAATTATTTAATCCGAGAAGCAAACACATTTTTAATTCCCAAGAAGATGATTAGATGATACATCATCTTTGGACACAACATCTGGATCCTCTTCCGTTTTATTTGGCAGACATGTAAAGACTTCTCAATTGTGGGTATAACTTCGTTTTTAATACTAGTGTAGCAATCAAGCAAGAATATGTTCATCATCCTGATTCAGTAGTATCCTCAGCAAGCTCCAGAGAAGCTCCTAAGGCACTCTGCTCAGAATGCTCAGGAACCCCTACTGACATTTTTCAGACCAACATATTTGGGTGTCAACATGTCAACCTTGCAATGCTTCCAAGTTTTGAAAAGCACAAACTTCTAATTTTTAATTTATTTCATTTCAACATTTTATTTTATTTTAGAGTTTTGGATGTAATTTTGAAGGACAAATTCTCGTCATACTCTTTTCTGAGATGAGACCTTCTTAGCAGCAGTACAGTAATATCGAGACACATGTTTTTCCCTTACCAACATCCCAAGGCAACAGCTCATCCCCCTTCTCCAGGATACCATCAACAGAACAAGTGCTGACATTTTCTTCAAGGAACTGATCGCAAAAACTGCTCTTGATGTCTTGGTATATTCCTAGAACCACACAAAGAGAGAAGTGTCTGTGTTACATTCACTGTGGTCAAAATTGCAAGAAATGTGCAAGACATTTCGAGCTGCAAATAACCAACAGCAGAATGCCTGCTGACTTCCTGGGAGCCAGTGCTTCCCAATCACGCTCTAAATATGTAATCTATGATCATAATAGAAGAGAGGGATACTTAAGTAATGGAATTTTTTAAATTATTGCCACTAAAATAGAGACTGGCCATGTATCACCATGACCAGTCATCTTCTGGAAAATTTATGCAGTAAGATTGATGTGAACACTTCATCAGTGCCCTAAATTGGTAGTAGCACAAGAATGGGAACATCCTTCAAAGTCCATTCAGCAAAACCAGTTCTGTTTCTCCCTTGGTTAAAGAGCCTCCTACAGCATTCTGTAGAGGGGGTCAGTTAGGACAAGTTTCTTTTTAAATACAGAGAGGTATTTGATGATCATCAATGTACCATTGATGAAAAAAGAATGTCATTCACTTTGGCTTTTGAGAGAAGACAAAATATTTTAACATGAAGGAAGAGAACAAATGCCAGTGATTTGTCTTCTGACAGTGTTCTATACCTATTACTACAGACTCATTATCAAATCTAAAAATAAAGATAAATTTGTAGTATTCTGTTGGGAATCATATTTTTAGGATATGTATAATGTTAAACATCCTATTGTTTTACTAGCATTCACTGTTACACTGTTTAAAATTATCATCTGAAAAAAAAAGTATAGTTTGAGAGTTCATTCAGTAATAGTTTGTGCATTATATTATTCATTCCAGACAAAGGAAAGCATCTATAAAATGCTAGTTGTGTAAGTCTGAAATGTGAGGAATTATGGGCAATATAAGCAAATGTAAATCTCTGATGCATACTAAAATGATTATAATTACACAGCATTTAAGACATGGATAAAATATCAACACCACATCTATCACAGAAAAATATTGTTACTATTATTGCTACTACAACAGGATAATAATTATATATAGATATAATTATAATGATAATTAGTATCACAAGAATGTTGTATCACTGAAAGGTGAAGCAAATACAAAACTTGAGCAAATCAGCAAACACAAAACTTGATAGTGCAACTTGGGTGGCTTTCCCATGATCTTCTATGGTTCAAATATGACTCAAATTCAGCAGCAGTACTATTAGTTTTATGTGGGCTTTGAAATTAAAAAACGATGAAAACAATGGTAGCAGATGAGTCTTCTTGAAGCCTCAGAAGAACAATATTCTTGGACAGAGCACAGAGAAAAACCTTTTTTTTTTGGTCAGTTCCTGCAAGAATATTGAATTGAATTGAAGGCATGAATTGTAGCCATGTAAAAAGTGTTTTCCAGTCCAGTGTTTATTTGGCCAATTTATAGACCATTGATGAACAAAGAATGCCACAGCTGTTATAAAATCTTTTTATACAGCATTCAGCATGGCCATGTAAAAAAAATTAAGCCAATCTCATCCATACATTAAGTCACTCTTGCTATGGAGTCTACAGTCCCCAAACTAAGTCCACTTGACAGCTACACTGACACTGTATGTGATCTGAAAGCGAGCATAAATTATATGAATACCCCTGATAAACGATTTATATTGGTGGCTATTTCCTTCCAGGAAACAAGACAAAACCTTATCACATGTTCACTTCATCCAAGAGGTAGGGAAAAATCTGGAAACTCAAACATGTGGGGATGGGAAATACGCAGAAGAGGAGGGTCTCGAGTGCTGTAAGGGAGTTTTGGTGTGAAAAGGAAGTCAGGCTGTCTAAGATCATGTCTGCATGGGTGATTTCAGACAGCTGGGAATGAACATTGCCATTTACTGAGCTGGCAGAACATGACACACTTCTGATCAGAAGCCAATGTAAAGGTACACAAAAATCTCAAAATACTAAAGTGATCTCAGCCTCTGGCATGACTACTGCTTTTTCTTTGTTCTGCCACCTAATGATGGAGTGAAGGAATTCAATGCTTCAAGGAACTCAAGTGTAATTTGTCAATGAGATTCTTACAGCAAGGCAAAATTTCAAATATTCCCGTAAGATATTCTATATCTTAAGTATAGACAGTATACAAAAAACATGTTGCCAATAATTCCCTTTAGTGCATGACTTGCACACACATGGTTTCAGAGCCAATCTAGAATCCTGTAGTGGAAGCAGATAAGGAGCCAACGGAAATCTACAGAAATAAACCACAAATGTGTAGGACTGTATGATGCCACAATATTCTAGAACTGCTCAGTTCTAGACCATAAAGTAGAAGTGTTAAAATAGAGTGGGCCTGACTAACACCAATGAAAGACAGCATTTTAAACACTGGATCTACTGTTACCCTGCATTTTAAGTCACTTCAATACATGCAGCAGACTGTCCAAACCATGTCATACAAGATTTATGATTTGTTTCTAATATGAAGAATATGACCAAATAGATAAAATGTTTATTATATGAGATTTGTTGATGTTCTAGTTCTTGCATTTTGATTCTGAGGATTAGCTCCAGGGTTTCTTGCTCCTCCCAGTACAGTCTTGCCAAAATTCAATGCTACCAGCCAGGCCTCAGAGGCAGATAAAGTGCTACCCCACAGACATACAACATGCTATTTTCATGCTGTTTTCTCTTTTATGTCATTCTCCAGGCTGTATGGAAGAATAAAAAAGAATAAAAAAAACCTGATGTCAACTTCTAGGAGTCAGACTGGGTTTTGCAAACCGTTCCTGCTTTAAACTGAAAGAGAGTGGGCCCAGTTTGGATATTAGGAAAAAATTCCTTTCTGTGAGAGTGGTGAGGCCCTGGCACAGGTTGCCCAGAGAATCTGGGGCTGCCCCTTCCCTGGAAATGCCCAAGGCCAGGTTGGATGGGGCTTGGAGCAACCTGGGACAGTGGAAGGTGTCCCTGCCCATGGCAGGGGTTTGGAACTGGACGATCCTTAATGTCTCTTCCAATCCAGGCCATTCTGTAATTCCATGATTCCCTTCTCCAAAATTTTCACAAATTGCTTTCTCCTATGGTTAGATAAAGAAAAATATCCCTAAGCTTTAAAGTTTTGGAAGCAGTATGGAGAAGGTGGAAGATATTGCATAGTGCAAAGCTCTCCTTCTGAATATGTCTGGTTTTGCTGTACAAGTAAATTTCTTCTCTGAGACTTGGAGTTTCAGATGTAACCCCAGCTCCCAACCTGGTCTTGCATGTTTGTGGTCTATTCTGTAATTCTGCTTGCAGGTAGAGAGGAAGATCAAAGCACTAAAACTGGCAGAGGTAAGAAAAAAAATACCTACAGTTCTCTGTGACAATCACAATATTCAAGAGCTGAAATTAAAAAACACATGATCTAATGGGAAAGATACATCACAGTTGCCAGTGAAATGTTACTGACTCCAATCATAAGCTTCTCCAAAAAGTGCTTTTACATAGTGTTGCAAGTCAGAATACAAACCTCTTTATTAGAGGAAGACTGATAGACACCTAAGGCTCTGGCTTTGAACGGGGACACTTGGATGCCTTTAGTAAAAAGGGAATATTGTTTCATGTACAGGTCTAGAACAAAATCAAGAAGTTCATTTAGGAATCTTCTCATACCATATTTCCACAATTAAACGTACATTTTGAGACAGCACTCGGCAACCAACTTCCTTTTAAAGTATCTCTACATTAAAAAAAACCCCACGGGGACATCTGTGTCATCTTTGGTGCAGTTAAGAGACAAAAATTTCACTGGTTTAGGAACAGAAAATGAGTAGGTGATTCATTAACACTAAAGGATTTTCTCATCTGCCAGAAAAAATAGAAACTGATCAGTCAAGTATCAAATACAAGAATGGCTTTTAGTCCACTTGCAGGGTAAGGTCATAATCTAGTAAAACCAGCACTATTTACTTCTTCAGTGAACCTCTGTGCATACAGAAGACAAAACCTTTGGGTTTGATCACAAAAATGAAGCACAGAAAAAGATTAAATAACCTTAACTTTCTGCAATACATATTTCATACTACCAAATACATATGCACACATTTGGTGTTCCTTATTGCTGCAAGACAGCAATTTATGAAAAGTGCTGATGAAAAAAGATCAGCTAAACAGAACACCCCAAAACACTTCCGAATAACAAGAACCACACTGCAAAAATGCCCACAAGCTCACCGCAAGAGAGATCATTCTTAGTTTATTTACATACCTAAGCAGGAACACATTTTCCTAGCCCCAATTCTACAATCAATAGTGTAGGTACAGAAATTCCACTCCATCTGCTATTAGTAAGACTAGAAAGACCTATGAATGATCCAAAGTCCAATAATGTCAGTGGGGAATTCTTCTACTTCCTTTGATGCACTTAGAAAGGGCTTGTGAGGTCAGCAAGCTGCACTCCTCATTCTGTCAGAAATTCCACTGAGGCAGTGCAGTATCAGTCTCCACATAATTACACACATCTTCTTCCTGAAACTGAGGTCAGTCACATTAATCGTAATTTCATGAGAAAATTACTTTTGGAATTGAACTAGTTCTGTAAAACAGAAATAAAATACATACTATACATTGGTCATGTCAATGGTTTGCACTACCCTAAACAGATGCACTGCTTAGTTTTTAATTTTTTCTGTTCCTAGAGCTGGATTTGTTTATAAATGACTTAAGAAATGCCTGACAACACTCTTATGTTTCAGTACTGATTCTTCTGTTATACATCAGAAACCGTAAGAAATAATAAGCTACTCAGGCTCACCTGAGGCAATGGACTTGGGCAGATACTTTGGAAATAGAGATGGGTTTGTATCTATACTCAACTAAATGTTTGTCTCCATTTTTAAAATACCAAAAACAACAGTGAATCATATCACATGATGCCAAATTTAGAACAGACATAACAGGGAAACATTTTCATCATTGCTGCAGTTATCTAGAACTTCAACCATGGGCTACTAGAAAATATAATGAAAGCAAAATCCTAAATAAAACAAATCCTAAATAAAACAAATTTTTCTTCCAAGGATTTTTTCCCTCTCATATTTGCTATCTGATATTAGTAGCAAAATAAATAAATAAATAGAAGAACACCACCCACAAACATTTCTATCAAGCATTTCAGATCAATCTTGACTCAATGATACAATGCAGAAAGATTAGAATATATTCCTCATTTGCTGGATGGAAATTTTCAGCTTCACAAATCACACTCTATCAGCAGCACTGAGAATGTCAGTCTCTGTTTTCCTCTGGGCTTGAGTCTTCCTTTAATAAAACATTTAACTGTTTCTGTGCACATGAAAGGAAAAGTTCCAAACTATGCAGATTTCTCTGACGGACAACTTCATCAAGCTGTTGAAATAGAAGGAAAAAAAAAAGATAAATCAATTTTAAAAAAGCCTGAAAACAAATGCCAGGGTTTGTCAGCAAAAATCCAACCATATTCAACAACAAAAATTCAACAAGTAAAGGACCTAAGTAATTTCAATGTCTGCAATTTAATAACAACTTTTCAATGGAGTATTTGAGTTGCTTCAAAATAAAATGTACACAAGGCTAAAAGTAATTTTAAAGCTGCCAAATTCTACACAAACTATTCAAAAATGCTAAACAGCATATCTGCCACGCTAGGTAAATCCCCACAGAAATTACAGCTGTTGCTTTTATAAAGTAATACTGCTTCAGGGTTAAAGTGATGACTACATATGAGTGCATATTCAAAAATTCAAAGCCCACTGGTAATTTAAATGGCAGTATGTTTAAGTAGTTTCCAGAGGAAAAAACCATATTTTCTATCTACCTTGCTTGTTCCTATATTTTATCCCCTACTGCCAAACAATGTGGACTAGATATGTATATCTCCTTGCAGTATAGACAATATTCCCCACCAAAAAAGGTAAGAACACCATAGCAAGATTTGGCAGGTTACATCATACAAATGACAAAAATATGGTTTACTGAAAGGCATTTGAATTTTTTAAACATTATTAATAAATAAAATGCACTGCAAAATTCCTTCCATTTGAATGTTGAAGTTCAGACATGAAACAAATATTATCACAACTGAGAGAAGTTTTCAATCTGACTATCCTTTAATCATGCCAAATTGAACTAAATACCCATATAACTGTGACAAAGTGTGAGACTGAAAGGTAGTGGCTAATATACCATAAAAGTGATGCCACTCAAGGGAAAGAAAGTAATGGAATTTTGAAGAAATCCAGCACTTCTGTCAGACTGTTGTGCAGAAGTTCACAAGCAATGGCAATTGGAATTTCTTTTTTCAAAAAATGTATTCTGACTCCTATATCTCAGACTCACAGCTTTAATTATAGCTTTCAACAGAAACTGATCTGTTTATCACTCAGCAGTCCACTTAGTTGCTCTAACAGTCACTTGAATGCCTGTTCTGTTTTGTAACAGATTGACTATTTTTAAAAATATCAACACAGAATGCAAGGCAAGGATAGTGACAGCTTCCCACTTCACTTTGAAAATGCACTCTGGATAAAGTTGCAGCGCTGTGATTTAATGCAGAAAGGGAAACATTTTTATGACACTGTGCTTTGCTGCTGCATAAGTACCTCTAATTTATGCAAAACCAGGTAGTTAGAATATTTTGGCAATTTGTTTCAACAGAGATGAATGTTATCAAATCCAGTCACCAGCAGGACACACAGGTATTTTCTAACCACCACACAATCTTAAAACTCTCCTTCAGTAACAGAGGCACAGAATCACAGGATAGTTTGGGTTGGAAAGTACTTTAAAGATCCTCCAGTTCCAACCCCCTGCCATGGGCAGGGACACCTTACGCTGGATCAGGTTGCTCAGAGCTCCATCCAACCTGCTCTGCTCGTGCTTCTACTTCTGCAAATTCTCCTCTGTTCAATCTTTTGCATCTCTCAGCAAAAGCAGGCATTAGGGCTCCATACCTAGCCTGATGAGAACCTGGCCCACTGATTTACAACAGATTTTAAAGGAGATCTAGTTCAAATAAATGTCAGAAAACTCTGTTCTTGATATATTCAAGTAACAGCTGCTACTGACAAGAAAATGGAAGAAATGGCAAACTGCTCTCTAAAGAAGTTGCATCTAGAAGAGTCTGGAACAAATGAACAAGAAACCCCCCCTCTGTTGTGCTGGTGCATTTTCTCCAATTTGAAAAGTATCTTGCCTACTTCCTACCTTCTGGACCGAAACATTTTGCTTGGGGAAGCTTGCAGATTTTTTGGTGTTTATGATCCGTAGTTCTTTGGGAAATGAATGGACAGATATAACACAGTTCACATAAGTATTTAGAAAAGCAATCTGTCATCAATAGCATGTTGAGAAAGAACATGAGATACCTCTTTAATTAATATAATTATAAATCTGACTATGTCATCAGAGTCTGTTGCTTCTGGTAGGTATATCAGTTGGAGAAACTCAGCATGAAACTGAATTATACTGGTTTCCTTTTATTGCATATTATATCATTCTACTCCTAGACAGTTCTTTATTGAGCTTTGGCTAAACTCTCCATTTTCTTTTTTTGCAGCCTTTCCTTGCAAATTCTGCTTTAAGGAGACCAGAATAGCTAGCCAGATGTGCATTCTGATACGCTGCTGTTAACTTTCTTTACCAAGGCTCAGATCTCAAATTGTATAGGATTAAATTTATTTCACCAAGTACTAAAGTTAATGTTTAATGTGTGTAGTGATTGGCTGCAGCACAAACAAACCAGAATTTCTTCAGGCTTGAGCAAGATTTTAAAAGCCTCAAATGCATTAAGTACACATTTGAAGAACCTTTGTTGAACTCAAGGGGTTAGCTGCTAGTCTCTATTTGTGCATAAGAAAAGTTTATTGCTTGTTAAAAGTTTATGTAAATGCAGTAACATAAAACTTGAAAATTCAGTTCCCCTTTGTTTGCTCAGTTTATGAATATGCTTTGCCTTGAGCAGGACATTCTAAAAATCATCTAGGCTGCAGTAAATGAAAGAACAATCCAGAAAGACTTGGGATCTTACTGTAACACAAGAAGAGAAGCAACAAATGATACTGGACTTTGAACACGGTACATTTGGATGTATTCAGAAGGGGAACATGCTTGTTAATGAGAAAATTGGCTTGGCTGGGAAATAGAAATGAATCCAATGAAGTTATAGAATATATTGTTTAATGAACTGTTAACAATGGACACAACTTTTTTGAAGAGTGCCTCCATATTGCTGTGCTCCTGCATAATATACCACAAAATGGGAAAATACATAAGGTATTTTAAATCTCACTTTTCCAAACAGTCTTCTCTCTATATTTTTAGGTCCTGTTCACTTCATGGAATGATCTCATTATTTAAGCAAACATAACCAGACGTCTGGCAAATTCAAACTGAATGTGACTCATATGCAAATGTAATCAGGATGAATAACATATTCGGGATGGAGCATTCACACAACCAAACCAACCCAACTGTTCTGATTCTACAGATGCTCAAAAATGCATCATGTTGCTTCAGATCTGCCAAGAAAGGGCATTTTCCTATGCCATACTGTCACTGTTGTCATTGCTAGTCAATGTTTCTCTTGCACTCTATGAAATCTATTAGCTCAAAGTTCCCAGATTCTTTAGACTGTGTCCAGTTGGGGGAGCTTTAATTGGCTCAAAGCTTTAATGTTCCTGACCTTCACTATTTTAAGTCAGTCAACAGTATCTTTAAACTCTGTATAGATTTTTTTTTTTTTCCTTAAGAACTAGAGGTTGCCTCTCTAGGTATGAATCCTGCTGAGAAACTGGATATAAGAGATTTGGAAAAACACTTCTTGAATTCCACTCCTCAAATTCCCACTATCCTTCAGACGTTTCACTCACCAAAAATGAGCAGAGTCTTGCAGGACCATACAACACCTTCAGTGCTGTTTGCTCCCCTCTCTTTAAAGCTTCAGTCCACTTCTCAGACCTAAGTGCATTGCCACACTTCTTCTGGCCAAAGATGCCTGGATGAGAGGCCCTGTGGGGTCTCACCTCAGTCACATCCATGGGGCACCCAGGGTGATGTGCCTTGGAGCCCTGCAAGGCACAGGCTCCATCAGAACTCCTGAGTGGATGCAAGAATTGGACTTGGGAAATGAAAAAGAAGGCACTGTAGTACCACCAGGAGAAGGCTTCCCCCCTAGGATGCTCTATTGTACTTTAAGTCAACCCATCTTCCCCTGCATCACTTCATCTACCCATAGCTCAAACCAAAGTTAACCACTATTCTTAGCTCCACATTTTCCTAGATTTCTCTTACCTTTCAAATTTGGTGTGAAAATGGAAGGAAAGTCTATGTGAGTGATGCCTAAGGTAGAAATTAGTTTCGTACACAAATAACTGAGTGTGCACATCCTCCATATCTTCCCCTTGCAATATCTATCTGCAAATAGGTTTGTATTCATGGCAGTCGTGCTTATTTTCCTCTATTAAATATTCACCAACCTGTTTAAATGCTTCAAATTACGAGAGTAGAAACCCAGCCAGAACTCTATAAATAACTGCTGTATGTCAGAATTATACCATCCGTTTCTAGTAACTAATAAAATAACACATGGAAAATATAATTTTAGGTTAAGCACTGAAGGATATGAGATTAAATCCTGATCTCACCATAGTAAAGGTATATTTTGTTATTAATCTCACCGTGGCCTGAAGTTCACTCATAAACGTAAAGAAAGCAAAATTAATGTTACATATGGCTCTTCAATTTTCCCATCTGTATCAATATAAAAATGTTTAAAAGTGTATTTTTCAAAATTATTTCTCAGATAATACAACTTTTCAATACCAAATGTATTTGCAGCTGTAGAAATAGTAACTACATTTATTCAAATACATATTGAAATGTACTTCAAATGATAATCAGAGGATTACTATATTCAGTAGCAGTTCAGCTCACTACTATGGCTCTGTGATATTAACAGGTATAAAAACTGCAATCTTCTTATCATGAAATTCAACACATACAGTGACCAGACATTAAAAACGAGCAAAGATGTTGAGGAACAAAGCTTTTAATTTTACTTTTATTACTGGCGTTTTTGTAGTTGATCACACATAAAATAAATAAAAAATAATATTGTAATGAAGCAGAGCAGTTTCCCTAAGATCATAAAATCAGAAATAAGTTTTTTGAGTCCTGTTATTTGTCAAGGAAAAATGCAAAGAAGTTCATCAAGAAAATATTCCAGCAGTGATATTTACGTTTATATTCATCCATAGAGGGGGAAGGGACAGTGGGGGAAGACTTAAAATCCTTAAAAATCTCCTTGTTATTCAAACAAAATCATGTTCATGCAAAGACAGGAATTTTCAAATGCAAAATGAATGTTTTGGGGAATTGAAAACACACGGATGTATGAAGAGAATGGGTTCTGAGGGTGGAGTTAAGCAGGTCCCAATTAGTGAGGCTGATATCAAGGCTTTCCATTTATAGTGTTTACAAGTAGCTGTTTGTTGGCTGTTGAATAGTATTCATCGCCAAGGCATTTCTTTGAAGTTAAATATTGATTAGCCCCAGGTAATTATTTATGGGTATCAGCCTGGCAAAAGTTCATGGTTTTCAAAGAACTTGTAGTATAAGCATTCTTATATATTTCCTGTTCCCTCTCTGAGGAATGTTCCATAGAGAGGGGACATTTTGACACTGGAGGTAAAAGCAATAGAGGCTTTGTTGTAACATTTGGTAAAGTAGTTTATCCTAGTTTGTTTATTCTTAATTCCTCTATGTATTTTTATGACTGATAAATATCCTAAAGCATCATCTGCTTGCTGTTTGCAAATTGTAATTTCAATTAGGTATTTTTCTATATTATTTTGTATTATATAAATTTACTAGCTAAAATTTTTTTATATAAAAGAAAGTAAATATGAACTGAAAAATGACAGGCATAGTTCAGACTATAATTTTTTTATAATTTTGTTATACATCCTTTTTGAAGAAAATTCATACAAGATTAAACTAAATTCCCATTTTTACTTGAAAGACTCTGGAATAATTTTTCATTTTATTCTATAGTTCAAATTTAGCAACACTTAGATGGATGTGTCCATGAAGAGCAGAATACCAGTCAAAAGCGCAGATGATGACAGATTGCTTTTCTAAATACTTATATACTTAATTGTTAAGGACTAGAGGAACAAATTTAAATCCCTTTGAAATCAGTGGAATTGGGAATATACATTACTTACGTATAAGGAAGAAATTATAGTGATGCTTGATTTGTTCATGTATATAAATAATTTACTAAAAAATTCTGTCAGTGACACTCCTTCCTCTGTGCAAGGACTTGCTTGACAAAGCCAACACATTAAAAATATGTTGGGTTGCTCCTGGAGCAGTGAATCCAGATGTAACACAACTTCTTGCTTAGAGTCAGCTATTGATGTTGCAAGTGAATTTGCCTTTAAGTATCTCTGTTTATCCTAATTACATGTACATCTGTAACAATAGGTAATTACTTAAAAATCATTTTGGCATCACTATGAATTATAAATTACAGTCATGGTCTTTCTGAACAATGGTCTGAACTTCAATTCTAAGTGAATAAATGGTTGCATTTTAAATCTGACACTTTCTAAATATTTCTAGAGACAAAGTATTCTGGAAAAATAATGGCTTTTCATATATGATTAAAATCTTAACTTTTGCAGGCTCCTCCTGCCCCAATTGATGGTGCAAAGCACTATTGCAACTTAGTGCTAGGATCCCACTGTACTGAATATTGGACAACAAACACAGTCCAGCAGGACTTTGCATTGTAATTAAACACTCATTAGTGTCCTCTCAATGCTTGATTGGTAGATGCCCCTCTTCGAGGAAAATTCAAAGACAAGGGGTTTGCTTTGTACAATTTTTTCTGATATATAGACAGGTTTTGTTTGGGTTTTTCTCCCCCCACAACTAACCCACTCCAATGCCTGAGCCTGACCCGACCCTGAAAGGTTCTGTAGCTGCAGAAGTTCAGCTACATGCAAATGTTTTCCAGTAAAACTATGGGTCCAGAACCCTTTCTTGGTGCTCTAACATGAACTTCTCTCCACAAATTCAACAGAGGGCTTTAAAAAAGTTCCCTAACACATTAACCAGACCATACAGAAAAATTATTACCTTGAGGAACCTGCAAATCTGAGAGTTGGATGAGGAAACAATGAACTACTTCCTCTCATTTCTATAATGGATGAGAAGGAAAACAGATCCATATGGTACATATGTGCAGCAGAGCTTATTTTAGAGTTAATCCCAGGACAGGACATTTTTGTCTGTCCACCTGTGAATTTCTACTATTGATAACACTTACTAAGTATATAAAAACAAGGTTCTTCATGGCCGTAATTTATACAGTATCTGCTACACATTAGAAAGCAATCAGTGTTCAAGACAACCTCTAGGAAAGAGTGATGTTTAATAAATTATATTGCCATGTGAAAATTTTTTTTCCCTTTAAATAAATAATGCTGCAACTTCTAAACCTTAAGGATTTTATGCTCTGAATTTGATCATTAAAATAATACCATATGTTGGACAAATCTTTAAAACAGATTTGCCTAGTTCACTGAAGGTGGTGGGAAAACACCCTGTCAAACCTCTCAGAATCTCCACTGTCTCCCAGCTGGACCCAGGAGTGTAAGAAAATACAAACTTTCCTTCATATAAATACAAGGAAGAAATTTGCTTTTAATCAAGAAAATTAGATCAAGTGCATAAAGAACTAAAAAACAGTTGCAGCACCTGCTCAGACTACTGTAGAAGGTGAAAAATAGGCATTTTTCTAAGTTCACAAAAATAATAAAGAATATTTATGTGCATTAGCACATGAAAAATCTCTAGAGTGACCTATCTACTTAACGGGTTACAAACATGGGGTTTCTTCACCAAATTATTTTTAGACTATTTCCATACACTAAAGAGATATCATAATTGCTACTATAATTGCTGACTGCTCCAGCAATCTGATTGTTGTGGTTTTAAAGTCACAGACACAAGATTCTTAAACATACAGAAACACATGGAAACAGTATCTTCAAAATCTCTGACTGATTAATGGTTAATGTTCGGCCCTGGCAAGTGCCTGCACAGCTTCTGAGACACACTGGATGACAGTCTCTACAAGGCAGGCACGAACAGAAGGCGAACCACAACGTGGCCAAATTCATCAGATCACTTCCTCTGATATGAAAAAAAAAAAAAAACCAACCTAAAAATTTACAACAGCACCGAAATAAAGGGTTTATAAGTGACTCAGGCTGGTTTCTACCCAGGCTTGTCAGATCCTGAGTGGCTCAGAATGCAGAAGTCCTTTTCTGTTTATCTCCAACTCTTTTAAGTAACCAAGTCAGTCTTGGGCACTATCACATCCTGATTTAATACAGCTACAAATGACTTGGCAGAGATTACACAGGGCTTCCGTGGAGCTTCATAAACCCAGACTGCCACCTCTCCAGGAAAATGCCTGAAGACTATCAGACTGTGCTTCCTGAAAAGCCCTGAGCACAGGGCTGGGTGATC